>CM070549.1:3329888-3852388 GCA_036346405.1 Phyllostachys edulis
GACCCAAAACTACGGTTCGGGACCCTTCAGGTTTAACGACTAGCCCAGGATCATGCTAGTGCACACAGGTCAACAAAGATGGCAATCGCTCCATACAAGCTTAATAATAACATAAACGGTTAACTTTGATAATCAAATAATGGTTTTGACCTTAAGGTCGAAGTTTACAAATATTGAGCCACTTGAGGCTAACATAGGAAATAAACAGCAATGAACATAAACGGTAGTGGCACCCCATCGATTCGCCACAGCAACCGATCGATCAAGACCTCACGATCAGCACCTTCGATGAACTCGTCCTCGTATCTTTGGTGAAGACTCCTCCTCCGCTTGATTCGTTAAAACAAGCGTGAGTACACACCGCACTGCAAGCCACACCACGAGATGCAATATTTACATGCAAAGCTTATTACAAGAGAAAGGCTTTACAGGGCTCTTTTGCATAAATGCAACTTTTGCAATTGAATACAATTTAATAGATTAAAGACAGGTAAAACAAATAGACAATAATCATTTTAACAAGTTATTTCACAAAGACACACACGCCTAACGGGTTATTCACATAGCTAAATGATTTATTCACATAGCTCCCTTCCCACACAGCTTTTATGAAAATCTACCCCTAGTGTCAAATCCCGAGCATTGTCCATGATCATGACGCGCTATTCAATAGATTAAGTTACACTCTGCAGAGGTTTGTACACTTTACCCACAAGATACAATTAGTGTAGCTAACACTAATCATAACAAAGCATTTCAGATACCTTATCTTACTATGCTAGGTCTGCCTCAAAATGCATATGTGGTCGACAGAAGCTCAGTTCTTTAGAGCACATGGTGAGGTCCTTAATTGACCAAGGCAAGACTTCCACATGCCATCACACGTACACACAGATTAATATTCACATAGTCCACACAGTTCACACAGTCCACCCTTTCACACGCTTCCACCACTTGCCTCGGCCCAATCCTTTTACCACCCCATTGGTTTTAAGTGCAACACATGTCACAAAGACACATAGTACATTACAGCTTTTTATCACATAGTTGCATATTCACTTAGTCAAATTTATATAGCAATCTACATGACAAAAGATTCGTGGCATGGCTAAGCAATCTACTCAGATTAACCAACCCACGTTGGTGCTACAATAATTACCAACTAAATATCAACTAGGGTGACAAAGGATCATGGCATAACAATTACACAAGGAAGACATAACAATTTGGAATTAACTACTACACCCAAAACATTTAAATAAATACTTGAATTAAGATGCAGAATTTGAATCAAGATACTTTTATAAAACTGGGAAGCAAGATGGTCAAGGGCATAGCTTGCCTTGAAAAGGATCTAGGAATTGATCTTGGTCTTGGAAAGGTCCTTCTTCTTCAACTCTTCCAAAGAAATAGTCAAGTCTACTCTAAAAACCACACAAACAAACAAACTAAATAAAAACCAGAAGCAAATAACTCCAATAAAATAAATAAAAAGCTCCAATAGATAGATCTGGATTTTAGACAAATTTAGGAATTTGAATGGATGGATTTGGAGTTAGGATTCAAAAGATATGAATTTTACAAGTTTTAACTTAACTCGAAATTTAAATGAATTTCTAAATTTAAACAAAATCAAATTTAAAAAAATTTTGGTTTGATGAGCTAGATCTTAATTTTATATGAATTTAGAAATTTGAAACACCCAATTTGGAGTTTGGATGCAAAAGTTATGAATTTTACAAATTTAAACCTAAATCTGTTATTTAACAATTTTCCCGAATTGTTTTTCTAAAGGAAATTCTAATTATTGCAAGGTGACGCCGCCAAGGATTTCCGGAAATTTAAAAGAATTAAAGAATTAATCGACATGTGGGACCCACATGTCGCTGACCCGCTACCACAGTGGACCAAGTCCACCGAGCCACTGGATCTGGGCCGGCCTGGACGACCACGTGGGCACTCACGTGGCGCACACGCGGGCGCTGACGCGGCGCCACCTTGGCGGACACGCAAGCACGGGGCCGAGCCGACGCCGTGGGCGGACGGAGGAGAGGCGCAAGACGGAACTAAGGGTCCCATGAAGCATGCTTCGCCGGCGAGAATGGGTGGTACCGGCGTAGAAGCACGCTATTGCGTAACACGAAGAGGTACCTCGGGTGGTTGAGGTGGGCGGTGGTGGCGGCGGCAGGTCGAGCGGGCGGCTCGGGTTTTGTTCGGACAGCGCCCGGTGAGGCCTAAGCGACGGCGAGGGTCCGGAGGTAGAGGAGGCGATGGCGAACTCGGTGGCGTGCTCGACGACGCAAGCGGCTACTGGCGGCGCGTAATCAAGAAATTCCACCGCGGGCGAGGAGCTCTAAAACTCAAATTATGGGCGGCGGGCTCTGGAGGTGTGGGTTGGGGTTTGGGAAAAGGAGGGCGGTGCGATCCCGGGTGCCTTTTATAGGGGCCGGAGCTCCGAGGCGCGGCCGCGTGGAGGTCGTGGCGGCGCAGCAGGAACGATGGGCGCAACCGCCGGGATGAGGGGTTGCGGGGTGGCGGCGTGGTCGTGGAGGTCGTGCGCATCGCGAGGAACGGGAGGTTGGAGGCGCCAGCGTGAAGCTTCGGCGTTGACCGCTACATGGCGCATTCTTGGCAAGCGTCCGCACGGAGAAGAACGCGGGCGAGGACGGTGGTGGGGTCCACACGCCGAGAGAGAGAGAGCGAGGCTCACAAGGGTGGAGATCTAACCGGCATGCTGATCCAACAGTGGAGGAGGGTTTGGGCTGAGATGAACAGGATGGGCAAGGAATTCGCCCAATTCCATTTGGAGATTTAAATAGCTTTTCCTTTTTAATAAAATACCGTAAATTCAAATAAGCAATGGAAAATAGCAAAAGACCTTGGAAAAATTCAGAAAATTCTAGAAAATATATCCAAGCTCATAGAATCCAAATAAAATAGTTTTGACTAATGTTCATGTTGGAATTATTCATATTAAATTGTTTTGTTACTAAAGGTCCAATATTAAGCTTTTAATTTAAATTCAAATAAATCCAAATGGTGGACTCTCTCTCCTACCAACTATTCAAATGATTTTTAAAGCTCGAAAAAATTGGGATGTTACAAACCTCCCCTTAAAGGAATCTCGATTTTAGATTCAAAGCTAAACTGGAGAAAAATTTGGGAACTCGGCTTTCAACTCTTCTTCACGCTCCCACGTTGCTTCACCTTCCGAGTGGTGGCTCCATTGCGACCTTGCAAAACGAACTGTCTTGCTTCGTCCGACGCTCGCGACATCCAAAATCTTGACCGGTTGTTCTTTGTAGGTGAGGTCTTTTTAGTTCAATTGACTCTAACGGTGCTTGTTCTTCCCAAGACACGAAGACACTTCTTCAATCGAGAGACATGAAAGACATCATGGACTCGCTTAGCTTATCATCGCGGCCCAAGCGATAAGCTACTTCTCCACGGCGATCCAAAATCTTGAACGGACCAACATACCGAGGGGCAAGCTTCCTTTGGCGTGGAACCTTTTCACACCTCGAGGGGCGAATCGAGATACACAAAATCTTCTCGCTCAAATCGAGATCACGGCGACGATTATCAGATAACTCTTTTGTCTCGATTGAGCTATCTTTAGCCTCTCTCGATCATGGACACTTGCTCTTCTCGCTTCTTGAATAATATCCGACCAAAGATATGACGTTCAATTTCGACTCAGTTAACGGGTTCTCGCAAGCACGACCATACAAAGCTTCAAACGGTGACATTTGTAAACGGCTTGATAACTGTTGTTGTACGAGAATTCGCATATGGTAAACTCTTATCCCAACGGGTAGCATTTGCTAGGGCATGTGCTCTCAACATATCTTCCAATATCTGGTTAACCCTTTCATCGGTCCATCCGTCGGGGATGATACGCGAGATCGAATTTAGGTGAGTCCCTAAAGCCTTGCAAACTCGCCAAAATCGGAGGTGAACCGAGATCCTCGATCCGACACTATCTTCTTAGGTACACCATGCAAACCGAAAATCTTTGACATGTACAACTCGCTAGACGATCTCTCGAGTACGTGGTTTTGTTGGTAAGAAATGGGCAACTTTAGTCAAACGATCTACTATTACCCAAATCGAATCAGAACCCGAGTGAGTCTTGGGTAAACCGTAATGAAATCCATTCCGATTTCTTCCCACTTCCATTCTCGAATCTTCAAGGGTTGCAACAGACTGCTGGCCTCTCGATGCTCGCTTAACTTTTGACACACGCCGCACAAGGCGATTTAACTCGCGACGCCTCGTTTCAGATTCGCCACCAAAACCTATTCTTAACATCCGATACATCTTAGTACTACCAGGTGAATCGAATACTTTGAGTCATGGGCCTCCTTCAAAATCGGTATCTCAATCCATCAATATCTCGAACGCAGATACGCCCATTGATCCACAAGATGTCCTCGGTCATCCACCGTGAAGTCCTTGAACTTCCTTCGTCATCTTCTTCTTAATGTCGGAGAACTCGAGTCTTTCTACCGAGCTTCGTGAATCGCTTCTCCAAAGTAGATCGTGACTTCCAAGTTTGCTACTTAATCCTTCAGACACTACTTAGCTTCACTTCGAATTCTTCTTGTAGTTCTCAACAAGGCTCTTTCACTTCAGAGCATTGCAAAGGACTCTTACTACCAAAGCATCCAGAACGACATTGGCTTTACCAGGTGGTAATGGATTCCAAGATTATAATCCTTTATCAACTCTAGCCATCTCCTCTGCCTCATATTGTGTCCGATCGAGTGAAAATATATTTCAAGCTCTTATGATCTGTGTATACCTCACAGCCGACATCGATGAGGTAATGACGCCAAATCTTCAAAGCATGTACCACGGCGGCTAATTCTAGATCATGGGTAGGGTAATTTTCTTCATGCGGTCTTAAGCGCTTTGACGCGTGAAGTTTACAGCTCTTCCTTCTTGCATCAGACACATCCTAATCCTTGACGCGAAGCATCACAATAGATATCAAAATCCTTACGGATATCCGCAAAATCAAGATTGGGTCAAGTCAAACGCTTCTTCAATTCTTGAAAACTTTCCTCACAAGTCGGGTCGGAGTAAACTTTTTTCTTTCTTCAACAATTGCGTAAGAGGTTTAGCAATTGATGAGAATCCTTCAATGAAACGACGATAATATCCCGCTAATCCCAAGAAATCGCGAACTGAAAGTGATACTTGGGTCGTTCCCAATGTAATCTGACTTTTACCTTATGGGGTCAATCACTACTCTCGCAATTGCCATTACATGACCAAGGAAGTCCACTTCCTTCTTCCGTAAATCACACTTGCTAAACTTAGCATACAACCGATGCTCCCCGAGCTTCTAGGATTAATCTCGTGTGTTCAAAGATGTTCTTCTTCCGATTTGGAGTAAACCAAAATGTCATCAATGAATACGACTACAAACTTGTCCAGATACTCCATGAATACCTTATTCATCATGTTCATGAAATAGGCAGGGCGTTGGTCGACCAAAGGACATGACTAGGAACTCATAATGTCCATACCGCTGAGAAAGCGGTCTTAGGTATATCCTGGGACGGATCTTCAATCGATGGTAACCCGATCGCAAGTCGATCTTCGAGAACACTCCGCTCCCTTCATTTGATCAAACAGATCATCTATCCGGCAATGGGTACTTATTCTTGATAGTGACTTCATTGAGAGCCCTAGAGTCGATGCACATCCTCATGCTTCCATCCTTCTTCTTGACAAACAAGACCGGTGCTCCCCAAGGCGATTTAACTAGGCCTCACAAAACCTTTCTCCAAAAGTTCTTCTATCTGCTTCTTCATCTCTACTAACTCATCTACCGGCATCCGATAGGGTCTCTTTGAGATGGGAGCTGTTCTCGCACTAGATCGATGACAAACTCGATGTCACGATCCGGTGGCATCCCCGTAACTCTTCCGGGAATACATCCGATACTCCTTGACGACCGCACATCTTCCAACGGACGGTCTTCGTGCTATTGACTAACAAATGCCCATTACGACCGAGGTAGCTAGGAACTCCACTTTGTTTCCTTTGGTATCCTCGATTGTAACGACTCTTCGCCACAATCTAGCACGGCTTTGTGCTTGGTTAACCAATCCATGCCAAGGATGACATCTATGGTTTGGGTGTCTAGAATAATTAGGTTAGCTAGAAACTCAACTCCACTATGAGTAACTTAGCCCTAAACAACCCACATTAGAACTTAGCTCGCTCCGGCGCATTGGACTAACAGAGTACGCTTAAGATGCATAACTTCCAATTTATTCTTGGTTGCAAAACTCCGTAAACAAACGAATGCTAAGCTCCGTAATCAAACAGAATCTAGGCAGTATCGAATTCACTAGGAACTTACCCAAGACGACGCCCGGTGCTTCCTCGGCTCCTTCCAAAGTGACGTGATTAACACGACCGACAACGGACCGAGGCGCCCCTCTGGTTGATCGTTCTCGAGAAACTCCTTGGTTGTTCTGCGTTGGGGTCTTGGCGGTGTTGCTCCAAGGTTGAAGCGACGGGGTGATAGTTCCTTCGAGGACACCGATTAGCAAAATGCCTGGCCGACGGCAATTGTAACACACTCTTGGTTCACTCTGTGGGTTGTTGTTCCACAGGGGTGGGGTTGGTGGTGTAGGGTTAGAATTCGAACAAAAGGACGAGGTGTCAAGGCGTGGTGTCCCGAAAGTACTGTGGTCGAAACGATTAAACCGCTGTGGCACCACTCTTGCCCTCTCGTTGTTGTGGTGATGGCTTCCTTTGTCAATCATCCCACGCTATGTGGTCCTCCAGTTCCTTGCGCTTGTCTTCCATAACCAATGCCTTGTTAACCAACTCTGGAAGTCAGGAAGGTGTGGGCAAGCGATCGACTTGCGACTCGAAGTTCATCCCTTCAAGAAGCGACTCTGGCGAGACCTGTCGGAAGCGACATCCTCTGGAGCATAGCGAGCTAGTTGGGAAAACTTATTCAGGTAGTCAGTCACTGACATACCCCCTTGCTTGAGAGCGCGGAACTCATCCTTCTTCAAATCCATGATGCCTTCAGCACGGATAATCGCGAAAAGTCATGAGAATTCTTCCCAAGTGATATTCTGCGGTGCTCCATGTGCCGCGCAGAAGTTCTCCCACCACTCAGCAGCTACGCCCTCCATCTGATGGGTGGCATACAAAACCTTCTCATGATCGCTGCATTGGGTGATCAGCAGCTTCCTCTCAATCACGCGAAGCCAATCATCAGCCTCTACTGGCGTGACATGTCCAGAGAAAGTTGGCGGACGGGTCCTCATGAATTCAGCCAACTTGGATGGTCCCTGATGACGATGAGTGACTGGGGCTCCTCCCTGACGATTGTTGTTGTTGTTGTTGTTGTTCATGGTCCGTGATCCGTTCATCATCGATACATCATCGAGTTTGTGCCGCCATGAAAGCTCAAAGTTCGCAAGTCAATAGGAGGTGCTTGGGGTGGTACTGCCCGTGAGGGGTTTGCTCGTTACTGCCGATCCTTGAGCTCCGGATCCACTTGCGGCAGAGTATGGCTAGTCCGAACCATCCGTGAGGTTCCATGGGTCGATAAGGTAGAGAGCACAAGATGAGTTAAGAACTAGACGGGAAAGTAGATTAATCCCAACAAACACATCTCAAGAAACTTCAATAAAATAATCTTCATTAATAGCTTAATAGCATGGTCGCAACAAATGCCTAAGGGCTTTTGCACTCACACTTGCACACGTGAAAATAAAGCGAACCTAAGCACACAAGCTACCGCCTAAAGGGCGACTATGAAAAGGAAGCGGCTAAGCCTCGACTAGACGGAACTTAAACTAGCTACTCTCGAGAAAGCCCTGCAGCCCACGGCCGCGCCCCGCTCGTGTAGACTCAAGTGAGCCGCATCTCGCGAATCGGGTTCTGATGCCCGAATCGTGCAAGCAGAGTGTGTGCTGGTGCAGTCTGCTGTGCTCCTCCGGCCGGCAGCTCTACCGATCCTCCGAATCTCCTCGGGTCTTCTTCGACTTCTTCCGGTTCTTCCGATCTTCCTCTTGATCGCCCTCTAGCTCATGCCGACCATAGAGAGCGTGCTCTAGCACGGCGATCCTTTCTTGGCTTCTTCCCAGTTCGATAGGCGACCTCGGCTCGGTGGCGGCCATCTCCGGCGACTCCTCCCGAAAGCAACTGTGAATCGTGCGAGATGTACCATCGTGGCATTGCCCTCCCGCTTGTAGACGGAAAGTGCGCGGATAGCTCCTGAAGCGGCTACGGGATGGTAGCGGAAGACGGTGTTCGCAGCTTCTTCCAGAGATGTGGCGGACTCGGAGTATGGCCAAGCGTGATGACTCGGATTCCTTGTGTGAAGGTGATCCTCCGACCGAGATGTCCAAAGGTCGGCTACCTCTAGTGTTCCTCTGGCGAGACCGTCAAAGTGGCAGACTATACCACGATCCCGCCCATTGACTATGTACTCATTTGCCTCGGTACATCGGGCAATAAGCCTCCAAGTGTCTGCAAAGAACTTCCACAGCTCTGCGGCAAGTCCTCCGCTGCAATCTCCAAAGGTGCGAAGGTAAGGCATCTGTCCAAGAGCAGCATAAGAGGTAAGAACCACGTTAAAACAAATGGGAGAGGAAAGAAATTGTAGCAATAGATGAGTCAAGAGAGATATAAGAGGAGTTAAGCAATTCATTTAGTCTTGTAAGTTAATTTTCTCTTAAAAATAATTTGGACACTCGAACGCCAATCTAACTAAGGTCTAGACCTCACAACAAGATGGCTCGATACCACTTTTGTCGGGACCCAAAACTACGGTTCGGGACCCTCAGGTTTAACGACTAGCCCAGATCATGCTAGTGCACACAAGGTCAACAAAGATGGCAATCGCTCCATACAAGCTTAATAATAACATAAACGGTTAACTTTGATAATCAAATAATGGTTTTGACCTTAAGGTCGAGTTTACAAATATTGAGCCACGCAGGCTAACATAGGAAATAAACAAGCAATGAACATAAACGGTAGTGGCACCCCATCGATTCGCCACAGCAACCGATCGATCAAGACCTCACGATCAGCACCTTCGATGAACTCGCCCTCGTATGTCGGTGAAGACTCCTCCGCTTGATTCATTAAAACAAGCGTGAGTACACACCGTATCGCAAGCCACACCACGAGATGCAATATTTACATGCGTGCTTATTACAAGAGAAAGGCTTTTCAGGGCTCTTTTGCATAAATGCAACTTTTGCAATTGAATACAATTTAATAGATTAAAGGCAGGTAAAACAAATAGACAATAATCATTTTAACAAGTTATTTCACAAAGACACACACAGTCTAACGGGTTATTCACATAGCTAAATGATTTATTCACATAGCTCCCTTCCCACACGCTTTTATGAAAATCTACCCCTAGTGTCAAATCCCCGAGCATTGTCCATGATCATGACGCTGCTATTCAATAGATTAAGTTACACTGCAGAGGTTTGTACACTTTACCCACAAGATACAATTAGTGTAGCTAACACTAATCATAACAAAGCATTTCAGATACCTTATCTTACTATGCTAGGTCTGCCTCAAAACAGTACATGTGGTCGCACAGAAGCTCATTCTTTAGAGCACATGGTGAGGTCCTTAATTGACCAAGGCAAGACTTCCACATGCCATCACACGTACACACAGATTAATATTCACATAGTCCACATAGTTCACATACCCACCCTTTCACACGCTTCCACCACTTGCCCCGGCCCAATCCTTTTACCACCCCATTGGTTTTAAGTGCAACACATGTCACAAAGACACATAGTACACACGTTTTTATCACATAGTTGCATATTCACTTAGTCAAATTTATATAGCAATCTACATGACAAAAGATTCGTGGCATGGCTAAGCAATCTACTCAGATTAACCAACCCACGTTGGTGCTACAATAATTACCAACTAAATATCAACTAGGGTGACAAAGGATCATGGCATAACAATTACACAAGGAAGACATAACAATTTGGAATTAACTACTACACCCAAAACATTTAAATAAATACTTGAATTAAGATGAATTTGAATCAAGATACTTTTATAAACTGGGAAGCAAGATGGTCAAGGGCATAGCTTGCCTTGAAAAGGATCTAGGAATTGATCTTGGTCTTGGAAAGGTCCTTCTTCTTCAACTCTTCCAAAGAAATAGTCAAGTCTACTCTCAAAAACGACACAAACAAACAAACTAAATAAAAACCAGAAGCAAATAACTCCAATAAAATAAATAAAAAGCTCCAATAGATAGATCTGGATTTTAGACAAATTTAGGAATTTGAATGGATGGATTTGGAGTTAGGATTCAAAAGATATGAATTTTACAAGTTTTAACTTAACTCGAAATTTAAATGAATTTCTAAATTTAAACAAAATCAAATTTAAAAAAATTTTGGTTTGATGAGCTAGATCTTAATTTTATATGAATTTAGAAATTTGAAACACCCAATTTGGAGTTTGGATGCAAAAGTTATGAATTTTACAAATTTAAACCTAAATCTGTTATTTAACAATTTTCCGAATTGTTTTTCTAAAGGAAATTCTAATTATTGCGCAAGGTGACGCCAAGGATTTCCGGAAATTTAAAAGAATTAAAGAATTAATCGACATGTGGGACCCACATGTCGCTGACCCTACCACGCGACCAAGTCCACCGAGCCATCGATCTGGGCGGCCGACGACCACGTGGGCACTCACGTGGCGCGACACGCTGGCCGACGCGCGCCACTCAGGCGGACACGCAAGCACGGGCCGAGCCGACGCCGACGTGGGCGGCGAGGGCGGCAAGACGGAACCAAGGGTCCCATGAACGCGGCTCCGCCGCGAGAATGGGTGGTACCGTGGCAGAAGCACGCTATTGCGAACACGAAGAGGTATCCGGGTGGTTGAGGTGGACGGTGGTGGCTGGCGAGGTCGGAGCGGCGGCTCGGGTTTTGTTTGACAAAGGCCCGTGAGGCCTAGGCGACGCGTAGGGTCCGGAGGTAGAGGAGGCGATGGCGAACTCGGTGGCGTGTTCCCGACGACGCTGGCGGACTACGGGCAAGCAAGAATCAAGAAATTCCACCGCAAGAGGAGCTCTAAAACTCAAATTGCAAGGCTGGGGCTCGGAGAGGTGTGGGTTGGGGTTTGGGAAAAGGAGGCGGTGCGATCCCGGGTGCTTTTATAGGGGCCGGGAGCTCGGAGGCGGCTGCGTGGAGGTCGTGGCGGCGGCAGCAGGAACGTGGGCGAACCGGCGCGGAGGATGAGGGGTTATGGGTGGCGGCGTGGTCGTGGAGGTCGAGACTCATGAGGGAACGGGAGGTTGAGGCGCCAGCGTGAAGCTCGGCGTTGACCGCTAATGGCTAAGTTCTTGTGGCGCGTCCGCACGGAGAAGAACGCGCGAGGACGAAGGTGGTGGGGTCCACACGCCGAGAGAGAGAGAGCGAGGCTCACATGTGTGGTGGAGATCTAACCGCTCGGCGTTGATCCAACGTGGAGGAGGGTTTAATGAGATGAACAGGATGGGCCAAGGAATTCGCCCGAATTCCATTTGGAGATTTAAATAGCTTTTCCTTTTTAATAAAATACCAGAAATTCAAATAAGCAATGGAAAATAGCAAAAGACCTTGGAAAAATTCCAGAAAATTCTAGAAAATATATCCAAGCTCATAGAATCCAAATAAAATAGTTTTGACTAATGTTCATGTTGGAATTATTCATATTAAATTGTTTTGTTACTAAAGGTCCAATATTAAGCTTTTAATTTAAATTCAAATAAATCCAAATGGTGGACTCTCTCTCCTACCAACTATTCAAATGATTTTTAAAGCTCAAAAAATTGGGATGTTACAGCCTCACTGGGCGTAGGCAAGGCGGTGTGAGGCGTTTCACCCCCGGTCCGCGAAAGTACTTGCCGAGGCTTGTGGAGTTGAACTCACCCCCACCGGTCATTGCAAGGAAGGCCTTAAGCCTCTGCCTGCACTCGAGTTCTGGGGCCGCCGCCTGAACCGCTTCAGCGCCATCTGCTGCTTCATCCTTGGTTGCGAAAGTACCGCAACCACATGAACTCTTGCTCTTGTCGCCATGCTGTGAGGGAAATAGCGTTCTCTCCGGGTGTCGTGGGAGAGATTGGCCCGCACAAGTCCGCTGTGGACAAGTTCGAAAGCACGCCCTCCGCCTTGCCTCAAGGCTTGACGCGGAACGGGCTCGACGGTGTTTTCCGTGAGGCATGCTTCACGCATACACGGCCCACCTCGCCGGTCAGAGGCGTACCATGCGACCAACTCCTCCCTAGCGAAGTCGACGCAGCTGGAAGCCGATGTGGCAGAAGCGGCGTGCTAACGCTAAGCATCTCACCGCCGCACGGTAAGGCACACCGACGCGCCAGTTCAGTGCAGGACGACAGCGCCCTCGCTGGCGAGGCACCCGCGCAGCAACCGTCCGCCAGATCGCAAGAACCGGTGCAGTGACGCCATGGCAGATGCGCGTGTCGAGTCGATCTCGCCCAGCTTGTTCGATGCTCACAATGTTGCTCGCAAGCGTGATGTAATACACCTCCGGCAGAATCCAGGTGCTCACCGCTGCTGCATTGAAAAGGATCGTGCTCTTTCTCAATTTCCACGGCCGAGCCATCGCCGAGCTTGACCGAGCCGCGGATGCGGTGTCGAGGTCGGAGAAGATGTCCTCGCGCACGACATGTGATTGCTAGCTCCCGTGTCCAGAACCACGATGTGTCGCAGCTTTTGCTCGCCGCGGCACGCTACCGAGCATTCTCGCTGAGCAAGACGCGTGCTCGATGGCGCGTCGATGGTGACGGTGAGCGCCAAGACAGCCGGGCAAGGTGAGTGTGGACTCTCCTCCGTTCCCTTGCGCCAAAGTTGACGTGTTCCTTGCGCTGGCCATGGCCGTGGCGATCCCCGAGATATGGCGGCGAACTTGTTACGGTTGTAACATTTTACCTTTGATATGTCACGGCCGCCGCGCTCGACAAGACGCCGCCGGCTGCGTCTGCCGTTGTTCGCCGCTTCCTCTTCCCTTGTTCTGCTTTTTTGCTACCAACCGGAGCCTTGCCCCTCGCCCAAGAGCTTCAAGGCGATCCACTCGCCCGTGAGGAGGACTCGTCACTGAAAGTTGTTCGTGGTGCCGATGGAGCACCGCCTGGCGCCGATCAAGAATCGCCTCGATCAGCTCCTCGACGACATGACGTTGAGGTCGAGGAGCCGCCTCAATCGAAGCGGCGATTTGCAGTACTGGTTCGGCACCTCCCGCAGGAACTTCTGGACCACTTTGATCTCGTCGACGGTGTCGCCCAAGGTTCGGAGGTTGTTGACGATGCCGGTGATGCGCATGCCGAAGGAGTCGAGCGACTCGCCGTCCTTGAACGTGATCTGCTCGAACTCTTTGCGCAGCTGCTGCGCTTCGCCGCCACAGACGCGCTGTTCACCCCCACGCCGCAACATCTTGATCGCCTTCCCCACGCCCGCGCATGTGTCCTTGACGCGCAGGACAGCACCATCTCCGGAGGCACCGCGACGATCGGTCTGCCGATAGCCGCCGCCATGTCCTCGCGACGCCGGCTCGCCATTGCGGGACACGGGCCTCTCGTGAGACCTCGGGCGGCGCAGTTGATCTTCATGACCAACGCCCACTCGATGTAGTTGGTGGCGTGGTGGGGTAGACAATGTTGCGCCGATGTTGCTCTCGCGACGACGCTCGTGTATGACGCGATCGTTTCCACCCTCCCGACGACGCCCGCCCCCGTCCGGCCCTCGCGTTGGCGGTGAGCTTGCGCATGCATTGCTGGCCGCTTGCGCCGCGCGCTTCGCTGGGGGACGCCGCCGGGCGTGCTCCCGCCCGCTGGACATGGTCACCAGATCGAGAAGGCTCGATACCAACCTGTTAGAATTGGCTAAAACCCCGACAGGCTTGACATGTGGTTTTATGCTATGTAAAACTTACAACTTTTCTATTTCGCCTCGCTATTTATTCTGTTACAAAGTGAAGGGAGTGGCCGGTAGAGATCCTACCATGGCGCCACGATCCGTCAGCGCCGTAAGCCATCCCACGAGCACCAAATCGCCCTAGCCACGACACTACATGCACGGCACGCACAAGAACGCTATGGCTCATGCTTAATCAAACTTAACCAAACATCAAAAACGAGCTAACAAACTAGACAAGCTAACGACTAGATTAAGTTGCCAATAAATCACCCCTTAATCTTGTCGTTGCTGAATTATTTCGAATTACTTCACCATGCCGATCCTCCTCCTCGCCTCGAACACCATGCGCCCAAGTGCTTTCAGAAGAATATCACGAAGCCGATCATTGGTTCGACATAGTCGATGCCGATCCGCCTCCTCCACGACTCACGAATGAAGTGAAATCTGATCTCGATATGCTTGCTTCTATCATGGAAGAGCGTGGTTCTTCGACAGAGAAATCGCCGACTTGTTGTCGATTTAACGGCTTTACCGCACGGCCTCGCTCATCATTTCACGAGCAAAACAGTGCTAATCAAACACCTTGGCAGCAGCAGTGGAGGCCGCCATATACTCGCCTCGCAGATGAGATCGCCACCACCCGGCCGCTTCGAGATCGCTACCACCGGCTTCGCTTAGGAAGAAGATCACGCTGTCGTGTTTCTTCCGATCATCCGTGGTCCCGGCGTGATTCAATCATCAGATCCGTGCCACCAAGGTTTTTGTCTACAGACGACAAGAACTGCGTGATCCGGCGTTCCTCGCTTATGTATCTCAAAGAATGCTTTATCATGGCAGAGTGATCACCACGGAGCTTCCATAAACTCGCCAAGTAACCGACAATAAAGTGATATCAGTTCGTGTGTGTGAGGTACCGCAGCCCACCGATGACGCCGCGTAGAGAGTCACGCCCATCGGTTCGCCGGTGTTCTCCTTCCCAAATTTTGAGGCGTGTTTCCATTGGAGTATCGCAGGATTGCGACCGCCAGACCGTTCGTTCTGGAAGACTTCCGCAAGATATGTCGCTTGGCATAGCGTGATCCGATCACGCCCCGGCGAACTTCTATGCCGAGGTAGTAGTGGAGCTTGCCCAAATCGCTCATGCGAACAACTTGGTCATCCGCCCTTGAAGTAATCAATCTCCGCCGTGTCCTGCCGGTGATGACAAGGTCATCCACGAGACCCCACGAGCAAAGAAGAATCGCCTGCGTTTCGCCGTAGACAGGCAGGTTCGACGGACATCGCCGAACCCAAGAGAGTTCGTTGTCATCGAAGCCGCTCCAAGCTCTTGAGTTCGGGCGGCCTGCATAAGGCCTTGAGGAGGCGCAGACTTTCCCTCCTCGCCGGACTTGACGATCCCCCGCCGCCGTGACGTAAACTTCTTCGAAAGCAGTCACCATTCGTAAAAGCGGACTTTACGCCCATATGATGTACCGCCAATCATCGGCGCCGCCAAAGGCGATGAGAACGCGCGACCGAGTCCATCCTTGCGATCGGTGCAAACACGCCGTCGAAGTCGACGCTCGCCGCTGATCGATCCTTCGCCACCGTGACGCGCTTTGTGCTTCACCCACGCGCCATGGGCATCCTTTTGAGCTTGTACACCCACTTGAGTTCGATAGGACGATGCCCAAAGCGGAGCTCGCGACAGCTCCCACGACGGTTGTCGATGATGCTCGTGATTTCGCTCATGGCGCCACGCCACTTTGCTCCGCTTTCACCTTCGTTGAACGAGGATGGCTCTTCACCAAAATGCACAAAGGTTGTCGTAGTCCGCCCACCTCTGCCGTGGTGTCCCACTGTGTTCTCCAGACAGACGGCCGCGGGCGCCTCGCCGTGATGGCACCGATGCGCGCCGTCGGTGGCGACATCGAACTCGATCCCCGGCATTGCCGAGCGGGCGTGGCGGCGGCGGTGAAGGCACCGGCGCTGCCGAAGCGGGCGAGACGACCGCAGTGATGTGCCTCGCGCGGAGCAGCCGACATGGATGTCGCCCTGCCGTGGACGGTCGCCCACCATGCACGCAGCGGTTGTCCTCGCCGCAGCACTCGCCGATGGTGAAGTAGTCGATTGGCACTTCGCCCACCGCTACTTTGGCGGGCGCTTAGTCCCACGCGGCGCCTTCATCGAAGACGACGTCCCTAGACACGAGCACGCGGCCTGTTGGCGGATGGAAGACACGGTACGCCGCCGATCCTGGCTCGCACTCGAAAGCAGTAACCATCGCTCGCCTCGCTGCCGAGCTTGACACTGTGGCGCGCCACCTTGACGGTGCAATGCACCCGGTGCGGAGGTGGTGAACCGCGGCTTTTTCCCGCACCACGCCAGAGGGCGCCATCTTCGCCAAGCTCTTCGCTGCCGACGGTTGAGCAGTACACGATCGCGGGTCACACCACCCCGTAAACGCGCCGACACCTTTTGCCTTCAAGAAGCTTCGCGCCATGCCGACGATGGTCCGTTCCGCTCACCACGCTGCTCATAGGGGCGTAGGGGCAAGTGAGTCGTGGCGTTTCACCCCGTCCACAAAGTACTTGCCGAGGCTTGTGGAGTTGAATCACCCCCACGGTCAAGGCGTAAGGCCTTAAGCCTCGCCTGCACTCGAAGTTCTCGCCGCCGAACCGCCACGCCATCTCGCGCCATCATCTGGTTGCGAAAGCAAATGCAACCACATGAACTCGCTTGTCGCCGACAAGGTGAGGAAATAGCGCTTCTCCCGGTGTCGTGGGAGAGATTGGCCCGCATAAGTCCGCTGCGGACAAGTTCGAGCACGCCCTTCCGCCTTTCCTGCTTGACGCGGAACGGGCTCGACGGTGTTTTCCGCGAGGCATGCTTCACGACACGGCCCACCTCGCCGATCAGAGGCAGCCGCGCACCAACTCCTCCCTAGCGAAGTCGACGCAGCTTTGAAGCCGATGTGGCCAGAAGGGCGTGCTAACGCCAAGCATCTCACCGCTGCACGGTAAGGCACACCGACGCGCCAGTTCGTGCAGACGCACAGCGCCCGCTGCTGCGAGGCACCCGGCGCAGCAAACCGTCCGCCAGATCGCAGAACTGAAAGACGCCATGGCGATGCGCTGTCGAGTCGATCTCGGCCCAGTTGCCCGATGCTCACAATGTTGCTCTGAAGCGGGATGTAATACACCGATGTAACCAGGTGCTCACCGCTATGCATTGGAAAAGGATCGCGTTCTTTCCCTCAATTTCCACGGCCGAGCCATCGCCGAGCTTGACCGAGCCGCGGATGCCGGTGTCGAGGTCGGAGAAGATGTCCTCGCGCCGGACATGTGATTGCTAGCTCCGTGTCCAGAACCACGATGTGTCGCAGCTTTGCTCGCCCGCGCAAGACGCTACCGAGCATTCTCGCTGAGCAAAGACGTGCTCGATGGCGTGCTCAGTGGTGACGGTGAGCGCGCACACGCTGGCCAGCAGGAGTGTGGACTCCTCCTCCGTGTTCCCTTGCGCCAAGTTGACGTGTTCCTTGCGCTGCGCCGCTTCGGGCGATCCTCGAGATATGGCGGCTTAACTTGTTACAGCTTGTAACATTTTACCTTTGACATGTCACGGTCGCCGCCGACTTCAAGACGCTGGCCGCCGCCGTGCTCCGTTGTTCTCGCTTGCCTCTTCCCTTGTTCTGCTTTTGTTGCCGCCTCAACCGGAGTTTTGCCTCGCTCGCGTTGTTTCAAGGCGATCCACTCGCCCGTGAGGAGGACTCGTCACCGAGTTGTTCGTGGTGCCGATGGAGCACCGCTGGCGGCCGATCGCGAATCGCTCGACAGCCTCGACGGACATGACGTTGAGGTCGAGGAGCGCCTCAATCGAAAGCAGCGATTTGCGTAGCATCGGTTCGCACCTCCCCGCAGAACTTCGACCACTTTGATCTCGCGACGTGTCGCCTTAAGGTTCGGAGGTTGTTGACGATGCCGGTGATGCGATGTCGGCGAGTCGAGCGACTTCGCCGCCCTGAACGTGATTCGCCAACTTTGCGCAATCGTTGCGCTGTCCGCTCACAGACGCTGTTCACCCCACGCGCAACATCTTGATCGCCTCCCACGCCCGCCAGCGGTGTCCTTGACGGCGAGGACAGTACCATCTCCGGAGGCACCGCACGATCGCCGCCGATACGCCGCCATGTCCTCGCGACGCCCGGCCGCCATTGCGGACACGGCCTCCCAGAGACCCTGTAGCGAGGTTGATCTTCATGACCAACGCCCACCGATGTAGTTGGTGGCCGTGAGGGTGGGGTAGACAATGTTGCCGCCGATGTTGCCCTGCACGACGCGCTCGTGTATGACGATCTCGTTTCCACCCCTCCTGACGACGCCTCGTCCCTCGGCCCGCCCCTGCGTTCGGTGACGGTGAGCTCGCAGCTCGCCGCCGCCGCTGCTTCGCGCTTCGCCGCGCTGGGGGACGCCGCCGCGTGCTCCTCCTCCGCTGGACATGGTCACTGGGATCGAGAAGGCTCGATACCAACCGTTAGAATTGGCTAAAACCCGACAGGCTTGACATGTGGTTTTATGCTATGAAAACTTACAACTTTTCTATTTCTGTCTCGCTATTTATTCTGTTACAAAGTGAAGGGAGTGGCCGGTAGAGATCCTACCATGGCGCCACGATCCGGTTGCAGCGCCGTACATCCCACGAGCACCAAATCGCTCCTAGCCACGACACTACATGCACGGCACGCACAAGAACGTTGCGGGCTCATGCTTAACTGAAACTTAACCGAAGTACTGAAAAACGAGCTAACAAACTAGACAAGCTAACGACTAGATTAAGTTGCCAACACCGTCTGGACAAACTCGACGCCGGTGGCGATGTCGTCTAGCTGCTCCGGCTCAGCGTTTGGTGCTCTCGGCGGCACGCCCTCCATCTCGTCTCCCATCAAGTACGCCTGTGCGTCGAATTCGGCGGGCAGTGCCGTCGGGTAATCGTCGAACAGCAATCTCCTCTCGAGCTCCTGCAGCAGCTGCTGCCCGTTCGTCGTCGTCCTTTGCGGCCGCACGCTCGGTGGAGCCTCCAGGTGGTCTTCGGCTGCCTTCCTCTTGGAGCCGGAGCAGGACAGGGCAGCCTTCGCCGCCATGGATGCCTGCGCGCGAGGCGACCGATACACCTTGCAGAGGACGAGGTCGCACCTGCCGCCGTCTTGTTGGTCCAGGTGGAACTCAACCATGCACCACCCGAGCCTGGAGAAACAGCCCGGCGACGTGCTCACCCCGTAGGAGAACCTTTGCAGGTGACCGACGCGGCGACCATCCGGGCCTCGCACGGCCTTCGGGCCTCCTCCGATTTCCAGCACCCTCGCCGACGGCGCGCTGTCTCCTCCCGGCCGATCCAGCGCTCGCGCTCTTGTAGCGCGCGGGGCAGAAGAAGTACCAGACGGCGCTGCTCTTCTGCCCGTTGCCGTTGTCGGTTCCGGACGCGGGCTTGCGCTTGGCGACGAGGTCCGCAGGGACGGCGGCGTAGACGTCGGCGTGGTGGATGAAGCGGGCGTCGAAGGGCTCCCCGGCGACCTTGGGGCGCAAGAAGAGGCTGATGAGCTCGTGGTCAGCCGGGCGGAAGGTGAAGCCCGGATGCTCCACAACAGCAGCCTGATCGGCCATAGATCTCTCGTCTAGCAAGCTAGCTCGTTCTTGCTTGGTGGGATTGGGGATGCTTGGTGCAAGACCGAAGTGATCGATTCTTGGTGCAGTGCAGGGCGCCCTTTTATCGACGGGAACGGGATGGGTGAGGCGGCGGCATGGCATCGGACTCCTCCCTCTCCCAGTGTTATATACTCGATCGGGTGGGTGCTACTACTGCTGCTACTTCGAAAGGAAGCAACCAACAAACGGTGCAGATGCGGCCGAAGCGAGATGGACGTACACCACTAGACTGCACGTACACGTGAGTTGATCCACTTGGCCGCCAAGTCGGAGGCCCTTTCCTAATTCGGGAAGGATCGGATCCGTCGCGTGCATGCGTGCTTACGCAACAAAATACATACGCTGCAGGTGGCTATCGTGATAATAAAGCATATATATATATATATATATATATATATATATATATATATATATATATATATATATATATATATATATATATATATATATATATATATATATATATATATATATATATATATATATATATATGTATATATATTTATATATATATATATATATATATATATATATATATATATATATATATATATATATACATATATATATATATACATATATATATATGTGTGTGTCTATATGTATATATATGTATGTGTCTATATATGTGTGTGTGTGTATATATATATGTGTGTAGAGGACACCCGTTTCGTACTTTTGGGAGTATGTACTCCCACTTCCAATGTACCACTTAAACACATATATTATACTTCTTTATCATTTTCAGTATACTTAAATACTAATTATAAGATACTCCAATGTGACTTAATTGAAAAAATTTCATTGGAGCCTTTGTTTTTTGTTATATACCCTTTTTCATATATAAAAGAAGTATATACATAAATTTTGCTATAGAAATTGAAATTTAATAAAAATTTCACTTAAACTCACTTTGGGGTATCTTATAATCATTATTGGAGTATGCTCAAATAGATAAAGAGCTATCGTCATACGATTTAAGTGGTATATGAGAGGTGGGAGTACGCATTCTGTGAGTACCATACCATTTTCATATATATATATATATATATATATGTGTGTGTGTGTGTGTGTGTGTGTGTGTGTGTGTGTGTGTGTATGTATGTATATGTGTCGACGATCGAGTCACGATCTTACTTAAATAAAAGAGAAAAATGACGTGATATTTCCTGAGAGAGAATGGGGCCGCTCTTTATTGATATGAACTGGATTTACAGGAGGTGCCTACGACCCGACTAGGGACTACCCCTAATTACACTGAATGCGGAGATTGCTATGCTATAATCTAACAATGCTGTCTTGCTTGTCTCTGATCGCCACACTCGCTGTGTCTGATTTGTTTGTTGTATCCCCCTCGATCGCCCTTTGGTCTTCTGCGCTCCACTCTTAAATAACTTCCGAAGAGGTGGCAATTACTCTTGGAGAAGGCGTCCCTGGTGAAGCGTTGCGACTGGTCGGGGCGAGACATCAATTAACAATGTGCTAACTGCTCTATGGTTAAGTGTCTCAGAGACACTTAACCGTATAGAGGTTGTTGTCAATGTCTTTAGGACTATGTAATCGTGTGATATGGAGTATACATCACATGCTATATTCATCACACGGTATGAAACATAGTCGGGATCAGTTATATATAGCAGTTCATAGCTTTTCAGAGTAGCTCCCTGGTCGGAGAGTAGGTACAGGACCTTGTCCGACCAGGGTACCCATATGTAACATCTGGAATCCTCACGACCAGTGAGGTCGTTAACCTTAGGGGTTACGACCATGAAGACGATAGTCCTTATTATGCGATTAAAATAATACACAGAGGTTTTAATCATCGCCAATATGTATATGTATATATGTAATATATATGTATATATAGGAAAATGGTACTAGTACTCTAGAGTACTCTCACCTCTCGATACCACTTAAATTGTATGATGATACCTTTTATCTACTTGAGTATACTCAATAATGATTATAAGATACTCCAATGTGGGTTCTATGAAAAAATTCGTTAAAGTCCACTTTTTATTGCAAAATTTGTGTATATACTTCTTTTGTATATGAAAAAGGTATATATATATATAAATAAAGGGCTCAAATGGACTTTTTTTCAATCAAGTTACATTGAAGTATCTTATAATTGGTATTTAAGCATATTGAAAGTGATAAAGAGGTATAATTTGTTCGCTTAAGTGGTATATTGAAGTGGGTGGAAGTGGGAGTATATACTCCTAGAATATATATATATATATATATATATATATATATATATATATATATATATATATATATATATATATATATATATATATATATATATATATATATATATATATATATAGAAATGTTGCATCAAGTTTTGTGCTAATTGAAATGTATGATTGTATGAATCATTAACAAATACGATATAGTTATGAAAATATAGC
Source organism: Phyllostachys edulis (assembly GCA_036346405.1). Classification (NCBI taxonomy): domain Eukaryota; kingdom Viridiplantae; phylum Streptophyta; class Magnoliopsida; order Poales; family Poaceae; genus Phyllostachys; species Phyllostachys edulis. The sequence continues at coordinate 3,351,951 of CM070549.1, forward strand.
AAATGCATCATCACGACAATCGGACATGCAAAGCATTAATTTTTATATCACTGAACAAATTCAGTTGTTGAAGGCCTTGTTGGCGAGTGCTGATATTTGAGCCATGGGCATCGTTTTCTTCTAGCAACTTGTGTTCAATGCCTTTTAATTTTTTGTGCAGCTCTCGTCTACCGCAAACGTCCTTCAAACTGCTCACACACATTGCCCCAATAAATATTTCATCAAACACTTTCAGTATTAAGTTGTCGGTGTTTTAGAACCGATCTTACGTAAAGATTGTTTGATTCGGGGGTCTCCAAGACTGAAATCACGCAGAGAGATTGACACGGGGATTTTTATACAGGTTCAGGCCTTCTCCGGAGAGAATAAAAACCCTACTCCTGTGTGTATGTATTGAGTATACTGGTAACAATCAGTAGAAAATGCTACAATTTTCCCTGCTACTCAGTGTGTATGTCCGATTGTATGTCTCTAATCGGCCCTTCCCTCATTATCTCTGGCCATAGCCCTTTATAGTGTTCATAGAGGTAGCCGCTTTCTCCAGCCAAGAGGCGCCCATCATTCCAAGTAATGGGGCGTTGTTGGTAGTAATCGCCGGTATTAACTCCTCCACGTCGCTCGCGCTTCTAGTCGAGATAATGGTGGTAACGTGCGCTATTCCAGAGAATAACAACAAGATATTGTCTACTTAGATTCTCTAATCAATTGGGTCTACTTGTCCGCAGGCTTTATTGATCATAGGGTGGTCGTAGCTGACTTAGTCGTAAAAGGGCTTACGACCATGAAGTAGTCGTGGAATAACTTACGACTTGGGGCGGTTGTAGAAGAACTTACGACTAGAAGGTGATCGTAGCAGCACTTACGATCATGAACTAGTCGTAGAAAGACTTACGACTATGAGGATGGTCGTAGAAGAGCTTACGACCAGCTGTAAGATCGAGGAGGCCGACTAGAGGGGGGTGAATAGGCGTTTTAAAAACTTCTTTGGCTAAAACCAATTTCTAATGCGGAAGCTAATATAAATACGGTTTTGCACAATTAAAGCCTAAATCAACTAGGTTCACCTAAGTGCACCAACAATACAAGTCTATTGAAGAATATAACAATTGAGCATATGACTTGTAAGCTATTCAATTTAAGCAATGTAAATAGCACAAGGTAAAGCAAGCATTCATACACAATGAATGTAAATGCAATCGTAAGGCACAAGAATGCAAACCACAATTGACACGGTGATGCTTTACTATGGTGATCGGAGACTTGCCGGTCTCCCCTAATCCACGTTGAGGCAAGCCCAAACTAATTGGACCGGCTCCATGAATTGAGCACCCGCCTCCGAGGTAAGTCCAACCACTTGGACCGGTTCCAAACCGAACCAACACCTCACTCCACTAAGGTTGCTCTTTCCTCCACTCCGGAGATGGCGAGCACCACACCACTCACAAACCGCTCGGGTCTTCTCACAAGCTTCTTTGAGAAGATCACCGGCGCAACGACACCTCCATGCCGTCTAGGTGTCGGCAAACACCAAGAGTAACAAGTCTCCAACGCTCACTTGAACCAATCAAGTGTCTAAGCTCAAGTGGATACTAAATCCACCACCTAAAGCAACACATGCACTTAGGGTTTGCTCTCTAACCTCACTAAGTGCAACACATGCACAAAAGAGAATGAGAGACTTGCTCTTTGCTCAATGGAATGTCTAGGGGCACCAACAACTACCCCACACACGGCCAAGGTGGGTATTTATAGCCCACATACAAAAACTAGCCGTTGTGGAAAAGTTTGCTGAAAAATTAGCACAAGCGGTCGATCTTGGCGTTAACGATCGTCAGACGGCTTGAGCTCCAACGGCTATAAAACTAGCCGTTGGACCATGTCCGATCGCATCGCCAACCAAGATCCAACAGTCAAGCGCTACCCAGACAACCGTCCAAACACCTGCGGTCGTACCACTCCACAAAGGAGCAACAAATGCGGCTAAGTCCCAAAAACATCTGTTCTGGAAAATTAGAACCGCCATAGAGAAATCGGATCAACCGATGTGCGGTCATACCACACCAAGAATCGGCCGAATCCGCAAATACGGTCGTATCATTTATAACACGCTTCGGTACAACCGATCCACAACAAAGCAACACATGCTCAAATGCATCTCCTCTGGAAATAATGAACCGCCAACAAACAATTGGGACAACCGGCCTACGGTCATACCGTTTCAGTACACGCCAGTACTACCGTTCCTCAATCAGAGCAACACATGCTCAACAAAAGTGAGTTCCATTGATAAGAGCCAGATATTGCAGCGCGTCGCATCAAGATACACAACGCCGGTTCAACCGATTTTCCTGAGAAGATAACAGATTGCATTCGCTTCAACTCAAATTGCAAAACACATTTGCCAATTTGATGCGCAATGCAAACAATGGTTCAAGTGAGATTCTCAATAAGTTGCAAAACACATTTGCACACTTTTAAAATCACACCACAAGGAATAAAGTACATGGACTTACACCATTTGCAAAACACATTCGCAAACTTAAGTCACATGCTACAAGGGTTATCCATGAGCCACAACTATTTGCAAAACACATTTGCAAATATTGGCAACATGTTAAGATGAGCTAGAGCAAACGTAATGAGCTATCAACACATGACAAACTCAAGCTACTAGTCAAGACCCCTCTTAATAGTACGGCAACCTATACTAGCAATCCGATCTTCCAACCAAACACCAAGACCGGTAAAAGACTAGGAACACATCCTTAGTCCTAACTAGTCATACCTTTGCCTTGCACAACCACTTGAAGCTTGACGACGCACATTTTCACTTCAAGTCCGGGTCCTTGACTTGAATATACTCATCAACACATGATGAGTTCTTCACTTAACCTTCATCAACACATGATGAAGCTTCACTTCGGGATCTTAACTTGGTGCTCATCAACACATGATGACATCCTCCATCCCGAGTCTTCATATGCATCAACTCATGATGCACTCTTCACTTGACCTCCATCAACTCATGATGGGTCTTCACTTGACTTGATGATCAACACATGATCATCTCTTCTTCTTGAACATCATCGACACACGATGATTTCCTTCACTTGACTTCCACCAACATATGATGAAACTCCTCTTGACTTGATGACCATCAACACATGATGTCATCCCAAGTCTTCATTATCATGGAACCTAATCTGCTTATCCAACTCATGGAAAATGTTAGTTCCACAATATGATTATCATTAATTACCACAACATACCATTAACTCATTAATGGTGGGACAAGATACCACAATCTTTCCCTCTTTGGTAATTGATGATAACCACTTCAACAACAAATAATTGAATGTAGATAGGTATGAGTATATAGGCACTACACAAGTTGTATATACTCATATGAATATATATAACTACACAAGTTATATATATTCATGATATGTGAGTACACATGAACTGCACAAGTTATGTTATACTCACATATAAGTATATTCAGACTACACAAGTCTTATATACACACATGAATATATTAACTATGCAAGTTAAATATATTCAAGGGATATGTGAGTACACATGAACTACACAAGTTATGTTATACTCACATATAAATATATTTAGACTACACAAGTCTTATATACTCACATGAATATATTAACTACACAAGTTAAATATATTCAAGGATATATGAACTACACAAGTCTCATATACACACATGAATATATTAACTATGCATGTTAAATATATTCAAAGGATATGTTTCAAAGTAAAGATCCCAAATATGTGGAAACAGAATATGGATCAATACTAATGAAACCTCAAAATATAGAATGAACTCCTCCTATATGTGTGCATACATGAATATGTAATGGAAACATATGCACATATTCAAGATAACCTTTTGGTGGGTTCAACCTATATTTTGGATCCGAGGAATGCAACAATATATAAGAACTATGAAGTCGAATGCATACCTCTTTTGTTCTTTATATCCAAACGAGACTAATCAAGAGATAATGCAAATAGAATAGTTAGTCTCACAAATAGATTTATCATTATGAATGCATACCTATTTGGATTTTTCCTTTTGTTTATCCAATGGAATTGGATTTGTCATTAATCACTTGCATGTTTTCATGATTTTCACCTTTATATCCAAATAAGACTACACAATATGTATATCAATAAAAGTGTTAGTCTCACAATTAGATTTGTCATTAATCACTTGCATGCTTTCATGATTTTCACCTTTATATCCAAATAAGACTACACAATATATATATCAATAAAAGTGTTAGTCTCACAATTAGATTTGTCATTAATCACCAAAACTCTATTAACACATAATGGCAGGTCTAGATCCTTCACCAGCTGGTTGGCTTCTCCCTTATGATTACAAGGGTATACTCAAGAATTGTATGACGTCATATTCACCCATAATAAGAATTATAGATAAATAATAAAATGAGGATTATTAGATCCTCGTCATCTAGCCCCCTAACTTCAAGTGAAAGTACTTGGGAAAGGAGTCATAGATGAACTTACGACCACAAAAAAGTGGTCGTAAAAAGATGGTCGAAGGAAAAAGCTCTTCGAGTCTCAGATATCATTTGACCGAAATATACTTAGTCAAGAAGGTCGTTGAAAAACCTTTACGACTATTAAATAGTCGTAGAAAAAACTTACGATCATAAAGTAGTCGTAGTACGGTAATCGGAAGAAAAACCTTTCCGATTGGTATTTTATTTGACCAAAAAAGACTTGGTCAAGAAAGTAATTTCTCTTGAGGTGTGAGGACATCCTCGATTTTCTTGAACAAACAAGTTCAAGAATCTCAATCGATTCTCCCAAATCTGTCCGTTGGAGCAATTCCCAAAGCGGCGGGAATCGTTGGGTTTCCACGGCGTTTCCTTTCACACGTGTGGTTATAAAAACTTACCGTAGGGGTGTTTTTAGGGTTCTTATTTTTCCCCAAATTGCTCCAATTGTTCATCAAGCTCTCGCCTTCTCCGCCGGGAGGGACCCCCTGACAGCTGTACTTCCTCCGACATTGAAGGAAAGCGCCAATCGCTTGGACATGAGCGACCTTGGGGACCACCGCCTTTTCTACGACCGGTGAGGGGGGCAGCGCCATCAACTAGACCTGAGGTCGTAGAGAAGAAGTGGCAGCGAGGGCCAGACTCATTAGAGTTAGGTTCAGGTAAACCCCCTAGCCCGAAGTCGTAGCTAGAAGGAGCGAAGGGGAGGTTCGGGTCAGCCGCTGCGGCGAAGCCCTCCACGTTGTGAATATGCATGATCATGTTGTAGCACAGGGCTTCTCGAGAGACTCTGTCGATGATAGGGGAGAAAACTTGCGAAACTTGGTCCCGCATCGATTCGTCTGGCAGCAGTTCCGGCTCGGCAATCACTAGCATTTTTCCTTCAGAATTACCGAAGGGTTCAGGGACCAAGCAACTAGTTGGAATGCAGAAAGATCAACGCGGGATGTTGAAGACTCATGAAACGAGTCAATCCAGCAGGAGGGGGATAGGATGGCTGAGAGAGTTGCTAGGCTCCAAGCATGAATCAGAATTCCTTTCAGGCTGAGCTCCACCCGAAAACACAAAGGACGGGCAATAGCCCTAGTAAGTCTAGACCACTACCGGAGAAGAAGGAGGAAGCGCGGCGTTGCAATGGAGTTGGCTTGTAGAATGTGGTCTTTGGTGGAAATGGAATAAAAAAGGACCAAGACATTCGCCGGGTAAAACGGATGAACGGAGAAGGACGATCCCAGCAGATCATGTTCGGAGATGAGCACCTGCGAGACCAGCTGCACTAACACCGTTGACTGGGTTCTGCCCACCCAAACAATGAGTGCACGCTGTAGACAGCCTTCCATGTCCCTCATGGCGGTCGTCATCGGGATGACGCAGATTTTAGTCACCGGCTGGTGGAGTGGATTTCTCGGGGGAAACTCATCGTCCACATCACCATGGCGGCCCGGCTCTGACATCGACCTTGCGCCACCCAGGAACACAGGCACCAAAGCCAGAAGTTGACTAGCCGGCACGGCGGATACTAGCCCTGCCTCCCATGAATCTTCTGGAGGGTATGGGCCGCACACCGGCACAACGCGAGAAGGTTCCACCCAACGTCGCTGGGCTGACCGCAGAGAGTCTGGACCTGCTCCAAGGATGGAAGGAAGATTTGAGGGGGGTAGACGCCTAGAGAGCGGCTAAACCTCCGGCGAACTATCCTAGAAGGGGAAAGCAGTTGTTTGCAAAGAAGTGAGGTGTGATCGGTGTCTTTATAGCGAAAGCAACGAGTGCGGTTGCGGCATGCCACCGCGACATGGTCGTCTGCAAAACAGTTGAAGCACAGATCGGTTAGGTCGTTTGGAACCAGGCAGCGAACCAGAGCCGGATGATGGGGAAGCTTCGGCCTTCTGCGCCAAGAGCGCTTGGACCGAACCTCCTGTCAGGCTTCCGCCACTTCATCCCTGGTGACGAGGGCAGCCCGTCCCAGGTTTGGCGAGACAACCGGCTAGATGAAGGCTACCTCTGGTGGTTGGCGATGACGATCCTGTGGCATGCCGCCGTCCAAGAAGAGGACTCCCTTCCTCGACGCTGGCCTGGGGGAAGTAGCAACGATCGACGGGGGAGGAGGGGAGGGATGCCGAGGAGTAGAACAGTGCCTGGACTGGACTGAGTCAGGGCTGGAGAGGGAAGACTCATACCAACACCGCTCCTTCTCAGACAACTTGCCAAGAATGGCCACACAGAAGTCCATCTCCGATGAAGGCGAGCTCATCAGGGGTGGCTAGGAGAGACTGACAGAGCCGCCGGCGAGTTTGGGTGGCCGCCGCAGTCGGAGTGGCTGGCGGCGCGAAGGGGAGGCTATAAAAATACTATTAATAGAATGATATGTAAATTTTGGAAGAAAAAAACTCGATAAGAAGAGGACTTTCTCGGTATCCACCCCTAGTCGGCTGCCCCTTGGCCTAGCCCCCGTGCAATTTCGGCGACCGAATCGACTAGTTCCCCAAATCGCAATCGCCCGGTAGACGGCGCCGTCCTTCCTGGCAGACCGCGGCCGGAGGCCGTCGCTTCCTTCTTTCCTGCTGAACCGCGAAATCGCCCGCGCATCTGCAAGGTTCGAGACCTAAATCGCTTACTGATACCTAAAGACTGAACTGCATCAAGCAGACACCTCTTGACATCAACGACAAGGAGAAAGATCGCTGAAGTCCAGAACAGAACAGATGACTAAAACAAGACATCCATCCGATTGCTCTAACAATCTCAACGACAACAGAAAAAGGCAAGATCTTGCGACATTCTGTAGCTAATCAGGAGACATTCACAACACTCATTCCACCCACAGCTTCAAGTCTTCCCACTCCTATGCTTCATCCTCTCGTGCTGTTGGAAGACCTCCAAAGCCACCCGTCTGAGTAATCTGCTCCCTTCTGTAAGAAAACCCAAACATCCATCCGATAGCAAACATTAAAAATGATACAACTGGGGTCAGAGGGCAAGATATAAAAAAAACTGGCCATATTCCCGGCCTTCCAAATTGACCATGGCACAGCCGCAATGCCCACTAGCATTAAGAGGCGTTTTTTTGGGGGGGGAAATAATTGGTCAACATTCCTAGGAATTGAGTGAAAATCAAAAGCTCAAGCTGTCACGGACCAAACAAACCTTGCCAGAGGGCATAGAAAAAAAAGAGATGATTAATCTATTCTTCCGTACCACAAAACCGACAGGTTTTAGAGCCATGCCAACCTCTTCTCAACAAATTATCTTGTCTGTGATCAAATGGTACTGTTAGGCCATAGCAAAATAACCGCAGCAATTGCGGTAATTATAATGATTTATTTTAGCAGTTAACCTACACCATAGGTTTTACAGTTGAAGGAGATACACCTCCAATTGTAGTATTTTTACAATCGAGGGAACTTCTATCAAAATTTATCGCCCAGAGAGCAGAAGAACATCTTGCTCTCTCACTCTTTTGGACTCGCGAGAAGAGCTATCTGAATCCTCGAAATATTGTAAGCATACAACGATTCCATTCACAGTATATGCAGCTCCTCTGCATTGAGTCATCGGCAAAATTAAGCATGATTCTAGCCCAAAAAGGGACAGCCATCAACAAACTTACTGTAATGTTTTATGGTCACTGCTGCACATACTTCCAGATATAAGTAGGAGATGGTGTTGCATAATGCATGCATGCTAGCTCCGTGAAAAGCACCAATAAATACTGCTAGCACTGTTAGGGCTCTAGATCGAGATTTTTTTTTTCAAAATGAAACATTTATTAAAAAATATAAGTAAACCACGTTTTAATATTTTTTACAAAAATAACCCACACAGTCGTTGGGCCACCGTGCGACCACGCCCAATCACTCTGTGGCCCAACGATTAGCTGACGTGGGAGGCCCACTCGCGCGACGGAAACACAACTAGGTCCTTGGTCTGCCACTAGTTTGAGTCGCGAGCTGGTGGCGCGACCGAGGCCAGTGCTAGGCACAGTCGCTGGGCCAAAACGTGACTGAGGCCAGTTGCATATTAGGTCGACGACTGAGCCGGCCACGTTTTGGCCTAGCGACGTTATGCTAATTTTTTTAAGAAATAATTTAAATAAACTTAGCTTTAATTTTACAAAATTAAATAGTTGGAAGAGTTGTTTGTGAATAATTGTTAGTGATAAAAAGTCGGAGTTTGCTGACTACAATTATTTGTAAATAAATCATGCTTTAATTGTTTTACGTGCATATTCACCCTTTTAAGTTTTTACACAAATAACACAATTTGGCAAAATATTTTGTAAGCTTCGGTTTGAGTTTTGGTTTGAGTGAGACGAGAATGGAGCAATGAATATGAGATTGCAAGCTCAACATAACACTTGACCATGAAGGTCTGAATTACATGGGACATAAGGCCTAGATAGGTGCATATGTTTGCATAGCTATTCCTATGATACAAATGACTACATACACGAACCTTTGACCTAAACTACAACTATGATACAAGCACGCTTTTAGAAAGGAAAATATTTGACAGATCGAAATCAAGTTAAGCTTGTGGACATACGTCCTAGTCCCTCTTGCGGACACGGGTCTTCACGTGGGCCTCGCAGTACTCGATCAAAAGGTCTTTTTCAGGCCTCTACTCGTCCAGAATAATCTTCAAGCATCAAGGACAATTTGTATATTTTCCTTGTCTTCATCGCTCCCGGTTGAGGAAGGTTTCCAACAGGTAAAAGCCTCGAGTGCAACTGTGTAGTTCAATATGTATTTATGCTAAATGAATTCAATCTCATAGCTGAGAAAGTGCAGGGGCAGAACCCAATGGGAGGACCCGGTGTCACAGGACATCGGGTCAAAAAAAAATTAGCAGAGATTAGTCCATATATACCACACGTGCACCCCCTGGCTCAAAAGTTGTACACCTCGGTTCAGCCCAACCTCTGGCTGGACGATATATTTTACCAATGTTTGCCACATAAATTACTATTTAGTACATTGTTGCTTGAAAATTATATATGTTGTTATATGTATAGTAAAGTAGTGAATCTCGGTCATCTTTGTTCTAGTTCCGCCCCAGAGAAAGTGCATGCATCACGCTTCTGTTATAATGCAATCTACCCTGGAAATTATAGACTATAGAGCATGTCTCTTTATTCGTACTTCGGTCCAAATTCCGCACATATAGAATGGTTACACGAAAATACAAATACATATCTGCACAATTCCTGCAGATGTTTGTTCTCCACTAACTTCCTTTCTCACTGGTCGAACTGATACAATTTCGTAATAGTGGAACTGTACTTAATAGTTTCTTTGCCTACTAGGATGCATCTTCTCTTTATACTCCTGCATGTATCCACTCTTTAATATACTCTGACCAAATATATTATTGTTTCCCATAATAACATGCCAGGACAGACAGCACATCAAGCAACAACCGGTGTTTCGACAGCCGTGGAAGCAAGAACATCGGATTCAGACCAATCCTGACGGTCCCATATCTCGGGCAACGCTTCCTTGATGTTGTGAATGCTCTCCAGCGCATGATCAGCCCCTGGAACGACCTTTGGCCTGCCAACCTGCAAAAAATTCATAAAGTTGCATATAAAATATTTTCTTTGAACATGAATACGTGAATGGTATTTAGTTTGGAATTTTAGGTCAGGCTTACAATCACGGTGTGGAAGCCTGCAGCTTTTCCTGAAGCTATGTTTCGAGTGCTGTCGTCAAAAAAGATCTGAAAATACAGGTCGAAACTATCAGATTGTCGTCACATGCTAGGAAGGATTCTTGGTCATGTATTCTAGAGGGAGGGATTGTTCTTACTGTCTTCTTGGGATCAACATTTGCAATCCGAATTGCGGCTTCCATGGCTTCAATAGAGGGTTTGCAGAGGATGGGTGATTTAGGTCTGAACCCATCTGATTCGTTCAAATCATCCAAGTCGGAAGATGGTTCATCACAGATGGAATTATGGTACTTGCATAGATCATTGCATGGCAGAGCCGGTGGATTCAGTGTCTCAAAGCATATTATGCCCTCGAAGCAGTCCTGTAATCCAAGCTTACGCACAACCTCCTCCGCATGAGCTCTATCAGAGTTTGTGAATATCTGCAGCAAGCAAATTTAGGATGATAATAAGTATGTCTGCATGTGTGTTTCAAAGCATGTTCTTCTAGGATAAAATACTGATACAAAACAGTATGTATACATTAAGAAAAGGGGGGAAATATGGTGAATTATTATACTATTTTTCTCTGTGGAATGGAAAGTAGAAGGGTCCTCAAAATAGGGTCAGGCCTCAGATTGTCATATGGCAATCTACCGTGAACAATTGCATGAAACTCATCGTTGTCAAACTCGTAGCCTAGTGCCTGCAGAGAAGTAACAGTCGCATGATTAGAAAAGGAGGAAAGAGCATATAAGTTTGTTGAGAAGACTCAAGTTTAACACCGATAAAACACAAGTTGTACCTTAAGACCAGCCATCGTGGTGCCATATTCCTTGTAAAGTTCGAGGCACATTTCTGCAATTTGGCTTTCTTCAATTTGCAGGTGGTGACGCATGTAATCTAGTAGCCAAATTTTAAAAATTTCAGTCTCTCCCAGCACTCGTGAAAACATAAATGCTTCATAAAGCATGAAGATATGGAGATGATTAGTATCATTACTCACCTTGTATATTTTTGCGACAAGCTAGATTTATGCCAGCACTGAAGGGATACAAAGTATCATCCATATCTGAAGATGCAATAGATGCAATAGCAAACAGCTTTATTGGATTGTGCAAAAAAAGAAGAAGAAGAATTAAATTCGACAAACAATTCCTCTGGTTTTCAAGGCATGGAACATACCAAACAGCAAGCAATCATACTTAGCTCCTTCAACAATAGACTCCATTCTCAACAGTCAAGCTGCAAATGGAATTGGTAGATGAAATGGCACCAATTTGAGAGCAACCTGAAAAAAGAAAAGAAAGCCATATAGATTGACAAATGATCATCAGGAGATGAATTAAACGTTAAAACAGATTCTGTAACATGCCAGGTAAACCAGGCAGAGCAGGTCCACACAAACTCAAAGTACACAAACAATCAAACTGAAGCAGCCAGACCAGAAACTTCGGCGATCCACAATCATGTTGTATTGCTACAATTTAAACTTTGGCGGCGGCGGCGGTAGGAAATATAATACCGGACTGAACAATTGTCAAGACTCGTTTGGCTTTGAATCCTGACAACTCCAGCAGAATATTATTATGGTTAAGCTTTGGTCTGAACATCTGATGTAGGCATAGTAAATCACATCTCACCGTTGTTCCAACCCAAGAATGGGCATATTCTGATTTCTGATATTACCTAAGAGTTTAATGATGATACCTCAATCAAGTATCATTAACACAAATCAGTCCTAACTCCAGTAGCATGAACAGGACAAAATGTCTTCTGAAGATAAAAAACAATTGGACAAAAATACCAAAAGAAAGCCAAAAGGTCGAGAGGGCATGAGTTGGTTACCTCCAAATAATAGAAATACTGAGGCCTTCTGATGAATGGCATTGAAGCTGGTGGATCTGGTGGTGCTCTACTTATAACAGCCCAAGGCTATCGACGTACAGAGCAGATGCGTACTTGCCTTGGTAGATTGATGGCATGACTTGCAGGCAAGGATGCCACTTTCCTTTCACAGAAGAGAACAGGCCAGTGTTCAACACTGAAGGCCCGCGTCTGCTCACAAGTCAGAACTGCATGCCCGGTTCCTACGAAAGTGGCACGAGCATACGTTGCACCAATTGAAAGAATCAAAGAATATTACAGCATCTGCTTTAAATGTCCTGGAATTCTGCATAGATTAGGAATAGGTCCAGTTGGAACTAGTTGGTACCATTCTAAGTGCTGTTGTTTATCCAGCAGCCTATGTTGAAGTCATAAAAAAATGGAAAAGAATAAGAATATAAAAAGAGATTTGGCGAATCAGACACCTCCAAAGCTCCAACTTAGCACACGCCTTCATTTGGCATAGTTTGTGTAGTCCAATAGTAACTCAAATGGGAACAACCAACATCAGAAGAATGTTCGAGTCTTCTAGTACAAAGGATACTTTTCAACTCCCTGAATATTATGAGCGTTTCATGCTAATGTCCAAACTCTATACGCCATGAAAACATCAATGCAATTCTGAATTTAATTTTTTTTTGAAAAGGGAAGAACCAGCTTTTATAAAGCATATAAAAGTTCATACAAAAGTTGAAACCGGGCTACTGGGAGCACCAGCTTGCGATACAAGCACAAACAAAATGAAAGAAGGAACAACTGAACTGAAATATTACAAGTTTTCGCCACCAGGCTTATACAGACTACAAAAACACCTGGACCACTCTTCGACATCCTTCATGAAGTCATCCAGTTTACTACGATCAGCTCCGCTGATGAGAGCTCGCCAATACTGCAAACAAGATAGAATTTGAAAATTACATCCATAGGTTGCCGAGGAAAAATCCCCTTAAACGCCATTTTGTTTCTAACTTTCCAGAGAATCCAAACTGAAGCTGCAAAACTAAACAAAATAACATTATAATCAGTAGCACCCCCCTATCTAACCAATTCAACTGGAAGTCTTCAACAGAAACTGGAGTACGTTCCCAGTTAAGAATCTCTTTGATACAAAGCCAAAAGAACTTAGCCAGAATACAATTGAACAAAATATGATCAATGTTCTCTAGACCACCACAGAGAATGCAATGTATCCCCCCCTTTCCACCCCATTTTACTAAGTTGCTCCAAAGACTGAACTTTGTTATGATAACATTACCACACAAAAATTTTAACTTTCAAAGGAATTTTGTACTTCCATAATTTTTGCAGTTTCCTACAAACAACACCCCCAAAGAGAAGCTGCCTATATAAAGATTTTACTGAGAACGTCCCAGATTTTTCAAAGCACCAAACAACTCTGTCAGAATTGTTATTAAGTTTCACTTCTGCTATCACACTTTTCAAGCTATCCTACTGATTAGCTTCCTTTTCCCCAAAACATCTCTTAAAAGAAATATTCCAATTATCATCAACCAAACATTCTGCCACACTCATTTCAGGGAAATGACAGATATCATAAAGACTCTTATATTTGATCTTAAAGGGACAATCTCCAGTCCATACATCACCCCAAAAAGAGACATTCTGCCCATTCCCAAGCTTATACTTAGCACCACAGTTAAAAAAGGACTTAGCTTTAAGCATCTGTTTCCAGAACTGGGAACCTTTTTGAGAATTGGCATTCCTGAAAGCACATCTAGGAAAATATTTAGCTTTAAGAATTCTGAACCAAAGTTTATTATTGGAAGAATTAATTCTCCAAATTCACTTAGCTATAAGACAGTCATTCATTACCCTTATGTTAATCACCCTAACCCCCCCCCCCAAAGTCTTTAGGCCTGCGAACAACATTCCATTTCATCATATGATACTTAAAGTTATTATTTGCCCCCTCCAAAAGAATTTAGATCTGATGGTATCCATTTGCTTGTGAACCTCCTCATTTAATCTGTAAAAGCCCATGACGTAAATAGGGAGACTACTCAAACTGCTATTAACCAGAATTAGTCTACCCCCAGATGATAAGAAGTTATTTCTCCAGTTATCAAGCTTTTTGGTTAACTTGTTGATGACATTGGCTACTGCTTTCACCCCAATAGGCTTATCACCAACTAGGATCCCCAAATAAGTCATAGGTAAAGAAGCCAGTTTGCAATTAAAAATGTTTGCTACTCTCACATAATCTTTTTTTGACACCCCAAGCACAAAAACTTTACTTTTGTGATAGTTTATTTTCAAACCAGACATCCATTCAAAACAATATAGGAGGAATTTCAAATTCAAAAAGTAAGTCTCATCATATTCCAACATGAGTACAGTATCATCAGCAAATTGCAGAATGGAAACACCCCCCTGAACTAGACCTGTTCATGGGCAGCCCGGCCCGACCCCGACACCATCCGGGCCGGGCTTGGGATCGCAAACCTGCTCGAAGAAGTTCTACCTACCAAATCCGGTAAAATCTATTTAAAAAGGGAAAATCTATTTATTTAATGTTGAGAATGAATTAGATATTAGTTTTTTATTCCCAAAAATGATTAAATTAATAATTTTAATTGAAAAGCAGCTGAGTCGGGTCTGCTCAAGGCCTATCGATTTTGGTCGGAAGCTTTTCAAGCCCTACCAAAGCTTACCGTCGATCCCAAAGATTTGAACAGGTCTACCCTGAACCAAATGAGAGATCACCCCTTTAATCAGATTATTATCTTATGCTATATTAATGATTTTTGCCAAAGCATCTGCAGCCAAATTGAAAAGTAAGGGAGATAGAGGATCTCCTTGTCTCAAACCTCTATAAGTCTTAAAATAAGGACCAACTTCTCCATTTATATTGATACTGAACTTCCCCCCTCTAACTATCCCCATGACCTGATCAATCCAAAGTTTAGAAAAACCTTTTCTCCTCATAACTTCCTCCAAGAAACTCCACTGTATCTTATCATAAGCCTTTTCAAAATCAAGCTTCAAAATCACCCCCTTCCTCTTAGAGCATGTAATCTCATGAAGGGCAACAACTCCATCCAAAATATATCTGCCCTTAATAAAGGCAAATTGGCAATCATTTACAATCTTGTCAGCAATCAGACCCAACCTGTTAGCTAGAAGTTTAGTCAAAATCTTAAACCGACATCTGTATGCGAGATGGGTCTAAATTGCTTAATATTATTTGCCTCTTTAAGCTTAGGCAGCAAGGTGATCACCCCATAATCGAGTCTTTTCATATCCAAGGTTCCTTTTGAAAAGTCTTTAACCATTTCAAGGAACTGCTTATTGATCACCCCCTAGAATTCCTTAAAGAAAAAATTTGGAAAGCCATCAGGGCCAAGGGCTGAATTCACAGGCAGATCTTTAATCACTTGCCAGACCTCACTTTCAGTGAAGTCCTGAACCAGCATTAGATTATCCAAATCTGAAACTCTCAACTTACTACTCCAAATCTCATTACCCAAACCAACTTTCTGACTCTCACCAGATCCAAAAAGATTTTTGTAAAAATCATAAATGTGTCTCCTAATTTCTTCTTTGTTGTTCAGATGCACCCCATCATGATATAGGCTAAAAATATAGTTCTTCCTTCGTCTTACATTAGCACAATTGTGAAAATAACCAGTATTAGCATCCCCCTTAGTGATCCAATCTAAACCACTTCTTTGATGCCAATGATTTTCCTCCATTGCATAAGTCTTCTCTAATTCAGATTCAATATAGTACCTTTGAGACCATTCATCAGAATTTAACCCTTGTGTCTCCTCTAAAGAATCAAGCCACTTGAGCTGATCAAGAAGAACCTTTTTCTTTCTCTTATATTCTCCATTCAGATTGACACCCCAACCTCTCAAGAAACTCCTCAACAAAGCTAGGCAACTGTTCCATCTGTCAAGAGAGTAAACCTTATCATTAGCTCTCCTGTCAAATTCCAACCATTTTTTTGGTGCAAAACACCCCTAAAAGTCTCCTGGCAGATCCACTTTTTTTCAAAATAAAATCTCCTAGTCTTAACCATCTCCTCTTCACCAGAATTTAAAAGAATGGGATTGTGATCAGAACCAACTCTAATTAAACTTTGAACATGACACAAGGGAAACTAAACTTCCCAACCAGTTGAAACCAAAATTCTATCTAGATTTACCATAATGGGGCACTTTTGTTTGTTAGTCCAAGATATCTAGCACCCCCCTTTTTGATCTCAAGCAGTTTGTTATCAGATATAAAATCATTGAAGAGTCTCATGAGATTGTAATTCAAATTACTGGAATTTTTGTCCCCTGCTTCTCTGATCAGGTTGTAGTCACCACCCATAACCACAGGAATATCCAGCTCATTCAAAAAACTCTGAGACAAGTCATGATGAGCAGGCCCATAAACCACTATCAGCTCTCATCTGAAATTACTCATCCTACTTCGAATCCCCATGCTAACAAAAAAAATTACCAGAGTCACAACTTTCCACTTCTAGTAGTTCTTCTTTAACACCCAACAGAATACCACCTGAATGCCCTTCTAATGAAGTCCAATGCCATTTAAAAGGTAGATTACCCACCAGATTCCTAAGGTCTCTCTCACTGAAACTCTTCTTAATAGTTTCCTGCACCCCAACAGCATCCAAATTTTCTTGGATAACAAGCTCTTTGAGTTGTCTCCTACGAGCAGTCTTCCCTAAACCTCTAACGTTCCAGAATAAAATTTTCATGATGTAGAACCATTTCGACCAACACCCCCTCTTTTTGGCTTATCCATCAACTTCTGATGGAATATAATATCTGAAGCACCCCTCTTATCAATTTCAGATTTACATTTACCTTCACCCTCCTCAGACTTTTTGCCTTCAAAATCTTGAATTTCCTGATCTTTCTTGGTCTTCTTGTCATTCTCAGCTTTGGCTACAGTAGCTCTAACAATCTCTTGAGCCTGCATGGCTGAGATTACCTCCTTGACATTTTGAGAATGATTTCCCAGAACAATACCACAAGAAATAGCAACATTCTCTAAACAATCAATAGAGGCAGTATTAAGAACATTAAAAGAATTTTCAGGTTTACCTTGATACTCCAAGTTCTGGATAGACTTTAGGTTAGATGCTTTCTTCTCCATGGAGATCCCCTGATCTTGTATCCTTGAACTTTTTCGAATGGCTTGTTGGGGTTCCAAAATTTTATGTTTCCAGCCTTTCTTTTTAGGAGACACCCACTTTCCGGTCACCCCCTCATCAATATTAATCCCCATTAGATCTGTGTCTTTTCCTAAATGAAGCATATCACTCACCCCTTATGTCTGATCAACCAGCTTTTTGTCCACATCCACCAAAGTATCTGAGATCAAGCATCTCTTTCCAGAAAATTTAATGCTGTCTTGAGAAGATGTTGATTCCCCTGAAGGCTTTTTAAGTTTCTGTTTACCTGTAGGTGTCTGTAAACACGGCCATAACGATGCAGCTAATAAAGCAGGCCCACCTTCAGTGTGAACTACTATTTCTTCTTGAGAAGAATTCAGAGGAGCAAAACCAGTCTCTATTTCAGCATGGGCTTCTTGAA
Organism: Phyllostachys edulis; assembly: GCA_036346405.1. Taxonomy (NCBI): domain Eukaryota; kingdom Viridiplantae; phylum Streptophyta; class Magnoliopsida; order Poales; family Poaceae; genus Phyllostachys; species Phyllostachys edulis. Next base: position 3,369,595 of record CM070549.1, read on the forward strand.
GACTACTAGAACCATGTGTTTCCAAAGTGACCTTATCCTCTTCCTTTCTCTCTAAATCAACCTCACTCATGGTTTCACATGGAAACCTAAAAGCCAAAGGAACAATTTGAAGAACATGAGTAAAATCCTCCTCATGGACATCCCCCTCAATATCATCCAAATTCTCTCCTCCTTCCATAACATTGTCCTTCGGAGTATTCACAATCAACTCATCCTCTCCTTGACTTTTTGGATGAAAAACCACCATGTCAGAACACATATCTCCCTTCTCAGAGGTGAATTCTTTATTCTGTTTACCTTTATGCTTGGTGTTCCCATCTCCACTTTTATGAACAGGGGATTGTTGTTTATCTCCACCAAACTTTTCGGCCATCCTTTTCCATTCAGTTTTGCGATTACTTTCACTAGATTCCGCTTCATCGTCCTCATCATCATCATACTTTTTGTGCACATGAATTTTGTGAAAATGGTCATAAACTGGACCTTTTTTGTGAGGACCCTTGAGATTGAATACATTCTGAATCAAAAGATTATACCAAAGGTAAAATCTTTAATAAGGAATGAACTCAATTTCAAGTTCCCGGATATATGTTTTACATTAATTCCCAAGATCAAAGATTAATGTACACATATCCTAAACAACATTGTACAAAGTCATACAAAGGCCATATATTTATAACAAAACTTTACAAGATCTGAGTTTCAGTACAATAATTACATAGAGGACCAATGGTCAGTTAAAACAGAAAATTGCAGCAGAAACATCTATAAACACCAAAATACCACCAAGTGTGCCCTAAAACCCTCGAGCAACCGAAAGTACAGCAGTAACTAAAGATCATTCGTTAGTGCCACCATCATCGGCGCTAACGAACGTATCATACCCATAATCGTCCTCACCTGCAACAAGTGGTTAAAGCAACTGAGTACAAAAGGTACTCACAAGACTTACACGAAACCACTAAAAGAAAGTGTTTAGTAGAACCTAACCAAAGGATTAGAATTTTTTTTTTATACATGCTTAAGGCTATTCCAAAGGAAAGGCTGTAGTGGCATTAATTTTTGCATAAAGCACAAGTTTTATCTCTACACTTGCTAATGTTTGCAAAGGCCATTTTGTAAACAAGTTTGGACTAGAAACAACAAGTAGAAGATAGATAATCATAACTCAAAGCAAATCAAAGTGGCTGTCCACTTTAACTTGTTAACATGCATGAATAGCCATTCATGCCGATCCAAGTATTCCCATATCAATTGTTTTTATTTCAGAGTCTAACTATGATGTCAATCAAAACAAGTGTCGTCCGTAACCGTGGACACGGCTATTCGAATAGTTTTAACCCTGCAGGGGTGTACATCTTTACCCACACGACTTGGTTAGCCCGTAAGCCCCCAGAAAAGTAGCACACTACCTTAGGTATGCCAGCCGGGTAAACCAAGACTTAGTATTTTTCAGCAAGTTGATATTATTGAGTTGAATCACCCATGTGTGATGAATCCCGCTTAGTACAAGCTACTGATAGAGCTTGCTAACCGGGGCACACAAGTTGTGTTGGGAATGCCGACCCACAGAACTAAACTAAAACTGTGCCCACCCGCATATATTAAATTGCAATCGGATCCCTATGAACATATGATCAAACACATATGTCCTCACTCCACCAGTTTTTCAACTCAATAAGACCCTCCCCTTACTTAACCAAGCAGCGTCCATACACCACGTGTGGAAGTATGTAAGGTACTTGAATTGACAGCCCAAAGTTTGGTCCTTAATGATCCGGACAAGACTACCACATTTTCCAAATCTCGTGCACGAAGGCACCATCACTATCAAACACTTGTCCAGATCTAAACCAAGTTTTTAACATACAAATTTTAACTTAACTTTCAGTTTTAACAATCTGAACAAAAAAACCAATTCTAAAATTCATTTAGTGTTTCCCATGACCGACAAGTTAAGCTTGTCAATCAAACTATCGCTCTAGTGACTTGCATGGCTAAGCAATTATCTAAAGACTATAATTCTTATACATGACTTCTATCTTGAGCATATGTATATGACCAGATTAAAGGTAAGCCACAATGATTTAGGATATAACTAACTAGACTCACAAAAATTATTGATACATCAAGATAGCATGCACACAGTTATCACTGCATTTCAAAATACTAAAGTATCAAAACTGGGATCAATATGGTGCAAGAGGATGCTTGCCTTGATTATAAACCACTTGTTCAATCTCAGGTTGATCATAAATATATTCACTCACGTCGGGAAAACCAGAATCTAAAATAACAAGAGCAAGTAAACATCGAGAAAAGAAATGACCAAGTGCAAAAACATAGAAAAATGCATGATAAAATTACAGTAGGATGCTGAAAAGTTGCATGACAAGTTTACAGAAGTAGTATTCTGTTTTCTAAGTGAACTTAAGTGAAAGTTTTGGTTCAGTTAGAGTTCAACTAAACTTTCTGTAAACTAAGCAAGATTAGAGTTATTAATGTGCAAGTGATTTAACTAACAAGTTTTTAAGTAACAGAGACAAGTGAGGGTTAGTCTAGATTACAGCAACAACTATTACTAACAAAAGTACTTCACTAGATTTGGAGTTAACGAAATACTTATAAAATTTATCAGTTTAAACTATTTTTAGCGAAGAAGTAAACCAGGTTATCATTTACTAGTACTAATCAACAGTTATTAAAGGTTAACTAACGAGCTACAGTTCTGGCCAGAAATCCGACAATAGAAACTAGCTATCGAGAGCTTGCTTGGCAGCTCGCCGGAGCTGTGGTCCAAGGCGGCGCTAACTGAAGATCAAAATGGATTCACAATAGTGCAACAAACCTAATGGTGGTTGGAACATGGCCGGAGTTTGGCCGAAACGGTGGTGCGGCAATGAAATGCGGCAGCGCTCAAACGACACAAGTGGCTATGTCAGCCCGACAATGATTTAAATGAGTTGAAACATGCTTAAGCATCTATGGATCACAAGAAAACTACCTGAGCTAAGAAAATGGCCAGAGATTCCAAGAAATAGCTCTGACGATGGTGACCGAAATGATGGGATGAGAGCTTCACGCGAACAAGATAACCTAGACGAAATCAAATGGAATGAGTGGTCAGGATAGCTTAAGTAGAACCCCTAGATGCTCTGAAACGAAGGGATTGAACAATGGCTCACCAGTTTAGAAATGAGGATGAAAGAACCAAAGTTGACCAGAAATAGAGAAAATCCAAATTCCTGGTAACCCTGTGAATCAGAAGACAAATTGATTGAGGGGCTTTGCTCATAAAACCCTAAGACAAAATATGACGCGCAAGAATTACGAAGGAGCTCACCGGAGCGAAGAAATCCACAACGGCAGCGCTCCGGGCGCACTCTGGACAACCCAAAAGACAAGCTCGCGTTCCCAATGATGTGCTACACAAAAGAGATCCGGCTTAGCATGAATGAGAATGGCAAGCAAGAAGAAAAAGAACAACGTAGAGAACAGAGGATTTGCCACGGTGAAGAGGATGGAAATGTCGGCTTGTCTACACGACCTAAGAGTGGAAAGAAGAGTTTTGATGGTGCTCTTTCGCCAGAGAAAACAGTGATGGCCACTCGTGGCAGCACCAGAGCAAGCCTGGTCATCACGGTGAGGACAAGTGGCATTGCATGCAACGAAAAACACGGGCACGAAGCCACCTCATGCGCATTGTGCTCGGAGCTGGCTCAGTGGCGCGGAGAAGACGAAGGAGAGAGACTGACAAGTGGGCCAAGGCTGTCAGTCCCAGCGATGAAACAAAACGGCTTGGTCCAAACGGTGTGGATGGTCCGATCAAGTTTCAACGGTCCTGGTCAAAAAGATGGTTCGGGCGGTCCGAACGTCCCAATCCCTGCGGATGGTCCGATCGCAAATGAACGGCCTAGATTGAGTGGGGCATTCAGATGGTCCGAACGGCCCAACTCATATTGATCGTGCGATTAAAATCTAACGGTCTCGAAAAGATGCGCGCTTTAGATTCAAAAGAATGGAAGCGGCGCTGTCCGATAGAAAATGGACGGTCTAGATTAAGTGGATCGCTCAGATGGTTTGAACATCACACTTGATGTGGATGGTCCGACTAAGATCTAACGGTCCAAAAACACGGCGCGGTTGGATGGTTCGAACATCACCGCTCCATCGGGCGGTTGAATTAAAATCGAACGGTCTAGAGGCGGGGCGCGTTTTGGTTTCAAATCCAATAAGATGGCGCGGTCCGATTGAAAATCAACGGTGTAGATCGCGTGGAGCGTTCGGGTGGTCCGAACGTCACAACTGATCTGGTCCGTCCATTTCAAATCGAATGGTTCACGCGCATTTTCCCTCGGTCGGTCCGAATGGCACTTGGTTGGGTTAAACCAAGTTGGTTAACCGAAACTAATTCAAAAGATTTAAGTTTGACTAGGGAGTTTAAAATAGCAAATAAATTTATAAAAATCTGAAAATTTTCAGAGATGATACTGGGATGATATAGGTCCCATACAAATTTTCAAAACTCACTGCTCATGCTTTAAAATGCTTAATTAACTACTTTAACCGAGTAGGGTTAATTAAAGAACAAGGAATTTTCTTAAGGTCAAATTGATCTCTAAAAATTTGACAAAAATTAAATTAATTTGTGATAATTAAGATATTATTTGATTAAATTAATTCCCAGAGTTCTTTACTATCAAAACTTTGAAGTTTCTTCTTGGAGTTTCCATTCAAGTTTTAGGTTTGATTTAAATTTGAGGTTTTTAATTTGTAACAAATTATGCACATGCTCCAAATGACATGTATGCTTATGAAATGCAGATAATTACTATTTATTAATACTGAGGCTGTTACATTTTATCTTTCCTGTCACACCCCCTCTGCTTCAAATTTAATTTCGTATCCCATAGAGTTCATGAAAATTTCAACAAAACAATTTATGCTAGAAGGGTCTCTGCTAAGAACTTTAACTCTAACAGGATCCGCCCACATCAAGCTTATCTCATCAACCTCTAAAGGATCTCCCACTGTGCTAGCTATTTCTTTCACAATATCCTCTGTCTTTGCAGGAATTGGAATCCCAGAAACCTTAATCTAGGCTGCAGTAAGGACAGAAGAAGCTTCAGGATCAAAATAAGATTTATCAATCTTAGCTTTGATAGAATGAAGATCCAGTTCCACCCCCCCTAGTTTTAGACCAAGTCTCCAGCATTTCCTTAGATGGAAAAACCACAGCATATTCCTTTTCTGAAAGCTTCCTGACTTTCCAATCCCAATCAGATTTGATTAGATGTTTCAATTCAACCTCAATTTTGTTCACAGACGCTACCCCCTCTTTAATACTTAAAACACCTGAAGCAGCTAGTTGTTCTGATAATTGTAAACCAGCAACTTGCAAACTGTAGAACCCTTGTCCTGAAATACCAAAACCACATAACTTCATACCAATATTTTTCTTGACTTCAGGGCAACCAGAAGTCATGTGTCCTATCTTTTTACACTTGTAACACACAGGAGGGTTAGTACAACGAGCTTGATGGTGTCCCGATTGTAAGCAACGAAAACAAGTCCCACGATCCTCGGATCGAAGCACCCCCGTATTCTGAATTTAAATTGTGAGAAATTGTAATATTAATGCAGCTCACGCAAAGAACATCACATTTACTTATGTTCGTGGTAGAGAAAGGAATATAGGTACATCTTATCAGCGAAGACACTGGCAAAGTTGAGCAACCCCACCATGACACATTGACAATTTTTCAAATTATAGCCAAAAGGCGATCAAATTCTTGATGCTCGCCATGGAACACTCCAGCGGGAAGCACCGAAGCAGTGTTAGATGTCAGAAAGCTGAAGGCGTGAAGTCGATTTGCTAGATTACAAGACAAAAGGCTGAACTACAATCAGCGCAAAAGCTTAACATATTTCAAGTGATCATCCATTCTTCACGTGGGACGTGGCTATGCCATAGCTTAACCCAGTCGACTCTTGAGAACCAGAGCAACTCCAGATTTAGAAGAAAGAAAAAGCATGAGGTATCCTATGAAATCCTGATTGCCTTCCCAGCGTCAACGGCTTTGAACTACCATGACTGACATCAGAGGTTGAGCTCTTGCATACTTGTAGAGCAGACCTGCCCTTCAGATCTTGTCCTGAAGCACTTAGAACGCATCTAGGTTCCTGTTATCCAGTTAAAGATGAATAAATTAGATAAGGATTAATGTTACATTATTTCTAGGTTTTCAGAATTTTACACAACTTTAAGAAAGAAAAATAAGTAATAACGCAACAAAACCAACTAGTCCACAGTCCACACCAGAGGCTTGCCCAGTAGCATGGAATATCTCTCCATATAAAAGGAGGCACAAAGGGGCTGAGGGGAGAGTGGCCACGTCGACAAGATTTTTCTAGCTGTTCGATCTTCGCTCCGCGCATCCGCGTCCGTCAAATCGCATCGTCGGATCACATCGCCTTTGCGTTCGCACGCGTTACCTCCGCCTCGACGCTTCTACTCGCGCGCACAGAGGAAAGGGGATCGGGCGAACTTCTCCAACGCGTCTTCCCTCGGCTCCCCTCCTCCTTCTGCCGCAGCCTTGGTGCTGCCGCTGCCCCTCTGTCCTCCTCCACGACAAGTCCACCTCCCCTCCTCCTTCTTCACCACCTCCACATCCTTCTTCTTCTTCTCCACGAGCACCCCCTCCTTCCTTCCTCCACGAAGCCAGACTACCCCTCTCCCGCCTGGCTTACACCAACAATGCCGGCGGTGCCCTCACCGCCCCGCAACGCTGCCACCTCTTACCTGCCACCGCTGCCCCAACTCCAGTGTGCTGCTTTCCACCCCCTATTGCGCCTTTCTCCTCTGCCCCCTCGTCTTGAGCTCCTCTACCTACCGCACCCCCTTGTCCAGCTCCCCTCGCGTCGCTCTACTCTGCCGGTCGGAAGAGTTGGCCATGGCAATCGTGTTGCTTGCCTTCGCCCCAACCGCAGTGATTTTCGCCATATAGAGCTCCTCTTTTCCCTTCCTCCTCCTCATGTTTATTTGCTATGTCTGCTGCTTTCCTAATCTTATTCGATTGATTTTAATCTTCGTTCTCGTGTGGTGCCTCCGTTCAGCTCGGCTGCCTCCTTCCTGGTGTTCCCTTCGTTTCTTTGGATCGTTCAGTATGCCGATTGGATTGTATTTGGTCATAAATTTTTGACAGTATCCGCCACCCGATACTACCGAGGTGCATCGTTTCCCCCAGAACTCGATGTTTCTGTGTGTAATCTGTGCCATAGCGATTGTAAATTTTGAATAGTTTTGATTCAGGTATTCCTATGGCATGTGGTGCTTCTAGCCTCTGGGTTCAATTCGGTGGTCGGATCGACGCTCCTACTCAGGTCCGTGGTCTTCTCCGATTTTCATTTTTTGGGTTGGCTCGATCTAGATTAATGCGTACTGTTTTGAAGATGTTGTTTTTCATGTGAGTGTGGTCTTTTTTTGTGGTGTCTTTAGGACTCCATTCTGCATTTGCTGCAATTTGTGGATTATGTGGTCGGAATAAGGCAACAAGATCTAGGTGCGGGATTTTGCATATGATGGAAGTTGAAATTCGAGGATTCGCGCGTTGTGAACTCGGGCTTGTGGATGGAATCTAGTGGTAGCGATAGGCCCAAGGCAACCAATGCCACCGAGTCAAGATCTTGGGTTTAGATGGCGAGGAGACTTTGTCGAGGGGGTCGATTGGAGCTAAGAGGTAGGGTACGAATGGGAGTGGAAAGAGGCCTCTTCAGCGGTTCATCTGCAGGAGTAAGAAGAAGCGCAATAGCTTGAGTTTTGATAGAGTGGAACTTAATGGCCAGAGGTGGCAAGATCCAGTTTAGGTGATTCTACATGGAGCGTGGGTAGTTTGGATGACCATCACCCACTTCCATTCTCGACAAAAAAGAATGGCCGCTCGGTGCATTCAGTTAGTTCAGGTGGGGTTGCAATGACCAGGCAACCTTGTGGTGTCTTGAGATTGAGGAAGCTTGCTCAGAATGTCAGTGTCAAGAGTGGGACTGGAGGTTGTAAGGTTCTCAGATCCAATGGCATTGCTAAGGCTACTGAGCTCCTAAGGAGGAAATCACGTGTGCTTAAGGAGAATATAGTTGGTGGTGATGATCCTGTCAGTTCCTTATTGCTACTAAATTGCTACCTACAGGCCAAGGTGCCGCCTTTTTACTAACCTTTTCTAATATACTTTTGTAGTCTTATTTGTTGCGTTGTTCTCAGTATTCTTGTGATATGTGCTATATATCCTCATTTATGTGCTATCCAGAATGGTACAATTAACCATGGGCTGTTATTTTGTTACATCTTTGTCACAGTGTAATCACATAAACTCATTCTGTCACAAAGATATGTCTCAACTATATTGGTAAGCATGAACTGAATAAATGATGCAAAAAAAGATTTCCAAGCTTCATAGGTTCTTGCCTCTTTTTTGTAAAATAAATGAATGTCAATTTAAAACCATGGATTAGATATAGTCGAGGTTTTACTAATATATGCGTTCTAAAGTTATGCACACTTTATTTGGAATTTGGTAATATATGACAACATTTAAAAAAAACTCCCTTGCCCTTCATTCAGCATATATAGTTGAATTGAACTATGCATGCATCGATCAGTATAGGTGGTAGTACCTTCTATTGATTAGAGGAATATTGTATTCGAATTTATGACAATTTGGTGTATTGTTACTTCTGCTCCATAACCGCAGTGCTACCTAAACAAGTATATACATTTTTCGCATCTCAATTTTCTCTCTCAACCATTGTTGCTTCTAGGTGACTGGAAGCAGCCACATAGAAAAAGAACAAGACTTAACATATGAGAGTTACTTAATCAGAGAGAAACTAACTACTGAGAGTTAATCACATTTGGCTCAACCGACCATGACCTTTTCCTTATATTTGGATCGTCAAAATAAGCAAAAATAGTATTTCTACGTAATGTGATTTGGTGTATGTTATTTCGATCTTCTAATGTGCTAAAAAAATAAAGCTGTGCCTACTGTTAAGACTTAGAATTAGGACATCGTTGGGCTATTGGTTTATCAGCCGATTGCTTTGAGATATTTTATGATGACAGAGTTCCGTTGTCCATTGCATATTTTCTTGTATGGCTTCAAAGTCTTTACTAATAATTACTCACTATTTATAGTTTTGACCTAAAATATTTGAAGATCTTTATCACTAATTTCCAATAATGCTTTTTCCTTTATGCAGGATTCTTCAAGGTGATGATTGGAACTCAACCCTGGTAACCTCCAAGCCTGGGGCAGCACGCTCCAACCTTGGACTTGTTCCTAGGGACATGAATGGTAATATTCCAATTAGCATGTAAATAGTTATCTTTGAACCTCCATGTCTGGGGCACCATTCATGTCCCTGGGGCTCATTTAGGGTGATTCTATCATTCAGGGTATTCCTGGCTGCATTGACAGAGAGTGTGAGTGCTCTTGAGTAAGCCTTGACTACTCTAAATCGCTTTGGACGTCGTCGCCTCAACACACCTCCTCGAGATCCTCTTCAAGCTTCGTCCTCTCAAGCTCCACCACCTCCTTAAGACCAAGCTGACTGTCTTTTTGGTATTTTTTATGACAAAGGGGGAGAAGAATAGGAAAGGAAGGTGAATGAGGAGAACGAAAGAAGAAAGAAGCCTAGCAAGTTATTATCTACTATATAATACCTATACATGTCTCTTTATGATGTAATGGTCTTATGAACCATGTTATGGTATTATGTTCTTATAACTTCTTGGTATTCTGTTGAACTTGCTACTTGATAATATAGTTATGTTATTCTCATGAATTGCAATCTCTATCTTATGGTTATTTATAGTATTATCAATTCTCTCAAGTTTCAACAAGCAAAAGAAACTCCGCCAAAATTTTCAAAAATCTCTACATGTGCTTGCAAAAATAACTTCTCATTTATATGCACATGTTTAGAAGGAGCTTTCTTTGAAAAGACTTTAACAATCAAATAATTCTCAAAACTCTATTGAGCTCATTGCAAGAATTATTTTGTTAAGTCACAACAAGAATATACAACTCGTTTTTCAAACAAGCGGTATATTCAAAACTATCTTCCTCACATATTAATTGGGTTGTCATCAATTACCAAAAAGAGGGAGATTGAAAGCATCTAGGCCCCTAAAAATTATTTTGGTAATTAATGACAATATGTGAATATGGGACTAACATGTTTTTTGAGTGTTTACAAGGTTTAGTCCCAGTGATGAATATAACAACTTGGAGATGCATACTAAAGGTCAACATGAAGATCAATATGGTTCAAAGACAAAATACAAGTAGTCTAGGATTCTTTTTGTATTTACCGGTCTTAGGAGAAAAGGATGGAAGACCGGATTTTAGGTTAAATATCGTACTATTAAGAGGGATCGTGACTAGTAGCTTGATAGCATATTCTTGTGTATTTTGGATCAATTTAGGATCATGCATGCACTTAGAGTTTGTTTTGAAATCCAAGTATGCATTTCTCATGAAAGTCAGTAGTACCGACGGTTACTTGGCGGAACTACCGCACAGCGGTATAACCGGGATAGTGGTGCGGTACTACCGCAACCCGGTCGTACCTAAAACTTGTTAGCGGTACGTATTTTACAGAGTGACACCTTTTGGAGCTTGAGTGCTCCCTTGGAAGGCCGTGGTACCGGAGCTTCTGTGTTGGGGACCCTCGTTGGCGTGGCGCCGCCGTCCAGCAAAAATGCCTCCCCTACTCTCTGCTTTGCTCTGCCTTTTCTTCTTTATTTTTTCCACCACTTCCAGGTGGGACCCGCTTGTTATGCATGTAATGTTTTCTCAATGCGTAAACGCGCGCAGGTGGCTACTGGTTGTCCTTCAATCTGGGGAAGGAGGCAATCAAAATTTTGTGTAGTTATTTTAAGAAAGAATATGTTTGTAGATTTATTTCAGATAAAGCAGTCTCACAAGAAATCTGCCATTTTGAGCTTTTGTCTGCAATCTGTTTGAGGATTTTTTTTTTTACTTTGTCACAGATGAGTTAGTTCCCTCATTGATGTGCTTTTCCAATGCCTTAGATAGTCGATAGAATATTAGGAATATCTTGAACTCAAAGAAGCATATTGTACCAGCCTCACTTTATATAGTGCCTGCTTGGGAGGCCTTAAGCTCATGGTTATGGAATGAACACTTGATTCTATTCTATGGACCACGGGCCAAGATATGGTCATGTACAAGGCATGCCAAATAAGCAGAAAACAACCTATACAGAGATCGAATATAAACAAGGTACTTATACTCCTAACACCCCCCACTCCCCCCTCTCCTAGCAAACTCGGGGTGGGTCAACAACACTGAGTTTGGAGAGATAGAAGCTATGTTGTGCCCTAGTCTGCTTGGTGAGCTCATGCTTCGCTGGATTTCGAGCAATGCTGATCATACCAGTGCTGTTAGAGAGTAACGAAGTAGGTGCAGGCACTGAAACACCGAAGTCCTCAAGAAGCCAACGTAGTTAGGTGACCTCAGCTGTCACAGACACAAAAGACCTTAGCTCAGCCTCAGCACTTGAACGGGAAATGACCGTCTACTTCTTAGTCTTCCTGGCAATCAAGGACGAGCCAAGGAAGACACAGAAGGCAGAGAGAACGACGATAAGAATGATCACTAGCTCAAGTCGCATCAGAATACGCCTGAAGTTGCAAGCAGCTGGAGTGAGGGAAGAAGAGGCGTCAAGTGACGGTTCCATGAAGATAACATAGAACCCAAAGGAGGTGACTGTAGTGAATCTGAGTGGGAGAAGAAACAAACTGACTTAGAATGTGAACAACATAAAAGACGTTAGGTTGAGTAGTGGCAAGATAAACCAAACTCCCAACAAGACGACGATATCAAGTAGGATCCTTAAGAGGAGTATCGTTAGTGGGCCAAAGCTGGAGGTGGATCTCTATAGGAGTGTCCACTGTGCGTTGGTCAGTGAGACAAGCACGATCAAGGATATCCTCGATGTACTTCTGCTGGGAGAGATAGTAGCCATCAGGAGTAGAGGTGACCTCAATCCCAGGGAAGTAGATACGAGACCCAAATCAGACATCTGAAACTGCTCACTGAGATGCCTCTTCACAAAGTCAATATACTGAGGATCATCTCCAGTGATGTACATGTTATCCACATAGAGAAGAAGAAGCGTATGACCACAAAAGGAAGTGTGAACAAAAAGAGCAGGGTCATGGTCACTGGTGAAGAAGTTGACAACAGTGACAACAAAAGTGAAATGCTTAAACAAAACACGAGGTGCTTGGTTGAGCCCATGGAGTGAACGATGGAGGCAACAAACATGACCGTCGGGAACAGAATACCCAGGAGGCAGTTGCATATGGACCTCCTCACGCAACTCACCATTAAGAAAGTCATTATTAACATCAAGCTGAGAGATAATCCACTGGTGAACAGAGGCAACGATGACATGAGTGCGAATAGTTCTCATATGAGCAACAGGAGCAAAAGTCTCATCATAGTCACAGCCGCACTCCTGCTGAAAACCATGTGCAACAAGACGTGCCTTATAGCGTTCAATGGAACCATCCGAATAGGTCTTGATCTTATAGACCCACTTGCACGTTGACGAGGATTAAGTTCTTAAATATTAATTAAAAGGCACATAGCTTATATGGTCGTAAACCTCATAGCTAACGACCCCTATGGTCGTAGAATCCCAGGAGTCCCCTTATGGGTAACCTTGTCGAAGGAGGTCCTGTACCCATTGCTCGACCAGGTGATTGCTCGAAGAGTCTTTGAACTGGCGCTTGGACTCGGTTCCAAGTACATCCTTTCTGTGTGATGAATGGAACATGTGTCTTAATTGCTCCAAACCACACGATGTTTTCGGCCCTAAGTCACTGACAATAACTACTATATGGTTTTGTCTCCCACTGACGTCAACTGCTGATCAGTTGGCGTTTCACTAACTGCCACTGTTCCTCCGACTAGACGCGCTTCTTCAAAAGGGTGTCTCTTCTAGGAGTAACTGTCACCTCTTCGCAAGTTATTTAAGGATAGATAACGGAGGATCGGAGGACAATCCCAAGACAACCAAGAGAGAACAACTGCAACACATCTGATCCTTCAAAAAGCAATTAGATTCAAGCAATATACTCAGTGTAATTAGGCCTAGTCTAGTGCCTTATTCAAGGCATCCCCTGTAATAGTCAGTTTATTGCAATAAAGAGCAGTCCTATTCTCATCCAAGAACTCTTAGCCAAACAATTTTCTCTTTTCATTTTGTAAGATCGGTGACTCGATCATCGACACACGTGACATGAGTAACTCAAGTAGGAAGGGGGACAACATCCCAAGTACCAGTTTGCTGAAGAGCATCAAGCTCCTCTACCATGGCAGGTTGCCACTCCCAACAAGAGGCAGCCTCATGATATGAGCCGAGCTCAACTGTAGCAAGAGCCTAAGTAGGAGGATCAGCTTGAACAGGAGGAGGAGGCTGCCTAAAAGGATCAGGAGGAAAAACAAGGTGAGTGGGAGGTTGACATGCCGAAGAAGCACGATCGCGAAGGCTGTATTGTAGAGCAAGAGGAGGCAAGAGAAGATCAGGACTAGGACCCAACATGGAGGGAGAAGGCACTGGAGTAGGACCCAATAAGGACGGAAAAGTAGAAGTGGAAGGATCAGAGGGAGGACGGCGAGTGTAATGAAATGGAAAGGGGGATAGCTCAACAAAAATGTTGGAAGGACCTTCCAGTGGGGAAGGGGCCGAAGGTGAAACCGGTGGAGCAGGCGGAGGAGACGGAAGCGAAACAATAGGAGTGGAGAGCTGAGGATTAGGGGATGTCAAAAAAGAGATCGACTCAGCAAGAGAGTCTCGATTGGAAGTGGTGTCACGAAGATAGTAAGGTCGGGACTCATCAAAAGTGACATCGCGCGAAGTGCGCACTCAACGAGCAACAAGGTCATAGCAGCGATAACCTTTGTGCTCAACACTGTAGCTAAGGAAAGTACATTCAACTGACTGAATTTTCATCTTCGTGCGCGCACGGGGTGGACGAATGACATAGCAGATGCAGCCAAAAGCGTGACGGTGACTGTACTGAGGAGACCTACAGTAGAGATGCTCAACAGGTGTGGAACCCTAAAGAGCAGTGGAGGGTTGTTGGTTGACAATATAGACAACAGTAGAAACGGCATCAGCTCAGAAGTGAGGTGGAACATAAGAGGCAAGTATCAAAGCACGGGCAGTCTTAAAAAGGTGACGCTGCTTGCACTCAGAAACACTATTCTAAGCGTGAGCACTAGGACATGATTACTGAGGAAGAGTACCCTGCGTGGAAAGAAACTTACGAAAGACAGTAGACATAATGATAGTGTGTGGTCCATCACCAATGACATAATGTCAACAGTTACGTTATTCTTTCTGAGGATCAGGGGCCTTCGCACTGTGAAATCCCACCATGTCTTTACCAACAGATTAATACATTTGAAACTTCTCCTTAGTGTTCTCAAAGACTTGTTCAGCAATCCGAGCTCCATTGCCATCTGCGCGCTTTATCTCCATGTAGGCCTTCTGGTAGTACCCAGTTCCTCTCAGAGCATCAGCAATGAAGTCATCAAATCCAATGGCAATAGCAGCTTCTGCCTTGGCTCCATACACCAGCCTCTGCATTGCAGCATTGGAAAAGATTGTTAATCAAGCAATAGCTGTATTCTACCAGATGAAGAATAGTAAGGTAAGGGATGGACCTTAATGCGGGATAGATGGACAGCACCAAAGCACATTGGGCAAGGTTCACAGGATGTATACATTTCACAATCCGACAGTTCAATTTTTCCAAGCTTTCTGCAAGCCTAGTGTATGGAGAAACACTGACTATGTGAGACAGATAGCCAAACAATGGAAATAAACTGTCTACCAAATAAAGCCCGTTTTCTCAACGAAAATCCATTTCTCCTGTTTTAACCACTGATCTTGAAAGCGTCTACTCTATCTACGGTTCTACACCATCTGGCAAGGAAATTATGAGAATATAGAAACAGAAACTAGCAAAGACAATTGATCCATCACTTAAATGGTTTATGGATTCTAAACAGGTTTTAGGCTGGTACAATTTGTTTGTATTTTAACTTGCCACATGCCAAAAGGATAGCTGATTACGGTAGAAAAGGGCTACTGATTAAGTGTCTCCAGTGAAGTATATAACGCACTGAATAGTCAACTTTATCTAATTGGAATGAACTAGCTTTGCTAGTTTGATACAATATCATAACATTGCCAATATGAGAAGCAGGCAAATCTGAGAACATGAAGCATGTACCAGCATGGGCAAAGAGACTAGAACATATGCCGTCCCAGCCGTGTGAACAGGTGAACATAACATCTTGTACATTTTTCAGGAAGAAAGCGGTAATAATTCCAAGAGCACGAAAGGAGAGTTCACTTGGCAGTTCAACATGTATGCATTCGGATGCTAGGTTATAGCCAGTACTTGAATTAGGTACATCCTATGAGCAGGTGAGGCTACTAGTAGAAATTAAGTATCAAAATGTAAACAGCAAGCTCCAAGTAGTTGGTGAGAGTAGCCGCAGTCCACAGGGCACCCTACCTCTCTTATTGCAGTTACTTCAGCGTGCGCAGTTGGATCGGTGTTATTCAAAACCATGTTATGGCAACCAACTACCATTTCATCATTACGGACAACAACTGCCCCAAATGGGCCTCCATGGCCGCAGTCAACTCCTCGGTAAGCTGCTTCAACTGCTTTTGATAAAAATTTGTGATCCCTGTCTTGTACAGCTGTTTAATGCATCAAAGCTTAAACAAGTCAGTCTTGTTAACAGTCCTCCGATTACAGAAAATAACAAATGTTGGAAATGTACAGATCTGCATTGGTTAAATATGTCATATTGTCAGAACTGGAAGTCCAGGAGATGAAAACTAACAACTAATACCTTCCTGACGTCCAGAAAATGCAGAAGCAGCTGAGAGAGTTCCGTCCTTGGACTCCACAACTAGAAAAGAATGAAGAAGATAGTTCATGAGGCACCTAAGTTAGTAAAGATTTTGCACGTGATTTAGTCAAAAGGTGAAAAAAATCTATCTCCTAGGTAGAACAGAATGTTCAGCTGCCAATAACAAATAATTATATTACAGAATTACGAAGTGTACGAAAAATTTATCACATAAGCAAACAAGATTCTTGTGAAGTCAGAAGATTCTAAACACTACGGCGGCTATGCAGGAAAACAGAAGTACTCAGCTGGTCTTACATGCTCTTCCGCAACTAGAAAATAGGTTGACAACAAAACAGGAATGACGATCTGCATGCCTACCATACAAGCATAGTCACTCTGCAGATCCAAACAAATTTTCATTACCATGGGCCATGGCCTCGTGTAAGACCTATTTATGATGAGCAATGCCACCTGTCCATAGTTTGCATCTGTCACAAAGCTACAACAATTCCTAACTTTGACAAATGCAGAACCCTGGTTTTTTCGCTTTTATCAGCATCATAGTTTTTTTAGGAGTTAGTAACAGCATTCTAAAATTGCAGAACAAAGGACCAGTAGTAACGATTTGACTAGAACAATTTTGGTACTGACAAGAAGGGCCTGTACAGTTTACAATAAGGGAAAGAGAGAAAAAAAAACATAATTGAGCCCCAATGAACAGAACATTGCCATGATCAAACTACCCAAGAACTCCCAAAATAACTTAATCCTACTCCCCTTCCTACAATCATACATAGACATTAAAGAGCATATATTTCAGTTAAACCAAAGTCCCAGCCCATCCATGATCCATCAGGCAGAAAAAGCACAATCTTTTCCTACCCCAGTTGCGACTCATCCAGACAAAGAAACCCAAAATCACAGCATTTCCGCACTTGTTGGATCTGAAACCTCTATTAACCTATTAACCAAAGCAAGACGCAATTAAGAGCAAAAGCGGGAAGAGCCAATCACAATCGCGGACCGCAGCGTAACAATGGCGCGCGTCTCCCGTATCATTACCATACCCTGGGCTTCCTCCATGGCAGGAGAGGAGAGAGATGCAGAGAAGATGCGTTTGTTTTTGCTCGCTTTTCTCAGAGGTGGGAGAATCTGTATTGGGTGGGTGGCCTGTGTTGCGTGCCTGCCCTATAAACACGAATGCGCGGATGACAGATCACGCGACGGGGAAGCTACGTGGACCGGGGTATCTCATGGCTCTGGGGTGGGTGGGCCCCGCGCGCTCTCCACCGCTGCCACCGTGGCACGGCTCATGACCCGTCGAAGCGCACGGTGGGCCAGGTCCACGGCGTGGTTTATTGCAACTTTTATGGCAAGCACCGTATGCAATGGCAGACTGGCAGAGTCAGTACTACATGGAAGCTTCGCACAGCGCGCGCGCGCGAACACGCGATTCTCATTCATCTAGGCGGCGGAGCGAGCATTTTACAAAGCCTCGAACCAAAAACTAAGTAACTATAACTAACATCAAATACTATTCACACTAAAACATAACAAAAATACGAGACAAATACACAATTGAAATGATATTTGAATTACATGTTTAACGATACGAAAAAAATAGATAAAACATGACAAACAAATATAGTGTAGTGGAGCGATACAAAAGTTAATACCTAATTAACGAAGATTTGGTTCACCCCGACCTATCATATCTTCATAAATAATAGTACAAGAACTTAAACCTGCAAATACATCTCGCTCAATATAGCATATAATATTTCTTCAAATTCTAATCGTCGTAGAAATGAGATCAATGTATCTTTGTAGCGTACATTTTTTTTGTTTTTCTGGTCTCTTGAAATACAATACTTTTATATTAACATGGCAGTTCAGACACTACTTGTTATTATTGCATTTTTGTTATCTTGTCCTATGCCTTAATGGTTACGATGGTACCTAAACAACAAAAGGAAAACAACAACATTCATTCACTACATTGTAGAACATCAAAAGTGACATTTTCTTAGTAGTACTCCAAATTCTCACTAAGCTAGCAATTCTTTCCAAATGAGAGCAACAAGGATGCACAAAGTAAATTTTTGAGTGCAGAATCGGTGATGCAAAAGGAATAGCAACTAGGTTGACACTAGTGAGATGTCCTTCCGCATTCATATGAATATTTATACCTATAAATCCTAACGGAATAACCAAAATATAACAAGGTTGTATTAGTTGGCAGCACGATTAAATCATAATTGTACCTAGAGCAGCATAGTTCAGGATGAAATTTAATAGTGGGTGTATATAATACAAAACACAACATAATGTGTCTCGTTTAGAACCCAGTCCATAGAAGAAAACACAAAGCCCTTCTAATCCTGGTAGTTTTTATCAAACATTTGAATAGAACATCTCAGTGCACCACATGTCACAATTGTTATCTTCTCCTTTATCAAGTATGCTCCAAAACTATATGATGAAAGGTAGAAACATACCTCTATCTACATGGTCAACGTCAGTACATTTGACAAAACTCCAACCAAACAACTTTTTTCCTTTGATAGCTATGAATGTTTTTCAAGGGAGTTATCATGCCAAACTACTTTGACAAGGACCAGTAAGTTTTTTTCTTTTTCATCTAGTTAACTGACCACAAAAACATCTTGCCACAAGATCCCATATCACCTTCTGCTTTATGCCTCTTATCATTAGCATTTTGCATTCATCAGTAGTAATTTTTTTTTTGATTGCTCATTGCTTCAAAAGACAAGTCATAATGAAGCAACTTGCAAGGGATTCTTTAACTGGAGGAAACGTGAACTCTGATCAATGATTAGGAAGATGGAGGGATGACCATCATTTTATTCTTTTCTTCACAATAAATTACCCCATCTAACTTCACCAAGTTGCCTAAAACAAACAGCAAAACATAGTGGATAAAATTTACCTCCACGAGGATCGAGGGAGCCGGAGGGGCGTTGTGGAGTGGGGACGGCGTCGGTAGGTCGAGCAAGGGCCGAGGGGAGTGGGGCTGGAGCGGTGCCTGCGTGGTCAAAACCTCGAGGAGTTGGATGGGCGCTGTGGGGGCAAAGTGATGCCGACGGGTCAAGCGAGGAGCCGAGGACCGAGGGAGTGGGGGCGGAGCGGTGCCTACATGGTCGAGACCTCAAGGAGCCAGATGGTCGCTGTGTGGGCGAAGCGACGCCGGTGGGTCAAGCGAGGAGCCTAGGACTGAGAGGAGTGGGGGCGGAGCGACACTAGCGTGAGCGAGGACCGAGGGGGAGCCGGAGCAACGCTCGGGAGTGGAGACGGCGCCGGCGGGTTGAGCAAGGGGAGTGGGAGGCGGCGAGTCCTCGAGAGAGGAGCAATGGAGGGAGGATGCAGATGTAGGGTTTGAGCGAGGGGAGTGGGGGCGGCGAGTCTGTGAGGGAGGATGCGATGTGGGCATAGGGTTGCTCCGCTCGACTGGGCCTCACTCTCCTGGACTGGGCCTAGGCCGCAAGCCTCGGGCCATACCACTGTGGGCTAAAAAATTATGAATATATACTATTGGGGTACTACTACTATTACCTCCAGGCCTCAGGCCGTTGCCCCACTGGCCCAAAGCCCATCTCCACCCCCTACATCTCGGCCTAGCCAAGGTTGTCGAGATCTTGAATCAGATCGGGTGTGCTCTAATACGATTGTATTCTTGGATCGAATTGTAGAACATAAGATTCTACCTAATTCTACCCAACAGTATATTTTCCTTCAATCCACCATATCTTTTTATTGAGATTTTTTGCATTTATTTAGTCATTTGGTAACTAATTAGATTTACTGATTGCCTTTGTTATCATTGTTATATAATAATCAACACAAGTTGGCAATATAATACATATTTTTGTGTGCATATTATAATGCCATGCTTTAAATTATAATTTAAAACCTTTTATTTACAAAAATATAGTGAAAATGAAAGATTATTAATTGTTTATAGAAATAATTCTTATATATGAATGAATATACGGTGAAAATTTACAATAAAAAGGACACATGCTAAGTTATTTTTAATAATTAGTTACTAGAATTGGTAGAATCATATAAAAATATGTTTGAAATCCTACAATTTTTTTTGTTAGAATTGTAATGATATTAAGATTATATCAGATTAAGATTCTATCTAGAATAGGATAGTAAACGATCGAAATTCGAACAACCTTGGGCCCAACCCTCATGAAAACACATTGATCTTGCCACTTAATTGGCATCTAATTTTGTTAAGGCTCTTAATTGGCATCTAATTATGATGTGTTCACAGGACACATCTTCCTTTTGCCTTTTTTTTTCCATTCCTATCTGACGGCACTAACGGAATGTTCTAATAAGCATACAAGAACGACCACTAATTTTTCATATATAATCGATTCCAGAGGCCATTACGTTGCCTCGTCCAACTTCTTAAAATGCATCTATACACATTAATTGGCTCCCTGAACCAGACGGCACGCGAATTTCCCGTGGGTCAAAAGCAGAAGCACATCTGATCTTTTTCCGGGGATAAAAAGATCTGATCTGATCTGATCGCATATGAGTGCGGTTGGTAATACCATCTCACATTCAAGGACATCTTCAATAGTTAGAGATCTAACATATACTATATCATCTTTAAAGACAATATCTCTAATAGATAGTCTCTAGTACACTCTCCAATATTTATATTTTTATAATTTTTCTTTGAAACAGACTTACATGTCAAATAGAGTAGATTAATGTATCATATCTTGTTTCGCGTGTACGATAGTCTCTTCAGGAAGAGACGACATGTGTTCTCTCTCCTCCTCCTCTCTTCTCCACATAGGATTTTGTTGATGTAGCATAGCTAAGAAACGATAATAAATACATTATTGGAGATGAGCGAGCAAGCATCTCAGAACATAAAAAAAAAAGGAAGTAATGGCATTAGCTTCTACCCCATTGGCATTATTTAGTCGGTTAACTGTGCCTTACCTTCTCAATCCTTTCCCATCAGGGCATGTACAATGTTATAGACAGCTGCTGTCTATAACAACTATCTATGTCACTTGTAGACAGCACTAAATACAGCTCATACAATGGTATAAACGGCCGCTGCCTTTTTAGTTGTCCTTATAGAACGCACAATCTTTTAGTGGTTGTTTGGATCTCAAGAATAAGAAATGAGTTTTAAGAAAACTAGTTTTAGAAGAATTTTTAGTAAAACTGGTTTTAAGTTGTTATTCTGTTAGGATGAATTTATAGATTACTTTGTTTGGATCAGAAAAAATAAAACAAGGTTTCACTAAATTCGTGTTTGAGTAACTTCTCACCGATTAACTCAACACCCAACCCCACCCACCCCCGCGTGCTCTCTCTCTCTCTCTCTCACTCACTTTCCCCTTCGCTCTTCTCCCCATCCGAGTGCAGCGCTGAGCAGAATTAGCCTCTTCCGGACTTTCCTTCCCCCTACCCTCCCGTCTCCACGGTGGCGGTTCTTGGAGGAATGTGGATGGGGAAGTACGAGATGGGCGCCTGTTGGGGAGGGCCACTTGGCAAGAAGCAGCAGCTTCTCATTGTCTCAGACGCTCGAATCTCCGCCACCGCTCGAATCTGCTCCCAGAGACTCGAGAAATGTGCCTTGTCACCAGACGGAGCGCCTGACTCTTGCCGCCTTGCAGGTGTGCGGCTTTATTTCGCCTTGGCGTCTCGCCTCTGTGTGGGGGTGGTGCTCGCCTTGCCTCCGCTTGTGTTTTTGTGAGTTTTTGGTCTCTCTTGCTGTTTCGCTTTTGCGGAGAGAGGGAGGAAGGAAGGAAAGGCGACAGGAACACTGTGACTCTGCTGACGAGACGCCGTGCAATCTTCTTCGCGCCAGAGTTCAGCGCAAGAGTGAGTTCGCGTGCGCAAGCGAGAGCGAGTTCGTGCGTAGTAGCGAGTAGGGGCGCAGTATCCCGAAGGGGCGCATGATCCGGGAGGGACGCTGTGGAGTTTGTTGGTTTTGGGAGAACTTGTTTTCACAAAAACGGCTAGGACTTGTTTTTAGTAAAACAAGGAATATTGGATTTACACTAAACCGGTTCTGCTTATCTCAAGAGTTAGTTACCCAATCCAAACAGAGATTTCCTAAAACAATGCTAAAACTGGTTTTAGGAGAATCTGTTTTCATAAAACAAGAGATCCAAACAAGGCCTTAATGTTTTTCTTATTTCTTGTGCTATATTCGGCTACAGAATTGTAGACATTATCTTTTTCTCTCTTCATTCTCTTTCATCCACGTCAGCAAAAATCTTACATGGCAATGATTATAGACGGCTGACATAAACCCATTATACATGCTCTCAGGTGTTAATTATGCCGTGAAAAGTAACGCTGAGATCGCCGATCACGATTCGCTACTAATTAATTGCCAAAATTCCGTGTAACTCCTTTTGTTTCTTTCTTTCCTTTTGAGACGGTTCCGTGTAACTCGTGGCACTATTTTTAGTGTTGTGCGCAAAATATTTCAGATGGTGTTTTCAAGTTCGTTCCAACGCTTTATGCTCTTCTTTTCTTTTTATAGCAAACCAATGGATTTGGATTTTTATTTTATATGAAAATTTCAGCTCATATTTAGAATCATGGTGTTGGTTCTCAATAACCCACGTACTAGCCGAATGCATGTCCTGGAACGGAGCTCAAGTAGATGTTTCATTAGAAACATAAGTTCTAAACTCTAAAATCAAAATAACGTGAGTTTAGAACATATGGTATCATTTATTAACGTAAGAACACTTTACTAGTTTTTTAAAAAAAAAAAAACCATGTAGATTTTTTTTGAGAGGGGAAAAAATCAAGTAGATGGCCGACATAATAGGACGATGGTCAGAAGCGAAAGGCCTGGAGGCCCATTTAAAAGGTTGCAATGGCCTATGGCACAGCCCAAAGTTTTTTCCATCTTCTTCTGAAAAAAGAAGAAAAAAGCACAGCCCAAAGTGAGTCTATTCATTCCAGTTCGTCTCCTCTCCCGAGGCGGGAAACGGCTAGAGCGAGTGGAGGCTGCTCGCCGCGCGGCCGCGCTTGGATTCGTCTTCTTCGCCGCCGGCTGCCGCCGCCATAGCCTTGGGCATCAAGGTAATCGTGGGATTGGAGTTTTCGGTTCCCATCTCGCCTTTGGGCTCTCGATGTAACTATCTCTCTATCTGTGTGTACGCCGCGCGCTAGGGTTTGACGAAGCTGCTGGCGGAGCACACGCCGAGGGCCGCGGCGCAGCGGCGGGTGGAGGACTACCGGGGCCGCGTCATCGCCATCAACGCCAGCCTCAGCATCTACCAGTTCCTCGTGAGTCGTCGTCGTCGTCGTGGCGCGTGGCGCCTCCCCTTCTATCTACTCTACTCCCCTCCGCTTCAGTTTCCTCTCTCGTCTAAGTGATGGTTGGCTTGCTTTGGTTTGGGAATGTGACACTGTTACCTGGGGAAATGGTTTCGGGTCATTCTTAGCGCCATTGGGTGATCGATCTCTGCCTGCGGCTGGCTGTGGTGCGTAGCGCAGTCAGTTGGGAAATGCGCGCACTGGGGTGGTTCACATGCGACCATTGTGGCATGAGACGCCCACCAAATGTTTGAGAAAACGCAAACACATTTGCCATCTGTTATATTCTGTGTATGTACGGTAGCTTCTTCTGTTTAGGAGGTCGGTGTCTTAGTGCCAGTAGTAGAATTTCAATTTTCAGAGTGTTGAATAACAAACCCGAAATTTTCTTGTAAAGCCAATACTATTTGCAGGTGCAAGCATTCCATATGTAGACAAAAAGGGGGATGATATTTGATTAGAAATTAGAATTAACTTGTATCAATGTCATTTGCGTTACTCCCATGATTTGGCCAATGCCATTAACATTACTCCCCATGTTTTGGTGTTCTGGGGGCATTTGCAAACCATATGATTACTTACACCATCTGACTAGCCTTATCTATTGTTGTAATA
Source organism: Phyllostachys edulis (assembly GCA_036346405.1). Taxonomy (NCBI): domain Eukaryota; kingdom Viridiplantae; phylum Streptophyta; class Magnoliopsida; order Poales; family Poaceae; genus Phyllostachys; species Phyllostachys edulis. The sequence goes on from CM070549.1 coordinate 3,393,522, forward strand.
CTGTAATCCATTTCTGTAGATTGTGGTTGGAAGGAAAGGAACAGAAGTTTTGACCAATGAGGCCGGTGAAGTCACAAGGCAAGGAAAAGAAACATTACTCAAATGTTTTCCCCTCAATTTTTTTGTATGGTTGTGATCATGATGTTTCTTGGGAAAATTGGCCACAAGACACTGTAAATTGTCACCATTTGCCAACGAATATCTAAAAAACATGGTTACACCAGAACACACTGTAAAAAGGTGTAATTGTGTCGTAGGACATCGAGCGCACTATTATATCATTTCTGGGACGGAGGGAAAGAGAAAATTTCGAAAAAGACATGGGCGCCCCTCGCTCGCTCGCCTCCAGCAACGCATCTCACACGTCCAACTCTTACCGACAGTAGGGACCCACACGTCGTCCTCCCGCTGGAGCTCCTCCCAACAACGCATTCTTGACCAAACTCGAACTGGATTTGCACAGGTGGGCAGGAAGCCCGACACGATTGTCCTCCCGCTGGAGCTCCTCTGGTAGCTGAAGCCGGCGGACTTCGCTGACGACGAGTACCACCAGTGGCAATTCTGGCAGATCAAGCGCCTGGAGGTCGGCCTCATCCTCCAACCTCCCTCCCCCTTGACTGCCTTAACACCGCTGTGCTCCGCTTCCGCGAGGTCATGCGCGCCACCAAGATCCGCGCCATCGACACGGCCAAGAGCTCCAACGCCATGCGCTCCCTCACAAACGCCGTGCACGCCCTCGCCTGGCGCTCCGGCAGCAAAACTGACACATGCCACTGGGATGACGGCTACTCGCTCAACGTGCTCCTCTACATCTCCCTCCTCCAGACCGTCTTCGACCTGAGGGAGTGCACCGTCGTGCTGGACGAGGTCGACGAGCTCTTGGAGCTCATCAAGAAGACGTGGCCGATCCTCAACATCAGCAGGACGGTGCACAACGTGTGCTTCGCTTGGGTCGGGGCGATGCAGGAGTGGTCCGAGAAGCGGCTGCTGGATTTGATGCTATCTACATATTAATCTCTGGAGCTCATCAGATACTGAGAACGGAATGGGCGCGGTCGACAGAGTGATCATGGAGTCCGTCGTGATGGGCTTGCTCAAGGCTTGGATGGACGACAGGCTTAGGATTGGCATGGACTGCCTCCTCAAAGGCAAAGAAACTGAGGCGATTCAACAACTTAACAATGACAACTTGAAAGTTTATCAAACTTTACACTGATGAGATACGAAATGTGTTGCGTGTTTGTTTGTAGAGCTGGATACCGCAGTCCAAGGAAGAGCCCTTCGCCGGGATGGTGAGGTCTGAAGACTGAACCTTGAGTTCAGGTTTCTGAACTTCAAACTTCAGACGTTTCTGAAGTTCAGACAAACGCAATTGCCAAACGATGAAATCAATGAAAACAGGAAAAAAAATAGAGGAATTTGTAGTACAAAACTGCGCACCCTTTTCTTTGTTTTCTCATCAATTTATACTCAATTTACAGCCTAAAGATAGATAGTACTACTTTCGTAACCAATTGGAATACGAAGATCAATTGGTTCGGTATTACATCAGAATACGAAACCGACTATGAAACAACTCTGAAACCAACTCTGAAACTGAGCAGAACTACTGAAGCTAATTCAACTAACAAATAACTCTATGACTCAAACAAGGAATTGAATCGAGAAAGCAGGATTAACTCCAACAAGGTCCCAAATGCTGATGCTGCCGCCGGCTTCGTCCAACACCTCGAGAGGCACCTCCTGGAATCCCTCCAGCCCAAAGTCCTCCGCCCTGGATAGTCGCGTCACGTACGCCTCGAAGTCCTCTGCCGCCTCGTGGAGGCACCGAAGGCCAGGGTGCTGAGGAGCCCGCAGAGGAGGCCGTGCACGTGGAGTAGCGGGAGCACGATGCTCTGGACGCCGCAAATGTTTTGGACGGACGCCGCAAGGTTGCGCTGCGTGAGGGGCACCCCCTTGGGGCGGCTCGTGGGCGTCGGGCACTAGGCCGAAGCAGGAGATGGCAGCGTCAACCGAGCCGGGAGTAGGAGAGGTGGCGCCATGGAGGGCCAAGGGAGCTGGGCACGAGGAGGAGCACAGGCGGCGCCATGGAGGGCCGAGGCGCACCGGTGGCTGGGCCAAGTCGGAGCCAGGAGAGGTGGCATCATGGAACAACCATTCGGCCAAGGGAGCTTCAAGGGAGAAGAAATAGAATGGAGAGAAGAAAGAGATGAGGGAAGAGAGGGCAGGAAGGGCAAAATTGACAATTTGCGTGCTTTCTCTCTCCCCTCTGGTCTGGAAATGATAAAATAATGGCCTCAGTATCCTACGGCAAAATTACACCTTTTTACAGTGTGTTCTGGCGTAACCCCGTTTTTTGGATGTCCGTTATCAAAGGGTGTCAATTTGCAGTGTCATGTGGCCAATTTTCCCAAGTTTCTTTAATCTTATTTAACTTGTTATTGATGTGAATTGCACAGCCATCTGCAGGGCTTGTTGAACCGGACTGTAAGATTGCTCGAAGCAGGAATAAAACCTGTGTAAGTTTGATGCATTTCTGTGGTCCCTATTGGTTTCTGGCATATTGTTGCTGAGAGGGATTAACTGCTGAACTTTTATGCCAGATTTGTGTTTGATGGGGAGCCACCTGACCTGAAGAAAAAGAAACTGGCGAAAAGGTATACACTAAATTGTTCCTTTGCTCGAATCCTTCACTCTCAAGTCTCAATACATGCATTGCCATATTTAGCTCCTTGAAGAGGGATGATGCTTCCAAAGATCTTCATAGGGCTATCGAGGTCTCTTGCTCCTCACCATATTTCTAGAGCTTCCTCCTTGTTGGCACAGGGACCGATTGTTGAACACAAAACACACACGCGAACGCCCGAACATCTGGGCACAAACACTCACAGTCAAGACGCAAGAGACAGATATTTTTGTGTTGCTTAACTTCTCAGGTTTTCAGGTTTTTTTCTTCTCCTTTTGTTTTGATCAAATGACCCACAACGTTACATGCAATTAGTGCGCCACTAATGATGCCCTACTCCTTCGCCACGACCTGCTCATAACACGCCATCACGCCCGAACGTGCCACGGCAATTAGACTCCACGCAGCAATTAAACTCCACGTACACTACGACAATAAAACTCCATGCACACGTTACATGCAAACACATACAATTGATTATGACTAACAAATCACCCCCTAATCATGTTGCCCTGATTTTACCTCCTTGACGCTGTAGGATCAAGGATAACCGACTAGAGGGGGGTGAATATGAGGTTTTTAAACTTTTCGACTAATTAACAACTTTAAGCAAGATAGTCCTAACGAAGCCTCCTAGCATAAATATGATGATAGAACTACTATGCTATTTAAGACAAAAGAACTAATGTCGATACTAGATACAATTCTAGCTAAGCAAATCTTGCACAAAATAATTACTAGAAATGTAAATGCGGAATAATAAAGACAAGAATAAACCACAATGAAGACAATGAAGCTTTTCTTGTGGTATCAAAGACTTGCCGGTCTTCACTAGTCTACGTTGAGGAAGCTTGAACTAATCAAGCCGGCTCCACAACTTAAGCCTTAATCCTCGATTTCACTAGTGGTTGTTCTTCCTCTACTCCGGAGATAGTGAACACTGAACCACTCACAATTTGGTGCAAGGCCTCTTCACAATCTCCTTGAAGAGATCACCGCGCGAACTCCCGCCAAGCCGTCTAGGTGTTGGCAAACACTAAGAGTAAAGAACCACAATCTTTGTTTGACGGATCAATCTAGAATGAATGCACTTGAATTTTGCTCAACAACCTCACAATGAATGCAACAAGTGTATGTGAGGTGTGGAGAGAATGCTCTTAGCTCAAGGATGTTAAATGAGGTCTCTCACTTTGTCCTTGAAAAACTTTTTGTTTGGGTATCAAATTAGCATAAAAATTATGAAAAAAATTCTAGATGTAATTTATGGTGTTTTGTTCCAGATTTGAAGTTCAAACTCAAAGTATTTATACATTTGCCCCCATTTGATCACACACACACAAACAAATACGATGGTTGGAGGCAAAACACAGAAGTTGTCATTTTTTCAGTGGTAAGTACTGCATATGTTCAGGCACTGACATGCAAATTAAATAGGTACTTTATCCTTGAGCTAGTGGAGGGTACCTTCCCAAAAAAAAAAAAACGCGGTTGGAGGCAAAAGAAGTTGTCATTGAAGTGCTAGTCTTGGGACGCATAACTACCTCTGAAAGGGTCGTTGGAAATTTGGCACGGTACTACCGCCATTGATCATGCGGTAGTTCCGCTGACCGGTCATACTGAACACAAGGGTGGTACTACCGCTTCGCTTTGAGGTCCAAAACAGGTACTCACTTGAAATAACGTACCGCTTACTAAATCTCGGTTACACCGGGTTGCGATAGTTATGCTTAAGAATATGCGGTCATACCACGATGCGGTAGTTCCGCCAAAATACCCCGGTACTACCGCTACACAAGTCCGACCGGACCACTTGGTCTGACCTGACCAGCTCACCCGATCAGACCACACGATCGGACCAACCATTCGGACGGTCCAAACGTTCAATGTAGTTGATAAATTATAATTCTGCAAAATCTGCTAGTCCATTCTGGGTGTGGACATGCGGTATGGAATGCTCAACTTTAATTTCCATTTCTATGCAATAATCATCAAATGCCTTTGAAGTAAATTCTCCGGCGTTGTCCATTCTGATGAACTTTACATGATGATCAGGGAAATTATTCTTAATTTTAATTATCTGCAAGATTAGCTTTGCAAAAGTGTGTTTCTCATAGACAATAAATATATGTGCGACCATTTCGAGGAAGCATCGATGAGCACCATAAAATACCTAAATGGCTCTAACAGGGGCTGTATAGGACCACAAATATCTCCCTGGATATGGTCTAGGAATGCAGAGACTTCATCCTTCGCTTTCAAAGCAGAATGTTTAGTAATTAATTTCCTGGTGACACATGCAGGGCACACAAAATCTTCCTAAATCGGGAAACTCTTTACATAAATATTATGTTCATGTGAATTGTTAATTATATTTCCCATCATCCTAAGATCGGGATGGCTTAATCTATCATGCCAGAGATAGAAAAGTTCAGAGTTTCTAAATACGGTTTTCAGGGCAGTATAGGCTGTGGGTACCTTAATATTAGTGTAGTATAGCCCAGTTTCATATGAAGAAAGTCGTTCTAATACCATTTTCCACTTTCTTCACGCCTTGTATTGAGCAAGTTTTCCTTACCATACTCGTCTTCAGTCTCTACGTGGAAACCGTTAATACGAATATCCTTGAGAGTTCTAGTCGATTCTAGAGTATCGGGAGTATAATTGTGTCTATCGGTAGTATAATTGTGGTCCTTCTTGCAAGGTGGTATTCGTTTTGCCACTATCTGCTAAGCACATGTAGCGACCAAACCCTAGGGCACCCGAGAGGTCCTCCAAGAGCTCCTGGAAAGTCCATCAGGACCTCCTAGGAGGTCCAAAAAGGACCTCTCGGATAGTCCACTAAGACCTCCCAGAGGTCCAAGAGACCACCCAGAAGTCCGGAGGATGCACCCAGGAGGTCGTGGAGCCATGGAGCACCCCGCAGACTGCCACGGCTGCATCCGGGGAGGTCGTGGAGGTCTGTGGTTATCCCAAGACCACCCACGACCCACCAGAGGAGGTCGTGGAGGGCTGAGACCACCACAGAACCACACACACGCCCAACCCTGAGGGCGGTCGGGGAGGACTGAGCTTACTCCGTGGTTCCCTGTGCATACTGAGCTAGTCCCAAGGATCATGGCTAGCTCTTTCACAGCAACAATAGTGATAGCATTGCAACAACACCAACTTTATTAATATCAAGGAGGTTGTTTACAAGAGAGCTTACAATTCAGCATCAAAATATAAAGGAAGATAAACACAGGGGCCACCCGATACACCACAGGCAATCGACTGGAGGGCACATCCTAGTCGTTCCAGGACCACTAGGTCCACAGCAAGGTTATCCCAAAGCTTCCATACCCTGCTAAAGACAGCAGCAAGCAAGAGTGAGCACAACAACCGTGCTCGCAAGTTACACCCGTTAGATAACAAAATGACATGCATAATGGATATCACAAAGGAAGGCTTAATATGGTTGATTTGCATAAAACCAAGTTTCTTTCAAATACATGTATTAAGTTCCAAGGCTGTAATACAATAATTAAAATTCATTTTATCAAATCAGTTTTTCAGTTGGATAACATTCATCATAAGATGGTGAAGGATACCCTCCTGTCACAAGGCTCCCCGCCCACAACCCATGGGATAGCAATCCCAAAACAGTTTATTAAACACTTTTGGAAACCCAAAACCAATTTCTAACTCGAGTGGCATTGTCAAGACGCCCATAACCGTGGACACGGCTATTCGAATAGATTTAACTCTTGAGAGGTTGTACACTTTACCCACATGACATGATTCCTCTAGTTTGTTTGGCCTGCGCGAGTGCCACCTCTCACTACCAAAGGTAAGAGGTCTAGAGTTCATGACAAAGCCTTTAAAATGCATTGTCCCACCACAGCCTCTCCTTGCTAAGGTTTCGCCTCCTTTGGATTCAGCTCCGCAGGATCTGGGCCCCCTCTTGCACCAGTGGGAACATAGGTCATAAAAGACCATTTTGGCCATAGAAGACCTCCCACTCCTCCAATTGGATCAGCTGCGGTGAAAGTTCTGCAAATTACTTAGCTAGGTCCCACACCCCATACTAGAGACATGTGGTTGCACGATTTTGGCATAGCCCATTATAGGCCTAGCATTGGCGGCTCAAAGAGGTTCTCAGCCCGACTTGGGCGACAAACACATACCCTCGACCTCCACCTTTTTCAGATAGAGTCGTGCACAAACCTTGCACCAAACCAAGCCAACCATTTCGCCCAAGTCCAAATCCTTTTTCCTTTTTCCTTTTCTTTGCTTCCCCAAAGAATATTTTCATACGCCCATGACACCCCAATGTCATGGTTAAAACATTTTAAACAATAGTTGGTCATGAAGGTAAAGATTTCCCAAATCAAGCATTTTTTGTCTAAGCAAGTCTAAGCATTTGGTTTTACAATGCTCCTGGTTCACATTATTGTATCAACCAGATTTTGCCTAATGGGGACAATAAGTTGGGTACAACATCAAAGTCGGCCATATGAAAGAGATAGGCATAACTATGTGTTTAAAAACAGGTATTGAAATAACTTGGTAGAAATAAGCATGCATTATACTTTGAAATTGAACATAAATAATTTGAGAAACTGGGTGCAATATGATCAAGAGTGTAACTTGCCTCTTGCTTGGTAGCTTAAGATTCTATTCTCTCACACACTCGGCTCTCTCGAACGCCAAGATCTACACGTATACAAAGCAAAGCAAATAAAGATCCAAATGAAATCCGGATGAACTCGAGCAAGAGGTAAATAGCAGAGGATGATACTAAAAGAAAAACCAGAGCAGATCCTTGGGAGGAGGTCTCGACGGCTGAAGGGCCTTGCCCAGAGGGGTCCGAACCGAGAGCTTAGAGAGCTCCCTCAAACAGAGAGCAGAGGCCTAAATGAACAATGAGGCAAGGTGCCCCGATGCTCTATTTAAAGGAGGAAAAAGAATGGAAGCATTATAAAAAGAAGGTGACCGAATTCAAGCAGTCTGGTACAAAGGCAAACTACCCCAAGGTACTAGAAAGGATAAAGAAAGCAAGGATGTGACAAAAGTAGAAAAGAGGACAAAGGTAGATGGCAAGATTTAATGTGACTCATCCCACATCAAATGCACTTACGAGCCAAGGGAAACGGTCAAAAGGGTGAACAGCTTGGTCAAAGGGAACAGTCCAAGGAGGAGGTCATGCGAGGAGATCCACAGAGGAGGTCCTGCAGACAGACAGGGAGGTCTTTGAGGACAAAAGGTCCTAAAGGCCACAAGGAGGGTCTAAGGACATGAGGTGCAAAAGTCAGTAGAGGTCTAAACCACAAGGTCTAACCACAAAAGGGAGGTCCAGACCATAAGGGTTTGCACACCATAGGGAAGTTGGAACCTAAAGGAGGTCCAAAACTCAACAGGGAGGTCCGGACATGGGGAGGTCCAAAGGACACACAAGGGGGAGGTCTCATGGACAGGAGGTCCAGAAGACACACCCACGAGATGGTCCTGAGGACATGACCCATAAAAGGCTGGTCCTGACGGTCAAATCTCACAAGGGGGAGGTCTGACGGTTAAGATCAAAAGTCAGGAGAGGTCCTGACAATCAAGAAAATAAGCAAGGGAGATCTGAGCGGCTCAGAGATGATGATCAAAGGAGGTCGGAGCGGTTTAGATCATCTCTGAAAGAGGTCTGGATGGCTCAGATACGATCAAGGAACAACTTAACGGTCTAGGCCTGCCCGGAGGAGGTCTGGGCGGTTAGGATGAGGTCAAAGGACAGGGAGGTCTAGCAGACACAACCAGGAGGAGGTCATCTGGACAGGAAGTCCAACGACCTACTCACCAAGGTCCCAAGGTCAAGCTCAAATAGAAAGGTGGAGATCTGATGGCTAGGACCTCACAGGGGAGATCCTAACGGTCACGATTGGCAAAGAAAGGAGGTCCGCGTAAGCAAGGATACGCGGGAGGTATTGGAGCCCTCAGATCTATCAAGGACAAGATCAAAACATTAGATTTGACAAGCATGAGGTCCGGCCCCGGGATCTAACACGGAAGAGGTCTGAACCGCTAGATCCACCAAGGTGAGGTTTGAATCATGAGAGAGGCCCAAAGTGAACATAAGGGAGGTCCTAGAAAACGGTAATACATGAGTTGGGGGTAATACCAGACAGACTAGGAGGACTTTTCCAAAGAAAAGGTTACAAGGATCAGCGAAAAGGAGTCCAAGTGATCACCGAGAGGTTCACAAGAGCATAGAAGGAACTCAAATGAACGTGAGGCTTAGGTCTGGAAGGAACCAGGGAAGGAGGTCTGGACACTAGGTGAGACCAAAGGGGGTCCGATTGAACACTAGGAGTTTCATTTAAGCACAGGGGTGGTTCAATCAAATGCAAAGGAGATCTAATTGGACACGAGTGGGTTCAAGCGAATTACTGGGCGTTTCAGTGAGCATGAGGGAAACTCAAGCAAAAGGCTTGAGGGGAGGTCTAGCATAAGAGTATACCCAAACAAAGAATGAGGTCTATGATCACACAGGGATACAGACATCGAATAGATCAAGACAAAGAAGAGATCCGCACCATAGGTGAGGTCCAAGTGGTAAGAAGGTTTGGGCATACAAAAGGGGCTAATCATACGGGAAGTCTAGACTTAGAAAAAGTCTGAACATGGGAAGGAGGTCTGAACCAAAGAGATTCAAACCAACAAAGAAATCCAAAGCGGCCCAAACCAAAGGGAAGGTCCGGACACGAGAGGATCTAATCAAGAGAGTACCCAAATAAAAAGGAAAGTGGTTTAAAGCCAAGAGGATGATCTAGACCTCGAGAAGAGGTCTAGCTACAAAGGAAGCCTAAACCTCAAGGGAGGTCTAAACTATAAAAGAGAGATTAAGAAAGAGAGGTCCCACCCAAAGGTGGTGCGGACCAAAGAGGTAGACTAGACAAAAGGTCTCAACAGAGAGATTTTTCCGGGGGAGAGGAAGGACCCGAAAAGACAAGGAGGAGATGACCACAGCAGAGATCAAACAAGAGGGATGATCTGGACATATAAGAATGTCCAAATATAGGATAGAGGAAAGGAAACCTTTATCAAGAAAAGAAGAGATAGCTCCAGAGAGCTAGAGCAACACCAAAAGAGCTAAGCTTTGGATTAGTGGAAGTTTAGTTAAGTCATTTTAAACTCTTCAAATTCTGAAATTCTCAAGTTAAGCTTTGAATTATCATCAAAACCAAATGGTTCTTTTTATTTTGAAAATTTTCAAAAAGGCTCTAAAAATCAGGGTATTACAGCACACTTCCTCCATAGGGCGCCACACGCGTTCTAATATAAGGTACTTTATGAATATGCAAAAAGAAGCAAGTAACACATAAAAAAAATACTTCAGATATCATAACATAATTTGCTATTATAAATACGAGAAAATAAGCCTTGCAGGACTCATCATAAGATTTTAATGCTTTACTCTCCTAGAGCTTACAACCATTATCCAAAGTTCCATCATAATCACAAACTGCAAGTGACTGTAAAAAGATCTAAGTGCAATACATGCACTAGATCGAATCAGCGAAGTATATAGAAACTTTTGTCTGAATCTGCTCTATGGCGATCTTCTCCTCCTAGACAACTACGGCTGTGGCCGCTGCAATGTCCAAAGGAGGGGTGATGGGGCTGCTACTGGGTTGTCCACATCCATGAGTGCAGCTAATGGTTGTGGATCCTTTATGCCTGCAATGGCGATGTGTGCCTCATGCTGTCCTTTGCCCTTCTTCCTAGATTGGAAGCATCAATAATGTGCAACCCACGACCATACCCTTCTTGCCTCTCTCCTTTGTGAGAGGCTTCCTCACCTTGTAGCTGCTAGCATTGGCTTCATGGCCAACATAGCTACTAGGCGGCTATGAGCTGTAATTCTTCCTTAGAACACCATCTTAAGCTTCCGCAACTTGTATGATGTTAATCAATTCGGTGTACTCCTTGTAGCCATCTTGACGATAGTTGCATGCGGATTGCACCGCATTCGGGTGAAAGGTAGAGAGATTCTTCTCAATCTTCTGCTCATCCATGATTACCTTACCACAGAGTTGAAGATTGGTATAAATTATGTACAAACTCGCCATGCTGGGCGAGCTCTTCGAACTCCCGGTTTGTGATGCCAGTCATCTACATATTTCATGCAAAGAGTTCATAAGATTACTGCTAGTAATTTGCATAAAATGGTTGCAAAATTCTCATAATGCTTTTTGAACTCTCGGTTCATGATCCCATATTTTTATATGCATTTTTCATGATTTATCGCCATTTTTAGTGATTAAAAGCAATATAAACAATCACAGATAATCAAAACAGTAAATACAATATATAAATTGTATAGAAAAAATAATAACAAAGTTAAACATGCTTCAAAAGTTCAAAATTATTCAAAAATTGAATTCCCGAGACCCTTTTATGCTGGAATATGACTTTTCAATGAATTTTGTAATTTTCAGGGGCTAAATTTCAATTATGAGAAATTTTTCACGCAATTTTTTAATTTCTGAGGGGTTATTCTGCAAGAATTTTTTTTCAAATATTTCCTCGTAATTTTTAGAACTTCAAGGGCCCTTTTGCAAAATTTCCTTTTTCTCCTTTTTCGGTTTTGTTTTCCTTCTGAAAAATCTTGTGCCAGCCTTCTTGGCCCATCACGGCCGGAGCAAAAAAAAGTGGGCAGGGGTAGGGTTTCCCTACCCCGTGGCGCCTGGACACACTGAAGCGCACGCGCTGGGCTACGGGCGAGGCGGCCGTGGTGTGGGCGATCAACAGGAAGCGCGCACCGAACGCCGCGAGGCGTCGGCTGTTGTTATGAAAGCGCAGAGCTCCATACGGGCAGCCACGCGGAGGCAAATGAGGTCTTGCGGCAGCCGCGGAGGCACTCTTGTGGAAGCGGCAATGCAATGGTGCCGTGTGGAGGCGGTGTGGATGCGGTCGAGCGCAATGGCACGGAGGAGTGGTCGGCGGCGATGCAAGCGCGCGGGCGGCCAGCGTGGCTCGCTCGGCGGTGCCGCATGTAGGCGGCAGTCGCGGTTCGTCGATGGGGCCGCGGCGAAGGCGCAGATTCATGCGCCGACAGCAGCGCCCGGTTCGGCAAGCGGATTCGCGGCGGGCACTTGCATGCGAGCGCGACGGCGTGACTCCAGCCGACTTCGAGCACGCGGCGTGGCTCCATCGCGGGTGGTGGTGGCGGCGCATCAGTGGTGGGCGGGTCTGCACGGGCCACGGCGGCTTTTTTTCTTTTTACTTTTCATCCATGAATTGTGCAATCATCATCTACTCTTTTCATGTAATCTACCGATCGGCTTGGCCGGCGACTTAAAGTCGGCTTGCGGTAGATTAGAACTGTCGGTGTTTTAGAACTGATCTTACGTATGATTGTTTGATTCGGGGGGTCTCCAAGATTGATCACGCAGAGAGAACGACACGGGAATTTTATACAGGTTTAGGCCTTCTCCAAGAGAATAACAATCCTACTCATGTGTGGCTATATTGAGTATGTTGGTTACAAATCAAGAAAAAGAATAAAGTCTAATGTCTTGTGTTCTTGATTCCGTCTCCCTGTCTCTGTTTGTCTGTAGCCTTTATATAGTGTGCGAAGAGGTGGCCGCTTCTCTATGCTAAGAGGTGCCTCATCATTTCATATAATGGGCATGTTGGTGGTAGTTATTATTTGAGTAGTAACCCCTCCATGTTGCCTGGCAGTTATTGTCAGAGATAAAGGCGTATTGCGTACAGTTATTCCAGAAAATAATGGAGTATATTAACTGCTTAGAGTCCCTAATCGATTGGGTCTACTTGTCTGCAAGCTCCATCAATTATAGGATGGTCGTAATTGATCTGGTCATAGAAGAACTTACGACCATATGGTGGTCATACAAAAGCTCACGACCATGAGGTGGTCGTAGAAGAACTTACGACCACATGGTGGTCGTAGAAAAGCTTACGACCATGAGGTAGTCATAGAAAAGCGTACGACTAGGGTGGTCACAGAAGGACTTATGACATCTTGGCTAGCTTCTTCCTTATAAACATTAAGAGGTATACCCAAGAACCATACGATAACATTATTATCCATAATAAGAATTATAGATAAATAATTAAATGAGGATTATCAGATCCTCATCATCTAGCCCCCAACTTCAAGTGAAAGTAACTTACTTGAAAAATGAGTCGTAGATAATCTTACGACCAGAAGGTGGTCGTAGAACGGTGGTCGAGGGAAAGGCTTTCAACCGGTATTTTATTTGAACAGAAATAGACTTAGTCAAGAAGGTAATTTCGCTTGAGGTATAAAGACAGACTCGGTTTTCTCAAACAGACAAATTAAAAAATCTCAATCGACTCTCATAGATCTGTCTTTTGGAGCGGTTCCCGAAGAGGTGGTAACTGTTGGGTTGCCAAGTCTTTAACTCAAGTGTACGGCTATAAAAACTTATTGTAGGTGTGATTCTAGGATTCTTACTTTTTCCTCAATCACTCCAACTGTTCATCGAGCTCTTGCATTCTCCGTTGCCAACCAAATCGTACGCTCTCTAGAGACATTTCCAAATCCAAATCTCCCTCTCTTGAAGAAGATGGCCAGAGCCACTTCCTAGTGGGCTAGATCGGAGATGGATGTGGCCAAGATGAAGGCTTTGGTCGCTGCCGAGAAGATCCCAAGAAAGAGTTTGTGAACTGGTTTGAAGATTCGGGAGAACATTGGCCATCAGGAAAGATTGGTCAAATTCCCGTCTTCCAGGCGTACTGTGAGCGTGGCTTTCATTTGCCTGCTCACCCTTTTCTCACACTCGTACTCGAGCATTTTGGGGTGAAATTGGTGGATCTTATTCCCAATTCCATCACAATGTTGAGTGTGTTCGTATACTTGTGTGAGGCTACTTGGGAATTTTGGCCTACTTAGAGTTACTAAAATATTTCTACGGGATGACCAGAATGGCGGGAGTCGCCGATAGTTGTGGTTTGAAGTTCCACGACGGGAAGTCGAAGGAGTACATTCAGATGTTCACCCGGTCATCATGGCTGAGGTGGAAGAAGAAGTGGTTCTACTGAGAGACGACCAGTGAAGACAGTCTTTGTTTTGTTGGGAATTCTGCCGAGAAGATTTCTTCCTGGGATTCGACTCCCAAGGATGACCAGAATGGCGGGAGTCGCCGATAGTTGTGGTTTGAAGCTCCGACGCACGTAGTGAAGGAAGTCATCACGCGTTGCATTAGCCCTCTCAAGAAACGAGTACATCCCAGATGTTCACCCTCGACCCATCATGGTAAGAGGTGAAAGAAGAAGTGGTTCTCCGAGACCTCGCTTAAATTACCTTCTTGACCAAGTCTATTTACGGTCAAATGAAACAGCGATCGAAAGTTTTTGTTTTGTTGGGAATTACCACCTTGTGGTCGAAGATTTCTTCGACCACCTTATAAGTCGATTCGACTCTTGACCAAGAATCTTGAAATATCGATCGAGCTTTTCCTTCGACCATCATTCTCTTATATTCAAGCCATTAAAGACTTGAAGGAATGAAGGGCTAATCCTCATTTGATATTTACATGGTGAAGGATTTCATCATGGTTCTTGATTAACCCTTAATATTCTAAAAAGCTAGAAAGCACATCCCATGTCGGAAGTTCTCGGGACCAAAAGACTAAGTCCTCCACGATCAGAGATCTCTAGTCGATAGGGTAAGTATTTGACCCGATCGAGGGAAAACCATGTAGGCGATTAATTACGTTGTTATTCTCTAGAATAATGGCATGATCACCTCGGTGATAAGCAAAATTACCTTCTTGACCAAGTCTAGCATTTTTTAGTCAAATGAAATTGTATAAAAAGGCGAATAATTAGGAAAGTTTTGAGGGCATAATCAAGAGCACAAGACATTACATTTGAGTCTTTCTCTTGATCTGTAACCAGCATACTCAATACATTCACACAGGAGTAGAGTTGTTATTCTCTCTAGAGAAGGCCCGAACCTGTATAAAAATCGTTGTGTCATTCTCTCTATGTGATTTGAGTCTTGAAGATCCCCCGAATCAAACAATCATTACGTAAGATCGGTTCTAAAACAACGACAGTTGGCGCCGACCGTGAGGATCTTCTAGTCATCAGGTTTCCTTCGGTTTTTCCAACTCTAATGCTTCCATAGCAGGAGAGTGGAACAAGGAGAACTGGTTCAACTTGGCTGATTACGCAGATATTGACATGGATGTCGATTTCGACTATGAGCCGAGTGTTGTATCATCTGATGGTGATGTCGCCTCCGCAGATCATTCTCCAGGAGACCATACCATCGATGGAGTTGAGGAGGGATCCTTATCCCCCACAACGATACGTCCGAACAAGGAACCAGCTTCCTGAGAGGGCAAGGGTCAATCCGATTACAATCAGGACTGTATCAAAACAGGCTCAGAGCATGGTGAGGGTTCCCCCTCCAAGTGTTCAAGTCCGTCTAAGACAGTCCGACCTGGCATGACAAGTCCTAGAAGCCATTATTCATCAACACCTAGTGGTCGTCTCTCTCAGGTTAGCCCCACAAAGGATGGGGTCGAACATGCTTTTCCTGCGAGTTCGACCATCCCATCGCAAGGCTCACCTGCGAACGGAGACGATTATAACCCGGAATTCCCCTTCCTAGAGGGGGCTTGCTCCAAGTCGCCAGACGGTGTCTTTCGACTACTCGTCAAGCGAGGAGGCCTCAAGCGCATGTGATCATTAACGGGAGGTCTTCGTCCTTCCCCCAGGTGACGATTACTCTCCTAGAGACAGGACTGAGGATGCTCCCCAATGATCACACGCTACGACCCCTCGTGGCAATGACGAGGACACCTCC
This sequence comes from Phyllostachys edulis, assembly GCA_036346405.1. Lineage (NCBI taxonomy): Eukaryota > Viridiplantae > Streptophyta > Magnoliopsida > Poales > Poaceae > Phyllostachys > Phyllostachys edulis. The sequence goes on from CM070549.1 coordinate 3,409,037, forward strand.
GGCGATGAACAGGGTCAATACTCTGATGAGCGTGCGAGAGATTCTCGAAATACTCACACTCCATTGAGGCAAACTCGAGGACCAAGTATGGACGTTCCTGAGATAACCAGACAGAGAAGAATTGCGGTTCAGAGAAATATGCGTGGACGCATTCACTATCAGTCGGAGGAAGCTCAAGAACTCCAACGCATCAATGATCTTCTCGAGAACCCATCTCGGGAACTTGCTCGAACGCCCGGCTACGACCTCTTCGCCGAAGAGATCGTGCAAATGCTTAGAAGAGATGACTCCTACCGCTCTTTTGGGCAATCTCATCACAAATGAGATGTACAAGAAGGACAAGGATGTGCTCAAGAAGAGGGCCTCAACTTCAAGTAAAAGAATTTATGCTTTCAAAGCCAAATATGATTCAAGGGAAGATGAGAATCAAAATGAGGAAGATGATGACACCGAAGAAGACATGGTCACTCTCATAAATAAAATGGAAGATCTCATGAAGAGACGTGACTCACAAAAAAATTCAAGCACATCTTCAAATGAAAAGCACCACAAGACTCTAAGGTGCTACAATTGTCAAAGAAAGGGACACATTACTTCAAAGTGTCCTTATAGTGAGGAAGATGAAGAAGAGCCCAAATTGTCATCAAGAAAGAAAAATGATGGCAAAAGAAGACTTGATAAATATTAGTATATCTTTTAAAAACTAGTTGCAAAATGTATACAAATGCTTTTCAAAGTTTTCCAAAGGTTTTGGCTAAGAAAAACCTATTTTAAGTGAAAACGAGTTTCCGGCCAAAATAATAGATCATAATATCTCTCTTTTTTTTACATAAACTAGTTTTTTTTGTAAAATCTATTCTAAAAAGAATTTGGAAATAGTCCCAAAAGGAAAATTCTAGAGTTAGCTATTCTAAACCTTTTTGGTATTCAAAAGATCAACCTAGTAAAAGTTATTTGATTTCGAAACTCATTCAAAATACAAGTTTGACCTAAGTGGTTACTTTTTAGCACTTAAGTGAGTTTTGCCATTTGAACCAAAGTTATTCACATGAGTAGGTCCATAATGGTATTCATGACTCATACACGCAATTGGATGCTTCAAATATCATCAAATTCTCAATTGGGCACTTTTGGAGAAAATTTCATGAAAATAAGTTTCTTTGTGAAAAACTAAAACTTAATTCATAAAAACTATTTGATAATTGGATTTTTTTTAATGGCTATATAAGTTGGAAGTGCTCCAAATATGTTTATATGTTTGATTGTGTGAAAGTTTGGAGCAAAATACAACATTTCTATCTTTTCTCTTAATTTTAGAACTGAAATCACGATGATTCGGTCTCACGATCGACGATTACTACCTACCCAGAGGTCGACCAGAGTTGTTGTCGACAACGAGAAATGACCTATTTGTTGATTTCTACTTCTTTCGACCACCTTGTTTGCTTCCTTTGGTCAAGTTATTTATTGCTATCTTTGCAAGCTACCCTCTACTTTTTTATTACAAATGCAATTTTTTTTATTCAAGTGATATTTTTTCAAGTAGTAGCTTCTTTTGATCATCTTGACCTCGGCATGAGATTCATCTTTAAAAGTGATATCATCTTATCCCTTCAGATAGTATCTAATTTCATTCTTTGACGATCTTACCTCTCTTGACCAAGCTCAAGCACTCTACATGTACGAGTGGATTCTCTCCTTCTCTCTTATTTTTGGATGCTTTCTTTGAATATCTTTGCGAGAGAAGTTCAAGCACTTTGCAATTTCAAGTCCTGTCGACACGTGGTATCCAAGTGATGTTTAATGACTATCTTTCTAGAGTGATCCACATTTAGAGATTTTTTGTGCTTAATGTCAAAGGGGGAGAATTTGGTTGGTTGCAAATAATGGTCAAATGAGAGAGTTTGAAGTCATCATGAGTTTTGGATGGATATATTTCAAAGAGATGACAAAGAGGGAGATATTAGTTGGATGGAGAAAGTCTTTGTGTGTCAAAGGAGTACAACCTTTGTGTAAGGGAGAGTTTTTCCTAAAAGGGGTTTCCTTAGTAAAAATAAAAAATGTTTTGGGCTTTGTTTAAAATGGGTAAACTATTATATGGGAAACCTAATTTGTAATTTGCCCAAAATAGTTTATGGATCTTTATGAATGCATGTTTTCTCATGAGCATGAGCTAAATCGTCATATCCTTCAATTGTTGCATTCTTTGGATCCAAAATATAGAATGAACTCCACCAAATTCAATTTTAATTATTTGCAAGAAGATTGTCATCAATCACCAACAAAGGGAATATTGAAAAATCTAGACCTGCTATTATGAGTTAATGGAGTGTTTTGGTAATTAATGACAATCGTCATATGGAACTAACATTTTCCATGAGTTGGACAAATATGTTATGTTCCATGATGATGGAGACTTTGGATGACATCATGAGTTGATCATCATCAAGTCAAGACTCGGGATGACGAAAATCATCATGTGTTGATGCATATCAAGATCCCAAGTGAAGAAGATCAGCATGTGTTGATGATGTTCAAGAAGAGGAGATGATCATGAGTTGATCATTAAGTCAAAAGAAGACCCATCATGTGTTGATAGAGGTCAAGTAAAAGAGTGCATCATGGATTGATACATATTCAAGTCAAGAACTTGAAGTAAAGGAAATTATCATGTGTTGATGATTATCAAGTCCATGACCTGGTCTTGAAGTGAAGATGTGCGTCATCAAGCTTCAAGTGGATGTGCAAGGCAAATGTATGACTAGCTAGGGCTAAGGATGTGTTCCTAGTCTTTTACCGGTCTTAGTGTTTGGTTGGAAGACCGGATTGCTAGTATAGGTTGTCGTACTATTAAGAGGGGTCTTGACTAGTAGCTTGAATGTGTCATATGTTGATAGCTCGTCTTGCTTGCTCTAGCTCTCGTTAGCATGTTGCCGATATTTGCGAATGTGTTTTGCAAATAGTCGAGGCTCGTGCGTAATCCTTGTAGCGTGTGATTTTAGTTTGCGATGTTTTACAAATAGTTTAAGTCCATGTACCCTATTCCTTGTGGTATGATTCTATAAGTAGGCAAATGTGTTTTGCAACTTGTTGAGAATCTTGCTTTCATCCCTTGTTTGCATCGCGCATCAATTGGCAAATGTGTTTTGCAAATTGAGTTGAAGCGGAATGCAATATTTGTGTTTCCAAGTCTCTGGCAGTCTCACCGTAGGCTTTTGGGAGGTCCGTCGGATGTGTGTCCAACGACTAGTTTTATAGCCGTTGGAGCATGGGCGGTCTGACCAGCCATTGGTTGGCAGTCAGACCGGGTTTCGCTGATTTTCAACAGATTCTCTTCCAAACGGCTAGTTTTTGTGTGTGGGTTATAAATATCCACATTTGCCGGTTTTGGGAGAGGTTGCTGTTGCCATATTCTTTCTCTTGAGCAAAGAACAGGCCCTCTCATCTCTTATGTGCATGTGTTGCACTTAGTGAGCTTAGAGAGCAAACCCTAAGTGCATGTGTTGCGTTAGGTAGTGGATTGTGTATCCATTGAGCTTAGATACTTGATTCGTTCAAGTGAGCGTCTCCGACTTGTTACTCTTGGTGTCTGCTAACACCTAGACGGTTTGGAGGAGTTGTGCCGGTGATCTCCTCAAAGAAGGTTGAGAGAAGACCCGAGCGGTTGTGAGTGGTTTGGTGCTCGCCATCTTCAGAGTGGAGAAAGAGCAACCCCAAGTGGATCGAGGTGTTGGTTCGAGTGGTGAACCGATCCAAGTGGTTGGACTTACCTCGGAGGTGTTGGCTCAAGTTGTGGAGTCGGTCCAACATGGTTGGGCTTACCTCAAAGTGGATTAGGGGAGACCGGCAAGTAGGGGTGAAAACAGATCAGATAGTTTCCGACCGATCTAGACTGAAACAGATTTGGATTATCTCGAATCAGATTTTTCTCGGATAATTTTCGGTTCGGAAATGAATTGATTTTTTGTCGGAAATGAAATGAATACGGTAGGCATGCTATCCGTCGCTATCCGTCGCACGAATACTGAATTATCCGAATAAGATGAAGTCCAGCTATCCGGATTTCAGCCCAAAAGAAAAAAATATTTTAATTGATTTCAATTTCGACAATGCAACAAATCAAATAGCCTTTTAGAAAATAGCAAATGGAGTTAAAAAATTCTTTAAAAATCACAGAAATTCCTTGAATTATTTTGAACTTAATAAAATTAATTCCAACTTAAAGTTGGTTTTATTTTTGCACATAAATTATTTTTAATTTCGAAAAATAGGAAAACTTTTTAAAATCTAGAAAATTCAAGAAATTAATTAAAATTTTCTTTTTCACTTTAAATCCAATAAAATCCGAGAAAACTCAATAAATTTTATTTTTGACATTAAAACTAGGAAATTAAATATTTTATTTTATTTTTAACCAAGAAAACTCTTTTAAATCTCGGAAAATCCAATAAAATAATAACTTTATTGATATTATTTTTGGTAACATACTTTGAGATGTTATGGTCATTTATGTATATATTAACCATCCACTGATCAATGTTAGTATGAACTAAGTTTTATATATGTGATGAACTAAGTGTGAATACGTGATGACTTGTGACTTTGTGAGTTATGACTTATGAGCTAAATATGGTAAACTAAGTGTTATGTTTGTGATGAAGTAGTTAATGCAACTTGCTAGTGCTAATATTATGTGTGGTTACTGAAAATATGAATAATTCATGAATGTTTGCATCAAATAAACTAGTTATATGTTTTCGTTAATTTCTGGCATACAATTTAAAGGGTTTTCATGTTCTGAAAAATATCCGCGACCGTATTCGTTTCGATTCATATTCGATATTATCCATATCCATATTCATATCCGGGGTATTCGTATTCGTATCCGGATCTGGGAAAAAATGAAAACAAATATGGTAGAGAAATTAGTCATCCGTATCCGATCCGTTTTCACCCCTACAGGTAAGTCTCCGAATACCACAGTAAAACAACATTATGTTCTTGTGGTTTGTTCTCTTTTGTTTTACTTTGTGAAATTTACATTCCTGGAATTAAATTGCTTACATGTCTTTATATGTTTGCTATTATTATCAATAGACTTATATTGTTGGTGCACTTAGTCAAGACTAGTGATATAGGTTTTAATTGAGTAAAACTGAATTGATTTACAATTCCGCATAAAACTCGGTTTTAGCCAAAAGATTTTTAAAACCACCTATTTACCCCCCTCTAGTCAGTCTCCTCGATCTTACATACACCTACGCGAAGATTGAGCCATGGCGGTGAGCAACAACATCACGGTGTGCGTGACGCTCATGGCACTCATCTACGCGGTCCCCGTCATCGCGTCGGGCGTCTGGTCGCCTCCGCGTAGGGGGAAGAGTGTGCGCGCTTGACACGATGGCCCGTGGCCATCCTGGGCGGGCTCATACTCCTGGACGCCCTTGCCGGCTTCGTCGGCACGTACTGGAACCGCCGCCTCCTCCTCGCCTTCTACCTTTTCTCCATGGCGGTGCTCATCGTGCTCCTTGTCTTCGCCTTCACCATCACCCGTGGCTTCGGGGCCTACCTGGTGGCTGGTGCTCGGCCACGCCTACGACGAGTACCGCCTCGACGGCTTCTCCATGTAGCTGCGCGGCTATGTCTCCAAACAACCCCACGGCCGGTGGGAGCGCATCAAGGCTAACTCCCCAGAGACACCCTTGCCCGCACGTTGCCTCCTCCGCGTCGCGTCATCTCCTTCGCGCCGAAGCTACTACAGTAGGTGTAGGCGTGCTGTCTTGCACAAAGACGACTCGAGCTTCGCCGTGCCGACCACCATGGCGTTGTAGGCCCACCCGTCGTGCCTGCGTCGTCTTTGTCTTGCGCGGCCCAGCTCGACTCCACCTCTGGCGGCGGTGGGATTTCTTGCAATTGGTCGGCGTTGGAGGGGAAAAGGGGCAGTGGGGGTTGTTGAAGTTGGGGACGGAGGGAAAGACACGCTGTGGTGGGCTTTTATAGCCCACCGAGGCGGTGGTAGCATTGGTCGCGGCGTATGCGGCGGCGGCGAGGGCGATCGATCGTGAATCGTGGACGAGGCGTGAGTGAGGTGGACGTATGTCTGCGGTACGGCGGCGTTGCGGTGGCACGCTGTTTCATTGTTGCGAGGCACGCGGCCGCGTGATCAAGCGCGACATGGCGGTGGCGAGCACAATGGGGAAAGCGGCGGCGAAGGTGGCGCGGAGGTGGTGGCGATCGGGCGAGCCTTAGCGCGAGCGAGTAGCGCGAAGTTGGTTGTGGCCGGCGGCCTCTGGCGTGACGCGTGGCAAAGAAGAACGGGGAGGTGGCGGTTTTGGAGAAGGTTGTCTTTGGTGAAGGAAAACAGAAAGGCCAAAAGGGGAAAGCGAAAAGGGGTTGGGAGTTTCTAAATTGGGAAAGAGTAAAAAAAAACAAGCCAAAATCCAAGAAAATTTGAAAACCTGAAATTTTTGGGTTGTTTCAACGGCCGTGGACCTAACCCACTGTGCGCTTCGACGGGTCACGAGCCGTGCCACATGGCGGTGGTGGAGGCGGTGGAGAGCACGCGCACACCCACCCTAGAGCCATGAGGACATCCACAGTGTATATGGTATCAGTACCAACTCTAAGAAATACGAAATCATCGAGGGGCTAAGTTTGCTTTTACCCTCTGGTGTTTAGCACACCTCTTTCTTCAAGATGGGACGACACCCTCTCTCACGCCCTGCTCTCTCCCTCCCTCCCTCCTCTCACTCTCACTCTCTAACAAGTAGGGCCATTAATTTTTTATTTCACTTGGAACAGATACAAGCTTACGATGCTAGCAAAATTTGCTTAGTACCTCTTCAGTTCAGCGTGTGGGAGCGGTACCAAGCATGCCTGTTGGGATCCGAATCCTCTGTATCACTACAAAAGAACACTGTGCAAACAGTGTTTTTGTGAGGGTGGCAAACAACATGATGCATCGTACTGTAGCAACAACGTAGTACGTAGTGCGGACGATTTATGGTCATAAAAATTGTAGCAATTGATATGAACATTTAATTTTGATCGGCGATTGCTCCTAACGCTACAACATTGTACAACATATGCAGGGAATACTTCAATGCAGGTATCCCAATCCTGCCAGGTGAGCTTGGTACACCGCACTAAAGTCTAAAGGTGCTCTGAGGTCCCCGGTCCGCGTAGCCTCTCCGTCGCATGATCTGTCGTCATCCACGCTCTTACTGTTTTCGCTTTTCGTCCGCACAAAACGCCCCGCGATCCTGCGAGCGGGCCCCACAGAACCAACGGGTCCACCTGCTAGCGACTCAAGGAGGCCATATTTATAGGGCAGGCAGGCACGCACCTCAGGCCACCCAACCCAACCCAACCCGATACGGATTCTCCGACCTCTGTGAAAGGCCACCAAAAACGAAACGCTTCTCTGCATCTCTCCTCTCAGTCTCCCTCAAAAGTTGCTGGGAAATCTTGGTCGGGAGGGCCGCCGATTCGCTCTCCTCTCCTGCCATGGAGGAAGCCCGGGGTATGGTAATGATACGGGAGGCGCGCGCTGCGGTCCGCGATTGTGACGGGCTCTTCCCGCTTTTGCTCTTAATTGCGTCTTGCTTTGGTTAATAGAGGTTTCAGATCCAACAAGTGCGGAAATAAACCTACAAGCCCCAGGGCTAGGATATTTGTTCTGTTCTAAGATCAGTAGGGTGGATTTTGGGTTTCTCTGTCTGGACGAGTCGCAACTGGGAGTCTGGGATGGGAAAAGATTGTGTTTTTCTGCCTGATGGGTCATGGATGGGCTGGGACTTTGGTTTAACTGAATATATGCTCTTTAATGTCTATGTATGATTGTAGGAAGGGGAGTAGGATTAAGTTATTTTGGGAGTTCTTGTGTAGTTTGATCGTGGCAATGTTCTGTTCATTGGGGGCTCAATTATGTTTTTTCTTTCTTTTCCCTTAGTGTACACTGTACAGGTCCTTCTTGTCAGTACCAAAATTGTTCTAGTAAAAATTGTTACTACTGGTCCTTAGTTATGCAATTTTAGGATGTTGTTACTCTCTCCTAACAAAACTATGATGCTGATAAAAGCGGAAAAATAAAAAGTTAGGAATTGTTGTAGTTTTGTGACAGATGCAAACTATGGACAAGTGGCGTTGCTCATCATAAATAGGTCTTACACGAGGCCATGGCCCATGGTAATGAAATTTGTCTGGATCTGCAGAGTGACTATGCTTGTAGCGTAGGCATGCAGATCGTCATTTCTGTTTTGTTGTCAACTTATTTTCTAGTTGTGGAAGAGCATGTAAGACCAGATGAGTACATGCTGTCTTCCGTTTTCCTGCATAGCTGCCGTGGTGTTTAGAATCTTCTGACTTAACAAGAATCTTGTTTGCTTATGTGATAATTTTTTCATACATTTTGTAGTTCTGTAATATAATTATTTGTTCTTGGCAGCTGAACATTCTGTTCTACCTAGGAGCTAGATTGTTTCACCTTTTGACTAAATCCTGTGCTAAATATTTATTAGCTTAGGTGCCTCATGAACTAACTATCTTCATTCTTTTCTAGTTGTGGAGTCCAAGGACGGAACTATCTCAGTTGCTTCTGCATTTGCTGGTCATCAGGAAGGTATTAGTTGTTAGTTTTCATCTCCTGGACTTCCAGATCTGACAATATGACATATTTAACCAATGAAGATCTGTACATTTCCAGCATTTGTTATTTTCTGTAATTGGAGGACTGTTAAAGACTTGCTTGTTTAAGCTTTGATGCATTAAACAGCTGTACAAGACAGGGATCACAAATTTTTATCAAAAGCAGTTGAAGAAGCTTACCAAGGAGTTGACTGCGGCCATGGGGGCCCATTTGGGGCAGTTGTTGTCCGTAATGATGAAATAGTAGTTGGTTGCCATAACATGGTTTTGAATAACACCGATCCAACTGCGCATGCTGAAGTAACTGCAATAAGAGAGGTAGGGTGCCCTCTGGAGTCTGGACTGTGGCTACCTCTGGACTGCGGCTACTCTCACCAACTACTTGGTGCTCGCTGTTTACAGTTTGATACTTAATTTCTACTAGTGGCCTCACCTGCTGATAGGATGTACCCAATTCAAGTACTGGCTATAACCTAGCATCCGAATGCAAACATGTTGAACTGCCAAGTGAACTCTCGTTCTGTGCTCTTGGAATTAGTACCGCTTTCTTCCTGAAAACTGTACTAGATGTTATGCTCACCTGTTTACACAGCTGGGACAGCATATGTTCTAGTCTCTTTGCCCATGCTGGTACATGCTTCATGTTCTCAGATTTGCCTGCTTCTCATATTGGTAATGTTATGATATTGTATCAAACTAGTAAAACTAGTTCATTCTAATTAGATAAAGTTGACTATTCACTGCGTTATATACTTCACTGGAGACACTTAATCAGTAGTCCTTTTCTACCGTAATCAGCTACCCTTTTGGCATGTGGCAAGTTAAAATACAAACAAATTGTACCAGCCTAAAACCTGTTTAGAATCCATAAAACATTTAAGTGATGGATCAATTGTCTTTGCTAGTTTCTGTTTCTATATTCTCATAATTTCCTTGCCAGATGGTGTAGATAGAGTAGATGCTTTCAAGATCAGTGGTTAAAACAGGAGAAATGGATTTTCAATGAGAAAACAGGTTTTATTTGGTAGATAGTCTGTCTCACATAGTCAATGTTTCTCCATACACTAGGCTTGCAAAAAGCTTGGAAAAATTGAGCTGTCGGATTGTGAAATGTATGCATCCTGTGAACCTTGCCCAATGTGCTTTGGTGCTGTCCATCTATCCCGCATTAAGGTTCATCCCTTACCTTACTATTCTTCATCTGGTAGAATATAGCTATTGCTTAATTAACAATCTTTTCTAATGCTGCAATGCAGAGGCTGGTGTATGGAGCCAAGGCAGAAGCTGCTATTGCCATTGGATTTGATGACTTTATTGCTGATGCCCTGAGAGGAACTGGGTACTACCAGAAGGCCAACATGGAGATAAAGCGCGCAGATGGCAATGGAGCCCTGATTGCTGAACAAGTCTTTGAGAACACTAAGGAGAAGTTTCGAATGTATTAATCTGTAGGTAAAGGCATGCTGGGATTTCACAGTGCGAAAGCCCCTGGTCCTCAGAAAGAATAATGTAACTGTTGACATTCTGTCATTGGTGATGGACCATACACTATCAATTTAAATATATTTGATTCCCATTATGGTTCTGTTCCTGAGAAACAAGAATGTTGATGCTCCATGTTCTTGTTTAATGTGCAGTTGATTATTAATTTGCCTGGCAGCCATCTTCATTTTATTTTTATTAAGTTCTTCAAGTAAATTAGAATGAACAGAAATGCTTTGATGGTACATCAGAAACAGCAGCGCACACTGCAAAGGCTAAGTACTACAACAGCCCAAACCGCTGGGAAATCAACTAAACCAATCACCACAAAGTATTCAGATCGAGTCAAATACCACATAAATCCTTATTAAGTTCAGCAATTTGAGAAAGGGTAAAGTACCAAGTACCAACATCAATGAGAAGACAAGAGTGCTGTAAACACTGGACGTCAAGTCCTAAACGAAAGGATAGTCCAGGTGAATATCTCATTCGGACTGGGAAAACTCCAAAAAATCTAAATTATAAACGGTTGATGAAACTACGCCTCATCGGCATAGGCTGGCTCGAGTATGGCAGCCTCAGCCTCCTGCACCTCCTTATCAGTTTTCCTTCCCTTCTTGGACTTGTAATACACACTCATGAAGGTACCGACGGCACCATACTTGCGGCGACAGTGCTCATAGTGAGATGCATCAAACATTCTCCAGAAGTCCTTCTCATTGAGCTCAGAGACGGCATACTGCGGCTGGTGGCTGTGGTTCTCAATCAGCCACTGCTCCAACATGTGGACTGCTTCAGCACCATTGAACTCCTCAGCCCTCAATACGGCAGCGGGAGCATAGTACACACCAACATCAGTGAACATCTGAGCGTAGCTGGTGTCGCCTTGCCTGTGGTGGTGCTCGAAGCCTGGCTCCGGGTACAACCATGGTCTTCACAGGGAGCTTGTAGAGCCGGTGCGGGCACAGCCACAGTGGATACACCTAAGAAGACAAACTGTTAATGAACATTCACTGTGAGCAGCAGCAGGTTGTGCTCCACAACAATAGCTGGTATAGGCACAATAATAAGTAACCAAACTTAAATCTTAATGGTTTTATCAGGCTCCAGACTATCCGTAATGAATTGCACTGGCAAGCATGGCATACTCTATCACACAGAGAATTCCGAGCTAAAAGCAGTGCACAGCCTAGCCGACTAAATGCATATTGAACAGTAAGTGGCCCATGGAGAAACATACCTCCATTTCCTGGTGAACAAACTCGAGCATCTCCAACTTTGTGCAAGGGCACCAGCATGTCTTGAATCACATGGTTGTCATGGTAGTAGTTCCTGATAGATTCACCCTGGGTGGCCTTGAGCAGGGACATCTTTGGTGGCATCAGCCAGCCTAGGAGGAACCTGAACCAGAATTGGTCACCGGGTGTGACGGTTGTAGTCTCTCTTGTCGGAATGTACTCCACAAACTCACCCCTCTTGAGTGCTGTCTGAGCATGCCGGTATAACCAGAGTTTGAACCACCACCCAACACTGTTGATCTTGTTGCCCTTCTTCTTCGCCTCTTCTTTGGAAGCATAAACACCAGCCATCATGACACCCTCAGTTGCTGTGTACACCATTCCTTCAACAAAGTCTGGGACCTTTGCAGGGTCACCATCTCTTCGTGCAAAAGAATCAGCATAAGCTTGTGCCATCTCCTTCAATGTACCCTTAACTGGAGTATATGTGAGCCTCATGTATTCCTTAATAGGAATGAGTTTGATCTCAGCTGAAACAAGAAACCCAAGTGTTCCCTGGGACCAGGGAATGCCATAGAAAAGGTCTGAGTACTTGTTATCCTTAGCGGCTCTAACAGCTCGACCATCTGCAAGAACAATTTCCATTGCGACGACTGTGTCGGAGAGCAGGCCATAGAGGTGAGAGCTTCCTTCAATTCCATAACCATCGATCAGACCACCAACAGTAAGGTCATCAAGCTCAGCAACCACTGCAAGGGCGAGATTCATTGGACAGGTAGCTCTGGTCATCTGGCCCATGTTGACAGGAGGTTCAACCTTGGCAATCTCAATAATGTTCCTGAAGGAAGAAAGGTTAACCTCAAAATGCCTGGTACGCTTGTAGTCTACATTGCGCATGCCAACAGCAATCCAGGGCTTCCTAGCTGTGCAAACAAGACCATCCTTCTTTGGCTTCCTCTGTTCGAGCCGCTTCACAACTTTTTGCACATTGTCGTCATGTTCCTTCTGGCGGCGTTTCTCTGATTTCATGGCAGACCACACATCACCCAGATAGATATTGAAGTAGATCGGAGCTGAAATTGTAAGGACCACGAAGATCACAACAATCCATCGGAACTGTACCAAGTAGTCCACCAAAACTTTCTTCCTCTTTGGGCGAACCAGGGGTTCCTGTAGATCCGGCATGGCTGGAGGGTGACTCTGAAAAGAAAACAGTTCAATAGAGTACAAAGCGAAGTTAGTTGAGTTGCAATGTTAATCAGAAACAGTGAAGCGTATCAGGAAAAGATTCTATATGAGAAATGTGGAAAACAACAAAAGTATCATGACTGCCAAAACATATCTTCATCAACAGCTGTATTGATAAAGCTAGTAACCTAAATCCATCTCACTTTCATTTTACCATTAACGTTAAAGCAAACAAGTAAAAATGATTTAGCAATGGCATGGAAGGACGTATTCTTCTTACACGTTGGATAAATAGACCTTAACAGAAACCACCAAGGGACAATAGAACATGCATATGCCACAGTTAATCCTTGTCCATCAGTAATTCCATGTCAAGTATATGTAGGACTACAAGTAATTTCTAAGACAGCTGCTTCAATACTGCCTAGCATTCACATCTGAGAATACCACCTTGCATTATCATGAAAATGCCTAACGGAAACAAAGAAAGCACAAAAGAGTTGTTGATGTGATGTAACATGCATGTAGTGTGGTTGTTAAAAGAAAACACTGTGCATGGGATAAGATGGTCAGAGCAATAGCTAGTAATCGAAAAGAAGCTCAATGGAACTTTGCTAAAAAAACTGAACCTCAATATACAAATGAGCAATCCAGGTCTCAGAAAATAGACAATGTGTTTTGCTGCCTATTTTTAATCCCAGAACCACTGGAAACCTCTGAAAATTTTCTATAGTTGCAACTTCCAATACATTTTTCACTTAAAAGAAATTCAGAAACAGCATCTGGGCAAAGCTTAGCCACCTGACTCTTTTCCCTGAGCACCAGAACTCACGCATGTGAGCACTACTTGAGCATCAAACTATGGTAGGCAGGCAGGCGATCCGTAGGAACATGTATCACCCGTAAATAGAACAGATCGGTGTCGTGTAGCTATATAATTGAGTTAACATAGAGAAGAAAAATCCAAGTCTTCTCAGATCCAGCAATTATTGATGGGCCATCTCAATTCAGAAGCCATACCGAGTTGCACTGCTCTATCTATCTATCTAATCAACAGTAGTGCTACCTTGTATTGGATCCCAAGTTCATGAATCCCTTCAAGAATGTAGGAAAGAATTTAACAGCAACACAGGAAAAACCAGACGAGGGTAGATCATGTGGAAATGGATTTCTCCTCCACCGTTCAATCCAAAAGCAAGTGGTACAGTGTTCGCATCGCTACAGTAAATAGTTTAGTGTCTATACGGTACTGCTGTCTGTCGAGTACTGTTCGTGCACTCACAGGTATCTGTTCACACGGATCATCTGCGCTACAGAGAGGATTCGGATCCGGATTTTTGTGCACCTGTCGAGTACTGTTGGTCCACTCACAGGTATCTGTTCACACGGATCATCTGCGCTACAGAGAGGATTCGGATCCGGATTTTTGTGCACCGGAAATCTGCTCCGTTGGAACCTTGGAGGCAGGAATGAGGTGGATTTTAATGTGCAGTTGATTATTATTAATTTGCCTGGTAATGGTCGTTCTGTCTCTTTCGCTTATTTTTTCGAAACCTTCTCTCTTCCACTTGATCTTACCCTATTGTGAGGTATGCAGTGCTGGTGACAACAGTGCTGGTGACAATGATATCTACATTTTTTAGGCAGCCAACTTCATTTTGTTTTATTTTTCCCACGAATGTACACTGCAATTTCCCCTATATGGTTTGCTAAGACTGAATGGTTTGCTAGTCTTCTCTTCTCATGTTTTTGTTCAATTTCTGAATCTGTTTTCCAAGTTTGCAAAAGTTCCTGAAACTGCCTTTTCTCCAGCATTCCAATTCATGCATAACCTGCCATTTTCTGCTACTCAACTTGCAATCATCCCTGGACATATTGGAAGGTTTTCTTCTTAAATTTATGTTCGAAAATTGAAATCATACAGTAGTTTTGCTTGTGCTTTCATGTTCCAACAAGGCTCTGAAATATATAGAACACAAAACGAAGATGGTAAAAAAAACAGGCAAGATACACCAACATTCATCTCCACAGCTATATACAAAAGCAAGCAGCATACTAAGCAAAAATAATCGCAAGAATCAGATATACATGACTACCAGGACGCATCCCATGAAGCAAGCCCCTTCGCAACCAACAAATGACAAGCAGCTCTCTACCCACACTACAGCGAAGCCAACTTCAGTAAAGGACTTAGCAATCTGCTGGCATTCGACTTATGTGTGGGCGCCTGTGCATGTACTGCTGAAGAACTGCTGCCGTCGTAGCAAACTGCTGTCTGTCCACAATCCGTTCTGAGTTGCTCGCATGACTCTGGGATCACGGAGTTTGAATAACCTTGGATAAGCGAACAATTCCATGGATGCATAGATTGCACACTGAGGGAAACATTGGACAGGCAGATGTTGCTGAAGTTGTCCCCCTGAATGCCCTCCAAGATGCCAGCAACACCAACGTTGACGCCAACGACGTTCTCAATTGTAATATTGCTTATCATGGGGAGAGCATTCCGGTCATATTTGACATCAGGATGTTCACCATAGTTTCCTGTGATCCTGATGGCCATCGAAACATTGTCCATGCTCACATCAGTTATGTACACGTTCTTCACATACCCTCCACGCCCTGGAGCGGTCTTTATTCTGATCCCATGCAGTGAGTTGACGATGCGGAGGCCCTCAGCCCGGACTTCGGATATGCCACCTGACATCTCACTTCCAAAGGCAATTCCAGCACCACTTGTCTCTCCTGTGATGTTGCTGATGCTAATATTGGAGCTAGGATGAGCAAAAGAAATGCCATACTCGTCCCACCCACTTTTAATGACAATAACATCATCTCCATTTCTGACATAACAATGATCAATGCAGACATTTGTGGATGAATCTGGATGGATTTAGAGTAGCATTAGTACCACAGGTGCAAATATCCTAAATGGATATGCAGTGTTGACACAAGTTATATATAAGCATATTGTTATATTGTACGGCAGATCATTACCAGGAAATATCAAAGCTTTTGGCAACTGTATAATAAAGGTACTGACTTCTTAATTACTAGTGTGTTGTAAATTCGAAGAACTGGGCTAAAGGGCTGAAGTTGCATCTCAAGCAAAGATCTCAGGGGGGGGAAACTAGGTCTGGTGTGATATAGATACATGAATACATGATGTTGTTGATATTCTGAATTACCAGTTGCATCTTATGATTTTCATGTTTATATTATTTACCATTTTTAGCACTACTTTTTGCCCAAGTGGTATAGCGGAGTTGTTGTAATTTTGCACAAGGCAGTAAATACTTTTGCAACCTGTTAGCTGCAATCTGTAGCCAATAATAAGTGATCACTTCACAAAAGAATAATTTGCATATACGATCAAATTCTTAGCGATAAATGGAAGTTTAAGGAAACTTTCAAAGCACAAAGGAGGGCAAGATCATTGAAGAGAGAATGTGTAAATACTGCAATCAATAATTATTTTTTGCCAGTTTTCCTAGTGCAAGACACGGTGTTAAATGGGAAAGAAGGGAAAGTGAACATGTCAAACATTATGAATAACCATGTTAGACTTGAAGGAGTGGGAAATAATTCAAAACTTCATATTACCTGGGTCAATGCCGTCAGTGTTTGGTGAATTCAGAGGCGCTAGGATTGTGACATGCTGGACAAGCACTTGGCTGTTTATTTAGCAAAAGCACTCTAGATAATAAATTTACAATTGTAAACAAATTCTTATGTTTTAACAGAAAGCAAGTAGCTATTTAGAAAACCAACCTGCAGTATACAGGATGGATATTCCAAAATGGTGAGTTCTTGAAGGTTAAATTGGATATAACAACATTGGTAGAGTACATCAACTCAACAAGATGTGGCCTAGTATAATTCAGTGTGTGGTTGTGGAACCAATCCCACCAAATGGCTCCTTGACCATCAATGGTACCATTAGCACCTGTCAAGAGTACCAATTTAACATACTAGCAAACTAGCTAGAATAATATTCAAAGAAGATGGATGATGCAAATATAGCACTTACTAACCAGTAATTATTACATCTGTCAGATTCGATCCAAAAATTAGACTCTGGTGTCTTTTTCCAGGGAGCTCTCTACCTCGCCCATAGGATGGGAGAGGATCAATAACTGGCCAATCAGATGAATGCTGCAAAATTCATTTGGGAAATTATAGCAAAAGCATTTTCAATCAATGAAAGTTGGTATTTACTGAACCACCTTTTCTTATCTTCAAGAAAACCGCATTTTGTAAAGCATCTAAGAAATATTACGTGTAAAGTATGGCTCTGTATTGCTCATGTCATGGTTCTTTAGAAGAAATTTTGATTAACATAAGATTTGGCAATATAAGATATCATGCGCACGTGCACCAGACCATAAACATACAATTAAAAAAATATGTTGGAATGTAAATTATTATGTGCAAAATCTGTGAGCTATATTACCGGAGATCCAATTATTACTGCATCCTTGTCCAGTGACAAAGTGAGATGGCTGATAAGACTAAAACTCCCTGTCAACCACCTTCCGCAGGCACGAAGAGCTGTGCGCCGCCCTTGTCTGCAAATGAATTGAGGTAGAATATTGCATTCTGGAATGCTTTTGTATTGAGAGTTCCACCATCCCCAACAGCACCAAATTCAGTTATTGTGACACTGTGGGGTCGATATACGCTTGATGTCATGTCCTTGCAGTATGTGCCAGATACACTGGACCATTGGGTCTCAACCATGGTTGTGAAAACCAAAATGACTTGAAATAACTAGCAGAAATTCCAACAAAATGATATCAGTAGCCATCATGTATTGGAAAATATTATGACCATGAACAAACAGATGAAATGAAGAAACTTAAGCAGGCTGTCATCTACGGACACAAAGAGTAATGCAAATCGACCAGAATTATGCATCTTGAGGACATAATTATACTTAAAACTGATTTAACTTGTCTTCAATAGTATCAGAACACTCTAGCAAGCCAAACTTTGGGCAATCTCGTTTAGTTTTTCTCGCTTGTGTTGCCTATTGATGAAATGTCCCTCACAATCACTTGAATGAAAGCGTAACCAATCCGAATTGTTAGCTCAATAATCGTAGAACCACCACTGAGGTGTTCAATCAAGGTTTCGCATATGACATGATCCCAAAGCAACATTTTAATCAAGTGGCAAGACAAACACAAACAGTTTGAACATTTCACCTCTAAATGCCTAGCTCAATCCAACCTGAGTATACAATGGATCATGCGCCAATGACACCCAATGCCAATCAGGATCACTCCTCTTGAACTTACACCAATCTGGCCATTGCCCACGCCACTGCAGAAGAAATCCCAACAACAAGAAATGCCTAGAGGCTATAGCTATTGGATCACCACCACCTCCAACCCACCATTCGGCAAGAGCAGAAAGGACAATGGGGTTCTTGGATCCCACCTAAACCCCCCGACACACCCCAAAAGCGGCATCCGTCCATCTCGCCCGAGAGATCAAGAAAGCAACAGTACCAGTAAACTTAGCAGGGGAGGTAGGAGGAATGGGCACTTACAGATGCAGATCTCCTCATGTTTCCCGCTGGAGATAGATCTTCTTCGTCGTCCTCCTCCCTCCCTCCCTCCCTCCCTCCCTCCCCCACGCCTCTCAACTCGGGTCAAATCAAAACCAGCGCGCCTGCCTTAAATGCGGCACGCCGAGGCAGGGCCTGCTGTGCTGCCAGAACTGCAACCAACCAACCATACCAACCCGTCAAGAAACAAAAAAACAAAATAAAATCAAGCAACAGAGAAAAGGAGCAAGAAGGAAGGAAGCAGAAGCAGAAGCAGCGCGATTTGCTCACCAGGGATCAACAAGAAGTTGGACCTCACCCAGGTCTCCCTCCTCCTCTCCTTGCCTCAGCTCGTCCTGTGCCCCGGCTCAGAAGAGGAGGGAGGGAGCAAAAGGGGAGGGGGAGCAGCTGCAGGGTGAGAGTACGGTACAGTACAGCAAAAGGGCAGGAGGGAGGATTAGGCCATGGACCCAATCATGCCACGGTGTGCGTCGTGGCTGGCTCCACTCGGGGTCGGGGGTGACCCCACTCGGTTCCTCCCGGGCGAGCTTAGGATGGTGGTGGTGGTGATGGTGGAGCTCAGCTGCCTGCGAGCGAGCCCGGCCGGGTCAAAGCAAAGCGAAGCGGGGAGCAGAGCTTTATAGGGAGGGAGGGTTCAAGGTTGGTGCATCCCACGCAGGCGCAGGCTCTGCAGGCAGGGGAATGGAAGGGGGCAACTGGCTGCCGAAGCGAGGAGATAGATACTAGTCACACTAGATCAACACAGCCAGCCAGCCAGCCAGCCCAATTCACACTAGGCGTTCCAGTGCCCTCCGTCGCCCGCGGGAACAGTCGAAACGGGGACACGCGTCACGCTACGATAAAAGGACTAAATGTACGGCAGCGATTTCATCCGGCTTAATACTAGGAAGATTCACAATCACTCCATCAACACTGTTTTTTTTCCTTTCCCGTTCTCTTTGATGTTTTCGATTTTCGGTTTGTGCGATAAACTCCCATATTTGGTCTACCGGATCCGGTTTGAGATGAAATTGGCACTTTGCTATGTAGTTGTCTGCAAGAGAAATTTCCATATCTATATACATTGCAAAAAAAAAATTTAATAAGATAATTACAAAAATAAATAGTCGCTCCAAAAAATTACAAAAATATGTCAACTGGCGACAGAAACCTATCGCTAGTTGAACTGGCGACAGGAACCCTCTTCTCCTATCGCGGGTCAACTACACGTCGTCGATTCAATGGCGACGAATCGAATATCTTACTGTCACCAGTTGAACTGACAACAGAAACCTATTGCCATTTAAACTAGCGACAGGATACCATCTATAAAAGTTTCAAAAAATTCCTCTCAAACTCATTTTAATTCAAAAAAAAACAAATGAGATGAGGAGAGAGAGAAGAAAAGTAGCGAAGCTCTGCTAATTCATCACGGAGGAGAGAGATTGACAAAGCATCAGATCCAGTGGGCCGGTCATCTCGTAGGTATTTTTTTTGCAACATTGTATATTATGTGAAATTATATAGAATTAAGTACATCATTTGAGCAGTAGAATTGAGTAGAATAACGACATAGAATTAAATAGAATAGCGACTAGAATTAAGTAGAATAGCGGCATAAAATTGAGTAGAATAACGATATGGAATTAAGTAGATTAGATAATTGTAGTCAAATTATGTACTACATTATTTGATATGTGTATAGTGTAGTTCGTCGTACACATGTTATGAATGTTACAGCAGTCGAACGATTTAGGATAAATCAGCAGAAATAGGAAGATGACTATTAGAAATATGTAAAATAATAATAATCTCAGTTTTATTTAGCTTCACATTGGTGTGTGGTAATTATGTTATTAATGTCGAAAATTAATTTTAAACTACGAAACTAGGAAAATAGGAAGAACTTTGTTTATTATTTATATTTGCACTTTAAAAATATTCTCTAAATTGGAAGACCCTATTACAAATCTGTTTAAATTGCTGAGTAGCCTAAATTAGTTTTACATTTTTGTATGATAATTATTCTGATAACGCCGAAAATTATTTTTAAAGTAGGAATTTTGGTTTTTGTACATGTTTCGTAGTCTTTACAATGCATGCACTTTATTTGTATGTATGGCGGATGCGGGCCACTATGAGTTGCTTGACCCGGTGATTGACGTCGGCGCCACCGTAGTCAGCCAAGATCGCGGTTCCCTTGGAGGCGAGGCGCCGATTGAGCTTGGCGCGTTGCGGCTACGCACGCCCATCAGGACATAGAGGCTGCACCCAGCCTGGGTTCCGAGGTACGTATAGTTCTGACCTTAATACACTCAATCGCGGTCTAACTACTTTGCGTGCAATCACGTTTGTTCTTAATCGTTTCGACGCGGGTTGAAAGCGGTAAGCCTCCTTCCACTAGCAAAGATAGTGGAGGCGACGTGGGATGACGACCAGGACCGCGGTCTTGGCCGTACGTCTAGGTGTTTTCCATATGATCAGGCCCTGCTGACGGCGCTGGTTAACAGTTGGAGACCAGAGACGCACATGTTCCACCTTCTGTGTGGGGAGATGGGGCCGACACTCGAGGACGTGAGCTTCCTGACGGGGTTGCCCTGCACAGGCTTGAAAACCATGACCACGTGTACAATTCTGCGTCGGGACACCCCACACCACCCTCTTTCTACGCCTTCAGCCACTCTTACTTTGTGCAGCGACGTGACCCAACGAGTCAGCTTTTCATGACAATGTAACCCGATGAGCCATCTTTTCAGGGCCGCTGCCTTATGGACGCGAATTTCCTTCAACTAAATTACAATTCGATATAAGACGCAATACGTTTTCGGCTTATAAGTACTACCCCTTCCACGCCGGGTTCTCCTGCATCCAAACTTCAACACAATCTCGCTCAAATGGACAAGCGCTAGGAGGAGGTCCGCGGAATGCAAAGGAGTATGTGGCCCAAGAGGAACAAAGGGAGCGTGCTAGGAGACCACCTCCTCGCAATAACGCCCCCCCCTAAGCAGCAACCCCTACCACAACATCCCAACCGAGCGTTCGTCGTAACACCCGCCCGAGGGGGAGACGACGACCCGGTGCAGAGACAGATGCAAGTTCTTCAAGTCCAAGCACCGGTTAAGCCTAGGCATGCGTTGTTGGGGTTGCGCAAACTACTCCAGCGATTATCCCGACCGCGGTTGGGACACGAGATGCTATCGGCAGCCGGTAAGGATAGGTAGGAGTATGTTCCCCTACCATTTCTCTTTGAAAGTCCGCGCTAACAACCTCTCTCGTCTATTCGTAGTCCCCAGATCTGCTATGTGGCTACCGCAAGTGGATCGACCTAGACATCCACCCACACGACCAGTGGACTCTCGACTGCGAGGAGTGGGATGCCAACAGAGACCGCAAGAGGAGGGAGGAAGAGCGCCACACCGAAGAGCACAACCAGCATATCCACGCGGGAGATGCGAACCCATCTCGAGACATGCAGGCGCTAGGAGCACTGGGCTCACGAGAGAGAGTGCGAGAAAAAAAGGAAAATGACGGCTGAGGCCAAGGCGACCGACAAGGAATACAACGCTAAGCTCACAAGGAAGGACAAATAGCCCCGATCCACGCAGTAGTCCGGCCCTCTTCGTCCATATATCCTATATATTTCTAATTCTTTAAAAGCATGCATGTACCGTCATTGGTTCCTTAGCCTACGTGCCATGTAACCCCTCTTGTCAGATCAACTGTCGTGTTGTTATCGTTGCATCATTTCTCAAATATTGTACACCGTGTGTGAATTCTCTAGCGCATCGCAATATAACTTACCTTCCTACTTATGAATCATTAATACCTCAATCGTTCTCATAAAATTCTCTAGCGCATCACAATATAACATGTTAAAATGGCAACAGTAGCAATAATATGTCGTGCATGTACATGAACAAGTGTATGAATTCCTTAGCGCGTCGCAATATCACTTACCTTTCTACTTACAAATCATTGATACCTCAATCGTCCTTGTAGAATTCTTCAGAAATTCACCGCACTAGAACAACATACGACGATCACAAAATGTTATTACGAGTCTAACGATTTTCGTACTGATCAAAATCTATAAAAATCGAAATTAGACGAACCAGGTTAGGGTTTGAGATACATGTCGTTAGTTTAACTAGCGACAGGTATCTGTCGCCGTTTCAAATGACGATAGGAACCTGTCGCCAACTGGCGACAGGTACGTGGACCAGCGACAGAGGGGCGGGAGGGTCCCTGTCGCTAGTTTAACTGGCGATAGGTTCATGTCCCTAGTTGAACTGGCAACAAAGAAACATTTTTGTAACTTTTTAAGGCGACTATTTTCTTTTGTAATTATCTTTTTAAAAATATTATTTTAAAAAAATTCTATATATTGCCGATGCTCAGAGATGCCACAAGATCGGCGATTTTCATGTCCAAAATGTTAGGTCGTGTTGGACTGTAGTATGTTTTGCATTGTTGCTATAGTTTATATTTCAGTTTGCTTATAGCAATAATTAAATTTGTATATTATTGTATCATGCGGCGAACCTGACACACCATGAAACTTGATGTTATAAATAGGACCGGGCAATTCGATTGTTGTGTTGCGTCATTATTTGCCATGAATCTATAAAATTGGAGGTTGATACATATATGGTATGTACTCTTACTTCTCATATAGGAAAATGGCATGGTACACCTAGAAGTACGTACTCTCACTTATCATACACTATTTAAATCGTATGATTATACTTCTTTATCACTTTAAGCATACTCCAATGGTAAGTATAAGATACATCAAAGCGAGTTTCATGAAAAATTTCATTAAACCTACTTTTTATGGCAAAATATATATATATATACTTCTTTTATATATGAAAAATGGTGTATAGCAAAAAAAGGGGCTCCAATGAAAAATTTTCAATCAAGTCACATTAGAGTATCTTATAATTGTTATTTAAGTATACCAGGGTATGTACTCTCACTTCCAATATACCACTTAAACGACTATATTCTGTTTTTTTATCACTTTCGGTATACTTAAATACCAATTATAATATACTACGATGCGACTTGATTGAAATATTTCCATTGAAGCCCTTTTATTTTTGTTATATACCCTTTTTCATATATAAAAGAAGTATATACACAATTTTTCTATAAAAAATGGACTGTAATGCAAATTTTCATAGAATTCACTTTGGGGTATTTTATAATCATTATTGGAGTATGCTCGAATCGATAATAATCATACGATTTAAATGGTATATGAGACGTGGTAGTACGTATTCCTGTGAGTACCATATATATATATCGTTTGTTTCAGACTTACGGGAGTATGTACTTCCACTTCCAATATACTACTTAAACGAATGTATACTCCTTTATCACTTTCAAGATAGTTAAATACCAATTATAAGATATCCCAACGCGATTGATTGAACAAATTTAATTGGAGCCCTATATTTTTTCTATATACCTTTTTTCATATATAAAATAAGTATATACACAAATTTTGCTATAAAATGAACTATAACGAAATTTTTCATGAAACCCATTTTGGAGTATCTTATAATCATTATTGGAGTATGCTCAAATTGATAAAGAGGTATCGTCAGACGATTTAAGTGGTATATGAGAGATGGGAGTCACGTACTCTGTGAGTACTATACTATTTTCTCATACACACACACAATGCGACTTGATTGAAAAAAATTAATTGGAGCCCTTTTTTTCTATATACCATTTTTCATATATAAAAAAGTATATACACACATTTTGCTATATAAAGTGGACTTTTATGAAATTTTTCATGAAACTCACTTTGTGATATCTTATAATCATTATTAAAGTATGCTTAAATTGATAAAGATGCATCATCATATAATTTAAGTGGTATATATATATATATATATATATATATATATATGCTATATCGTACATACAGCTAGAGGTCTAATAATATTTGGTTCATTATACATGTACAACATAGTTTACACTTAGAAAATGATTTCACGATGTGTAAAATACGGCCAGCTTCTGACTTTGTGCAAAAATCTGTAGAATAGTAAGGTTCCCAATAGAGTTGCACAGTGTTGTCTCACGTACCTACTATTTATTTTTCATGTTACTACATAAAAGAAAAGGGTTCACTCTCAAATGTCGATGCCTATGCACATAAGCAGTATAGCACGGTGTTTTTGGAAATGCATCATCTGTGTTGAAGGGTTCGAGAATCTACAGTGGCACATATTAAAAGCTAACCTCCATCATCCGATCGAAAAGCAAATGTCAAGATCAATCGTTGCAATATTTTTTGCTACAACGTTTTTCGTTACAGTAAATATTTCACTGTTCCTACAATATTGCTATAGTACCACTATCGAGTACTATTCACATATTCATATATCACTTTTTACACAGTGATCCTTTGCATAGGATCCAATGTTTTTGGCAAGGGAGAAGGAATGAACCCTGAGGTGGTCTGGCAGGGCAGGCCCACTGTAAGCCAGAGAGAGAGAAAAACTTCTCTGGTTGGCCTAGCAGCCTGGCCTCTGGTACGTCGAGGCCATGTGTCAGCGTGTGCTAGTCGTGGTCTAGGTAACCCCAGTAGCAGCAAAGGCAGCAAATGTGGTGTGCCTTTTTGGGGCGTCACCTCGCTCCTCGCTTATCAGCCGCAACGGTAGCCAACTACTCAACACAACACAATAGGCTTGGTCTGAGAGAGAAAGAATATGTATATTTCTTGTTATACTCCGATACCTTCTTATGCGTAGTAGCCCCTAGATCGAATCCGATTTACAATATACGACATGAGCGTGTACAGTACCAAGAACGAAGTAGATGAATCCCGTAGAGAAAACCGAAATAACGACGCCAAAGCAACCACGACGAGAGAGAAAGATTTAGCAAAGCCAACAACCCTCTTAAGCCTTTTAGGACTCTCGGATCCTTGCCCTATACAACAATCTAGTGCTAAAGAATAACGTAGCCTCTAATCTTCTCGTGCACCTTTTGCTTTGGATGAGTTGGTTTGTAACTTGTATTCTCAATGACCAACCCTCATGGTTTTACAGAGTGTCTCCTAATTCTCCTCCAAAGAGAATAGAAATCATAATCATATCAAGATTCATATAACACCTTTGTAAGTAACTTGTAGCACACATCTTCAAGTCCTAATAGGCTAGGATATGAGTCACCTCTCAATAATCTCCACCTTGACTCTTATCCGTTGAAGTCATCGTGCTCCTCCAATAACTCACTCCAAGTCGGCTCCACTTTTTGTTTTTTTCCTCCCAGCTTTGGGAGTGCCCACACCATAGGGGCTCATGCATATCACCGTAGTGTGTGTGTCAGTGTTCGGGCTTGACTGCCGAACCCTCCACCTGAGAGCTCATTTGTTGTGTAGTTTGGTTAACCACACCCTATGTTCCTATAACCCTCCATGCCATAGGATTGTACCACCTCTGAGCTCCACCTGCTCACCGATACCACGTGGTTGGTCTCACCACGTCTTCTTTCTTCCAATAGCTCGCACATTTGCCTTTGCGCCTGCTATATTTTGCAATCATCTTTACAGTTTTGCACATAACTGCAGATGAGATCTGAGTGCCTACCGTCGACGACATGGTTTCATTCTCCTTATCGTTGATTACTCTTCCCTTATGATTACCCATCAATTGGTATCCTCCTTTACTCTAAATACTATTCATGATCACCTACCCTTTGTAAGTAACTCGCATGACTCTACCTCGAAGTGATGCCTCACAACCTTCGAGTTCAAACAACCTCACAGATATTAGATTCTTCTTTAAGCCCGGAACATACCGAACTCCCGCTAATGTACGATGTGCTCTATTATAATCTCCAATGAAAATCGTTCCCACCTTAGTAGCTGCATATTCCTTGCAATATGCGAAGTGAATTGCCCTTCTAACATAACAGAGAGATGTCTCGGACCCTCGTTGTGATCGGATAAAGAAAGTGCATGGCCATGGTTTAATGGTTTTCGCCGAATGTAGAGATCCATCGTCGAACATCTTCCTCGCCAAACATATATGAAAGCAACAATCTTAGATAGTCGTGGGCGGTCGAGCGTAATCCAGAGTGGTCGAAACCAAATCGTAAGGAGTTACGAGTTGGTTGAACTGAGTTGTATAGAGATAGGACCTGGTCGTAAGTGATGAGGACCTGGTCGTATATCATATTCGATATAATTTGTGTGTTTTCGGAATCGATATGTTACGCTAGGAGCCGCTTCGACTTCGTGATGAATCACAACCGAACTACACATGAACCTCTGGTCACACACTTAGCGAGTTGGAACAAACCAAGTCTGAATACGATTAAATGGCGTGTCGGATAGGATCCGTCACGAGCACTATATAAGGAGGTGCATGAGGCTATTGCGGTGAATGGTTTAATGCGCCGAATGTAGAGATCCATCGTCGAACATCTTCCTCGCCAAACATATATAGAAAGCAACAATCGAATCTAATATTCACCCAGATAAAAGGAACATGTTCTAGAAGAACCAATTCGTGCCTATAAAAGGGCATGTGATGAGTCCTTGATGTTAGCTGTCTCATGCTTCTTTGCTATGAACTCAGACCTTGAAGCGGTTTGAGAACATAGAGGCCTCACGATATGATCGTGGCGCTCAAAGGCATGTTTGAGACACAAGCAAGAACCGAGAGATTTGAGATCTCAAAGAACTTGTTTGGATGTAAGCTAGGTGAGGGTGGTTGGTGAGCCCTCATGTAATCAAAATGGTTGGTTACACACGAGCTTGGAAAAACTTGGTTTCCACTTAGCCAGAATTGGCTCTGATTTGATTCTTGCTTTGCTTCCTGAAAGCTATGGCCGATTCATTTTGAACTTCCATATGAGCAGCTTAGACAAGAATCTCACCGAATCGCATATGATGCTTAAGGCAATGAGGGCAGCATTAAGAAATGCAACAATCATGTGATGATGGTGCAAAAGAGTACAAGCTTCAAGAAGAAGGCTAAGACTTGGGTCAAGAAAGGGGCAAGGCTAAAGTTTGGATGAGATCCAAACCGACAAACCTAAACCCAAGACTAAGTGCCGCCCGACTCAAGAGAATGAATGCTTTTCTTGCAAAGAACTAGGCCTTTGGAAGAGGAACGCAAGAAATACGGCCGATCGAAAAGGAATGGTGGGACTAAAACTTCCACTCTGTATTAATGTTATAGACATTTTTCTTCTTGACTCTTCCGTTAACTCATGGGTATTTGATAACGGATCGGTTGCTCATATTTGATTGCCTTGTGATTTATTATGGAATTGAATAATTGTTATTACGTTCGACCATTAGTAGAAACATTATCTGCCTCATGTTTGATGGCGAGGGTTATAAATTCATTATAGAGAACAATGGTTGTTCTATATTTTTGAATGAAGTGTTTTATGGCTATGCACCTATTTTGAATGGGTTGTTTATTTTAAATCTTGATGATGCATCATCTATAATATTAATGCTAAAAGGCCTTTTATTTGGCATTGTCGTTTGGGTCACATAAGTGAAAGCATGAAAAAGCTCCATAATGATGGAACTCTAAACTCATTTGATTTAGAATCATTTGAAACATCACGAGTCTTGCACAGTGGGAAAGAATGACTATAGTAGATATGGTTATATCTACTTAATGAGGCACAAGTCGGAATCCTTTGAAAAGTTCAAGGAGTTCCGAATGAAGATGACCTTGTTGGACATGGTTCGATCAATGATGAGCCAATCGGATCTGCCATTATATTTTTGGGGTTATGCTCTAGAAGCTGCCGCTTTCATTTTAAATAAGGTACCATCTAAATCAATAGATAAGACACCATATGAGATGTGGATGGGAAAAGTCCTAGTTTGTCTTTTCAGATAAATGCTTCTTCGATGATGGACCCGGACTCGAGAAATGGCTTGGAGCCATGAAACGAAATAGATTCCATGAGAGAAAATCGGGTTTGGAACACGGTCGATCCACTTGATGGTGTCAAAACCATTGAGTGCAAATGGATCTATAAGAAAAAGATTGATATGGATCGGATCATTCTAGCAATTCTTTGCATATTTCGACTATGAGATATGGCAAATGGATGTCAAAACAGCTTTCCTTAATGGAAACCTAGATGAGGATGTGTACATGACACAACTTTGAAGGTTTTGTCGATCCAAACAATGCTAGTAAAGTATGCAAACTTCAAAAGTCCATTTATGGATTGAAGCAAGCATCTCGGAGTTGGAATATACGTTTTGATGAGGAGATCAAAAGGTTTGGTTTAAATCAAGAACAAAGAAGAACCTTGTGTTTACATGAAGGTTAGTGGGAGCGCACTTGTTATTCGATCTTGTATGTAGATGACATACTCTTGGTCGGAAATGACATTCCGATGCTAGAATGTGTTAAATCTTCATTAAGAAAAGTTTCTCAATGAAAGATTTAGGAGATGCGACATATATCTTGGGAATAAGGATCTATAGAGATAGATCTAATGAGAAGTGCACGGTTGGATGCCTCGAGCCCAATGGATCTCTATTGTGACAACAATGGAGCCATTGCTCAAGCTAAGGAGCCTAGATCCCATCGAAGTCCAAACACATACTGCGTTATCATCTTATCCGCGAATTGGTGGATAGAGGAGATGTTAAGATATGCAAAGTTCATACAGTTTAAATGATCCGTCGAACATCTTCTCATGAAACATATGAAAGCAACAATCGAATCTAATATTCACCCATGAGAAGTGCTGTTGGGATGACAAGTACATTCAAAGTATTTTTTTTGCTACCGTCACTGAGCATGCACCTCTCATTTGCTTCAAACTTAGATAATCTTTTATCATATGACATTCATCGTCACATAAATAGCATACACGTGCACCGTTGCTCTTGCCCTTCTTCTTCTTGTGGCTTTTGCTTTTGCCTACAATACCTATGACAATCAATACTTGATCACCCAAGGATGAAGAATCCGATGACTTCTTCAAAGACTCCTCCTCCAATAGATATGCCACTGTCTCATTGAAGTTGAGAGTGCTCTTCATGACGAGAATATTCATCACCGATTGCTCACATGGTGGTGGTAGAAATGACACCAATACGATGACATTATCATTCTTCTCAATTTTCTCATCCGCACTAGTCAGTTGTGTAATTAGTTTGTTGAAAACATTGAGATGGTCAATGAATTGTGTGCCTTCTTGCATGCGCACCTTGTACAATTGCCGCTTCAGCACCCACTGGTTTGTCAGCGATTTCGACATATACAATTATTCTAAGTCACTCCATAATTTCTTCAACGAATTCTCCTTGATCACCTCGTACTTTACCTCATCGGAGAGACATTGATGGATTGTATTGACAACATTCCGCTTCATCACATTTCATTCTTCAATAGACGTCTTTTCTGGTCTATCCCCTTCAAGAGAGTCGATTAACCATTGGTGGACTAGGACATCCTTCATTACACATTGCCACACGCTGAAATTTCCTCCGCCGTAAAATTTCTCCACTTGATTCCACATCGTAAACATTAATCTTGATTTTGTGCCACCAGAAGCTTTGCCGACCTCGTAAATCAGATTAATCTGGTCTTAGCTCTGATACCCCTTCTTATACGCAATAGCTCATAGATCGAATCAGAGTTACGAGATACGACACGAGTGTGCACAATATCAAGAACTAAGTAGATTAATCATGTAGAGGAACCGAAATAACGATGTCGAAGCAACCACGACAAGAGAGAAAGATTCGGCAAAGCCGACTGTAAATTCCTTAAGCACGATCTCAAAAAGTGCAAGAGATTGTTACTCTCTCACAACTCTCTCGAACCTTTTAAGACCATCGAATCCTTACCATATACAAGAATCTAGCGCTAAAAAATAATATATCATTTAATCCTCTCGTGCACCTCTTGCTTTGAATGAGTTGGCTTGTGACTTGTATTCTTCATAACCACCCTCTCATGGTTTTATATAGTGCTCCCTAATTCTCCTCCAAAAAGAGTAGGAATCCTAATCATATTAGGATTTATATAGGAATACTTGTATATAGAGAGAGGGGGATCTTCTTGAGGCTTGTCTTTGGATTCCAATGGCATAAGCGTCCAAAAGCGATGGTCGGTGTGACTTGGCAGAACGGTATCCGGTGTTTGTTCTGTTCGTCTTGTTACTACTACTTAATCTGTTCATTCATGTTAAATTGATCGCTTAATGTAATGCTCATAAGCCAGCTGCTATGATTGTTAATTCCTTTCCTTTATTAACTAACTTGCAAATTTCCTCCTAGCTTTTGAGTGTGTTGGACAGAAGACTAGTTGGCAGCTGACAAATGTCAATCATTTGCCACAGTGTCAATGTGTGGCCAGCACTCAGCTGTACTGTCTACGTTATGCATAGCTTATCTGCCCTAGAGGGCATGGCAATGTGCATTTTCAGGTGATGGAGATGGAGAAGATTAATGCAAGGCTTATACTGTTTGCTGCAGCCTCGTGTCTACATTCTTCTTACTTGTATATGCATGATGCTCGCGCAATCTGCAGAAGCTATCGTTATTTCCAGAAAATGATAGATGGTGCTATAATCAATTTGCTCGGTCTTATCAACTTCAACATGATCAGATATATCACTGGCCTAATAATATATAGGTAGCTAATGTAAATTGCACTACGATATATTTTTACTTCTTACCCATATGCCAAGTGTCTCGTGTGTTCTTCTCAAGAAAAGAAAAGGAAACGAGAAGTGTCTTGTGTGTGTGTATGTACATGCAAGTGGCTGCTAATTGGAACAGGATATATAGATTCCTCCAATGCCCAGGCTCACATAGAAAGATGCAACCGTAACTAGCCTAATTTATTCATGGGGCTTGGATTGCTAGCTTCTTTGACATGCATTTCAATACTGTCCGGCATGTCTGATGCAAATCAAATGAGATCGATGCATGGTCCTCCAATTTCCAAGTTGCTGTCAGGCTAAAAGCAGTTCTCGATCTGATCGCCAAGTGTTTGGACAGTTTCAGCCAAATGCATGCCACATCAAAAATTCCAAGGCACTGAAACTTTTGCAATTGGAAGCAGCAGGGCCGCAAGGCGACTACACGCGAATATGACACGACAGGTAAGTCGAAGCAGTCGTGCCGGCCAATTAAATTAGTAATCAATTAGTACCATCAAGGCAAATAATTAAGGCTGGAAAAATAGTTTAAGCCTTACGAGCCTACTCAACTAGGACCGAGCTTATGATATTTTCTAGCCAAGCCGAGTCTAGTTCCTAGGTCGTGGGATTTTCGAGTCGCTCGTGAGCCAGCTTGCGGGCTAGCCATCGGCCCACGAAGGCCCACAGCCTAACCTAACCCCACCACCATGGCCTCCCCATTCCTCCTCCCAGATCCCGTTCTCCCCTCCCCTCCGCAGCATCTCCGTCGCCGCCATGGCCTCACGCCCTGCCCTCCGCAGCATCTTCGCCGCCGCCCCCCCCTCTCGTCCTTCGCACCGTCACAACTGGGACCTCCAGCTCGCCATATCCTCCATAACCGCCAAACCCTCCTCGCCCGAATCGGCACCGTCCACGCCGCCGCCGCCGGAGGCGGATTTGGTCACGCCCCCACGCCCATGCCCGCGCCCACCGCCTCCGCAGCAACAACAACCGGGGATCGTGTGGAAGCTAGTGATGCTCCCCTTCTATGTGGTCTCCGGTGGGGTTGGCCTCATCGCTGGCTCCATCCGTCTCGGTACTTGGGTCACCGGACGCCGGAGGGTGTTGTGTGGTGTGAGGAGATAGAGAGAGAGATGGGAGTGGGGAAAGTGAATCGCATCCAGTGGAGCAACACAGCACAGCAATTGCATTGACAGTTAAGGCTCGCAAGCCGGCTCGAGCCACCCTTCAAGCCGAGTCAAGCCACGTTTTTGGCTCGTTTAAGCTGAGCCGCTGTTAAGGCCGAGCCTTTCAATAGAGAGTTGCTAGCTAGCTCTAGTGTGATTGAATCTAGCTAGCTAGGTCCCAATGCAGCAAAGTGACATTTCATTTTTCTTACCTTTGAACACACCTAATGATGCATCAACAGTTTTGGAGAGATCCATCGATCTGGCCATGTATATATATATTGATCTGTCTAACTAGGTACCAGAAGAATTATTAGTTTGTGACCTACTACTTGCAACTTTGCAAGACCACCACAATAGACAAGAGGTAGGCTACAATGCATATACGCATCTAGAACTAGTTAAACCCGAACAAGAGAAGGTGGATGTATATATCGTTTCTAGAGATTAAAAGAAGGGCAATGATTGACGGGGAAAGAAATGTCTACTGGATGCAACTGTTGGTCGTGTAGCATGGAGTTTTGTGGAGGCAATGGCACATGAACGATCAATTCAAATCTTGACAAGAATGAAGATTATATATGATCGTTTTGGATTTTGATCTGTATGTATGCGTTTCTGCAGACATCGAAAATAGCTGTATTCATTGTATTTGGGAGGTTTCAGATTTCAGATAAGGAATGGATTCAGCAATCTTGCATCTAGAGACATGGAAGAATCCTATGCGGCCTGCAAGGAGCGCCATCTTTAATGGAGCCTTTTTTTCTAGAGAGAGAGATGGAATACGCACAATGTACAGTATCTCCCGTGCATGCATGTACTAGCTACATTTAATCCTCTTTCCTCTCCATGGCAGATACTACTACAATATGTACAGGTGATGGAGGGATCATCCAAGATGTACTGCTGTTGCATGTCCATTACGGCAATGCACTGCATCTGCAATTATCCATCCGTATGGCCACCCATAATTGTGATGCTAGCTAGAGTCTACTACGTACAAATGTAGTAGGGACAATTGTCAAAATGCTATATTTTACTTCTGCCTCTTGCAAAATGCTATTATGTTTGACACGATTGCCTATTTGTCACATGTTATTTTCCTACTTCGTTAATTTGCCTTTTTGGAGTATTTTATTCATAGTTCGGTTTGAAGTACCCTGGCCCACACGTGAAATGTCGGATATGCCCATTCGGTCGTTTCTTCGATTCGGTCACAGTCGGTCCCGACCCTGGCTGCTCCTCGAGTGCCCTTCCCCTTCTTCTTCGTCGCATTGTGCTTCTCTCTCGCTGCCCCTCTCTCTCGCTCGTGGATCGCCTCGAAATCCATCGTCGCGAGTTATCCCGAGCCCAATTGTGATGTGCGAGGGAGGTCCCACTGAGCCGCTCTACCCCTAGTCGTGCTTGTTCTTCGGCATGGGAATAGCGGGTTTCCCCTTGTGGACTACCCTACTTGCGGAGTCGATAAGGTGGTGGAGCTCACCTCGAAGACGAAGAACAACCCAGGGAAGATCTTCTTCAAGTGCCAGAGGAATCAATCCGGAGTAAGTTGTTGGGTCCTTTTGCTATATTTGTTGCATTTGGCACTGATTTGGGTTGGGCTGCGCAAGGCTAGGGTTATATGGTTGGGCGAATTTGAGGAGATTAGAGAGAAATTGGTAGTGATTAGGGGTGCACCATGGCTAGGGTTAAGTGTAGAGCGATTTGTAAGGACAAATTTTGACTGGGTAGGGATGCTAGGGTTTTCGGGTTGCGTCGTGGGTAGAGTACTGATTAGGGCCGAACCGTGGCTAAATTGTCCCTTGATTTTGTGCTTGGCAGGTTTCGAATGGTTGTAATTTTTTCATGTGAATGGATAAGTACCAGCAGTACCTGGTGGACATGGGTCTTCTTCATGAGGACACTACACGCCCTGAGGATGTCATTCCAGATCTGCTTGAAGTTACATCTGACCTCAAGGAAGGCTACGACTTGCTAAAGGTTGAGTTGGATGCTCTGAAGGCCAGCGTTGGCTGGTTCAAGCAAGATATGGTTGTGTTAAAGGCATTTGCTTGCAATGGGGATGTGAAGCTGAGCAAGCTCACGAAGATAGCGGAGATGCAGATTGTTGTGAATGTAGTGCTTGGTTTATTCCTTTTGCTTGCAGTGTTCCTTGTGTTTGCGAAGTAGGCAATGGCCTATGTAATGCAGCCTATTCTCTGCTTATTGATGGATGCTTATGCTTATGCAATACAGACTTATGGATGGATGTTATGGTAATGTATGGATGGATGTTAAATGGATGTTATGCAATGTAGACTTATGGATGGATGTTAAATGGATGTCTGGGTAGTACTGAATGCTCATTGATGGATGCGAAGTAGCCATTTGCTTGATGTTGGTCTTGTACTTCTCCAGATTCCTTAGCATGTTCTCGGCTTTCTCCACAGCTACCATGTTCTCTGACTTGCTACTTCTCATACAACAATGAAACTACAAGCTCCCTCTCTTGGAAATGTTCATTGGACAAGAAGGAATTTCTGTGCATTTTTCTATAATTTTTGGGCTTTATTTACTATTTTTTGAAAATGCTTTTCTTTTTTGGTATTTTATTTAATCAAAAATCTATTTAAACGCTCCTGGATTAAAATCAAAAATATTATTTTAAGCCTTTTTCTTGGATTTTGTTGGATTTTAAAAAGAGGTTTTCCTTTTGTCCCTAAGAGTAATTTATTTGCAAAAATTTAAAAGCAAAAGTTAAGCTGAAAATAGTTTTATTAAGTCCCAAATAATTCAAGGAATTTCTGTGCATTTTTCTATATTTTTTTGGACTTTATTTACTATTTTCTAAAAATGTTTTTCTTTTTCTGGTATTTTATTTAATCAAAAACCTATTTAAACCGTTGCGAACCGTCCGATCAAGATCGGACGGCCCCGTTTACGCGCTCCATCCTCGTCCGAACGTTCAAATCGTTGTGGACCATCCGATCGAATTTGAACGGCTAGATCGTGCTGACCCGTTCGGACGATCCGAACGTTCAAATCGTTGTGGACCATCCGATCGAATTTGAATGGCTAGATCGTGCTAACCCGTTCGGACGGTCCGAACGTTCAAATCGTTGTGGACCGTCCGATCAAGATCGGACAGGCCCGTTTACTTGCTCCATCCTCGTCCGAACGTTCAAATCGTTGTAAACCGTCCGATCGAATTTGAACGGCTAGATCATGCTGACCCGTTTGGACGGTTCAAACGTTCAAATCGTTGTGGACCGTCCGATCGAATTTGAACGGCTAGATCGTGCTGACCCGTTCGAACGATCCGAACATTCAAATCATTGTGGACCATCCGATCAAGATCGGACGGCCCCGTTTACGCGCTCCATCCTCGTCCGAACGGGTCAGCACGATCTAGCCGTTCAAATTCGATTGGACGGTCTACAACGATTTGAACATTCGGACCGTCCGAACGGGTCAGCACGATCTAGCCATTCAAATTCGATCGGACGGTCCACAACGATTTGAACGTTCGAACCGTCCAAACGGGTTAGCACGATCTAGCCGTTCAAATTCGATCGGACGACCCAAGGTGAATAGGAAGGTTTAAATAGGTTTTTGATTAAATAAAATACCAGAAAATGAAAACATTTTTAGAAAATAGTAAATAAAGCCCAAAAATTATAGAAAAATGCACAGAAATTCCTTGAATTATTTGGGACTTAATAAAAATATTTCCAGCTTAACTTTTTGTTTTAAAATTTTGCAAATAAATTACTCTTAGGGACAAAAGGAAAACATCTTTTTAAAATCCAACAAAATCTAAGAAAAGGCTTAAAATAATATTTTTTATTTTAATCCAGGAAGGTTTAAATAGGTTTTTGATTAAATAAAATACCAGAAAAAATAAAAGCATTTCCAGAAAATAGTAAATAAAGCCCAAAAATTATAGAAAAATACACAAAAATTCCTTGAATTATTTGGGACTTAATAAAAATATTTTCAGCTTAACTTTTGCTTTTAAATTTTTGCAAATAAATTACTCTTAGGACAAAAGGAAAACCTCTTTTTTTAAATCCAACAAAATCCAAGAAAAGGCTTAAAATAATATTTTTGATTTTAATTGCAATTAAGATCCATTCAATACATAATCCAGAATCCATCAGACATACATAATCCAGAATCCATTCAGTACATAATCCAGAATCCATCAAACATACATAATCCAGAATCTAGCATACATACATAATCCAGAATACATCGAACATACATAGTATGATCTAGTCAGGTCTTGTGTTTCTTTGGGGTCATCTTCTTGGCAGGTCTTGATGGAGATGCCTCACCTCCCAAAGCCATTGCCAGTTGCCTACAAGATGATGTACTCAAGACCAGAGCATATGGATACTAAAGTGTAACAAACAAAAGTATTTCTCCAAAATTATTTCACCTTCTTGTGACAGGACCAGGGCTATCACGCAGTGCACCAGGAATGGTCAACATTGGCCTCATAGGTGCTATGCTTGGACCAGCCACTGTTGAAGTGCTTGGGCTAGAGGTGTTCACGGTGGTCTGACCCAGTGCCTAGCCCAAGCTTGAACCAGTCCGGTAGAGACTGGGGCTATGATTTACTGATCAAAAGTTCTACTACCAATTTTCGGCAAAATCAATTAAAACAAAAAAAACCATTTATTTATGCTGAAAATGAATTAAAATATTAGTTTTTATTCCAAAAATGATTAAAATAAGATTTTTAAGTGGAAAATGGGTTTTGGTAAGGCAAGGGCTCGAACTGCGCTTTTTTGGTAGGGCTTTTCAAGCCGAACAAACCCGGCTCGGCATTTGAACACCTCTAGCTTGGCCATCCCCCTGTGGAAGTGCTTGCACCTTCTGCTCTTGCTGCACTATTCCTTGCTTTTCTGGACTTCCTGTGTGAAGCCCACAATTACAGTAGTTAATGTATCAGTCTAAAAAAGTAAAGAACCTTGAATTTAATATGTATGTACCTTTTCTTGTCCCACCCAGTGGACATGTTGCCTGCCTATGACCCAGCTTCCCACATCTCTCGCACCTGTTGCGGCTTCCCAATTGAACCGGTTGCTTTCTCTTACCACCCTTTTCCAAGCAACTTTTCATCCTCAATTTCCTAGGCCTTCTAGAAGATCTTTTGGCTAATGGAGGAAGCAGCTGAAAGCCAATGTCCACCTTTGGCCATTGAGACTTGTCTGCTGGTGGTTCAATTTCCCCTTCATAAGCAGATCTGAACCTTTCTAGTGAGTAGTACTCATGTACATAATCCTCCATATTCACATTCCTCAAAGATGTAAGGAATGCCAATGCATGCTTACATGGCTTACCTGTGTGCTGCCACTGAAGGCAAGTGCACTCATGAGTTGATGCCTTGACAACATGCCTCGGGTTGCTGTTGTTACTGTCCCTCACCTGATCACTCCGATTTGCAGATGCTTGAGCCTTCAGGTGGGCTAATTCCCTTGACTTGATCATCAATTGTTGTAAGACAGCTGGTAGAATCCTCCCCTGCAGCCTTTCCCCAATTCTTCTCCTCTTCTCAAATAGCACCATAACCATCTCTCTTAACTTGTTTGCAAGTTCAGGCATAGGCAGGTCCTTCACATCTCTCACCCAACTGTTGAAGGACTCTGAAAGGTTATTATTAATATAATCACACTTGATGTCTGGGTTGAAAGCACATCTCATCCACATTAAATTATGATGCCTTTGAAGATAGTCAGCCACCTCAGGGCATGCTGTCAAAACTTTGTTCATGTGGTAGTAAAAAACATCTTGCTTATATGCCCTAGCTGCAGGCCACATATGTCCAAAGCAGTCACCAGTGAATTTCTTCACAAAATTTTGCATAAGATGCGTAAAACACTCTCTTTGCTCAGCATGAGGAAAAACCTCATTCACTGCATTTTTCAGACCCTTGCAAGCATCTGTGCACACAGCTAGGTTAGGAAGATCACCTATGTGCACACAGCTAGGTTAGGAAGATCACCTATTGCCCTCTGGAACTGTCTCATGAACCACATCCAATTATCCTCACTTTCCCCATCAATGAACCCAAATGCTACTGGGAACATCCAATTATGATCATCTAAAGTTGTACAGGAAGCTAAATGGCCATTCCACTTTCCATTCAGAGCAGTTGAGTCTATGCTAATGTATGGTCTACATCCTCTAAAAAACCCCTCAATGCAGGGCCTAAATGCAATAAAGAATCTGTGGAAGTACGCATTACCTTTCACTCTCTTACTGTCAATCTCTACAATACTGCCAGGGGACCTCAACTCAACCTCAGCCTTGAAGTTGTACAGCAACTGAAAGCTCTGTTCCTAGCACCCATATAGTTCATACATTGCCTTTTGTCTCCCCTTCCATACCACTTCATATCCCATGGTAACATTGTAATCATCTTGCAGCTTTTTTTGCATCTCCTTGTCTCCCATGTTGGGATGGTCCCTCAATACAGATCTTGCCCTTTCTGTCACCCAGGACTTGGATGCCATACTAGTCTTGATCCTGCTGCTGGAATAACATACATGGTCATTGACTATCTTGGTCACCTGAAAAAACAATAACACCATTAAGTACGAACAAATCAAGAAATCTTTCATATCTGCAAAAATTAAGATTTAGCAACAAAGATATTACCTAATTGATTTCTTATCTGCAGTCCTACGAGCTACAATTCTCCAATGGCATCCTTCAGCCCTACATTTCCCAATGAACCTTGTAGGGTTAGTTTTCTGGGTGAATATCTCAAACTGCTCATTTATAGCAAACTGCCTAATGGCTAATCTAAAGTCTTTTATAGATGGAAACATGCTTCCCATCTCCATCTTGGGATGATCCCTGTCATAGTTGATGTGCTGCTCCTCGAGTATGTCATCATCCACAGGAATTGCTACCCCTTCAGTGCCCTCCACAGGTGCAGCACCACATTCAGCTCCTGCCATGCCCATGTCAGCCCCATGTCTTGCTATGTCAGACCCATCCCTCAAGCCCAAAAGAACAAACATGTCATCCTCAATCATAAGAACATCCGTATTCAATTCACTAGGTCCTTGATCAATATTAATAATAGACCAGTCCACCATAACTGGTGAGGACAAGTTATTTCCTTGGTCTTCAGCCTCATCCACTGCTGCTGCTGCTGGAGCAACATCTGGTACTACTGCTGCAGTAGGAGTACCAGCACAATCATTCACTAATGGGTCGACTGTAACACTAGACTGGCTAGACAGATAGGAAGCTTTGTCAACTATTTCCACTAAGAAGCAAACCCATTTCGTTCTGTTGTGACTGTTGAATACATCCAACATATGAAAGGTGTGTTTAACCCTTTCCATCCCACCACCACACACTAGATCATTGCACCAAACATGGGCCTCCTGAGATGACCCCCAACTAGTCCTCTCTGCCAGCTGTTCCATGAACTTAGCAAAGGTAAACCCACGCAAATCAACTACCCAATCCAGATCTCGTCGCCCGTATCTGCGTTGGCTACCGTCGTCAAGCCTGGCAAAGTACGATGGAACTCTAACACCTACTGTAAAAGACGCTTTCGGGTGCAATCCTACTCGACATTCACACAAAACAAAATTATTACGGTTAGGGGGACTACAACGTTGAGCACACTTGTTACTTCGTTCGACTTAGCTAAGAAATTTGGGAGGCGCAAGAACGATCCATCGACGAACAACGATGAGAAAGAGACATACCCATTTGGGTCCATCTGGGCGCTCTCCAAATGTGAGCTCCTCCTCTACGTGCGCTCCTTCACCGATTAGTTCCTCTACTACGCGCGTTCCTCTACCAACCGGAGCCTCCATCAAAGCTAGGGTTTAGGCATTCACCACATCTATCAATAATGAAAAGAGGAGAGACGAAGAGAAAGGGCTTCGGTCCGAGAGTATACCTACTGAGCCTACGTCGCCGCCGGATTTCACCCGCCGCACTGGTCTCTGGCAGCCTACGTCGTCGCGAGAGAGAGCGAACAGAGGGAGTCAAGTGGGGTGCTCAACGAAGAAGGGGAGTGCTAGGAAGGTTAGACCCAGCCAGAATCGGATCGTGCGACCAGACCGAAGAAACGACCAAAGGGGCATATCCGACATTTCGCGTGTGGGCTAGGGTACTTCAAACCGAAATATGAATAAAATACTCTGAAAGGGCAAATTAACGAAGAGCCAAAATAAGATGCGGCATATAGGCTGGTGCATCAAACTTAATGATATTGTGCAAGAGGCAGAAGAAAAGACGAAGAGAAATGACTAGGCTCAGCGCGACCTCACATAACTTTTTCTTTGATGCAACCAGTAAATAAGAAAATGACTACTAAAAAATCCCCAACCTTGCCCGTGTTATTTCAGCACTTGGGCCTATTTCGTGGGTCGAATTCCCGAGGCCCACGACGCTGCGCTGTGCGCCTAGTAATACTCACCGCAGCATCGTCGGCGCGCGCCAAAACCCTAACCCTCCCCGCCTCCGCTTCCGCCGCCCGACCCACCCGCGCGAGGCGAACGAAGCATCCCCGGCGCCGGCAGCGAGATGGGACGGGACAAAACCCGGCGGCTCACCGGAAGCCGCCACTTCCGGCAGCGGCTGGTGCTGGCGACGCTGACCTCCACCGCCATCACCATCGAGGACATCCGCTCCGCCGACGCTGGCCTCCGCCCCCACGAGGTCTCCCTCCTCCGCCTCCTCGACAAGATCTCCGACCACCACACCCTCGAGCTCAACGAGACCGGTACGGACAGGGTTGCTCCCGCTGACTTGTGTGTGGTTCGCCTAGGGGTTGCGATTCGGTTGCTGATTCTTGTGGGCGTGTGGTGTTTGTGTGTGCGCTTGCAGGGACGAAGCTGAGGTATAAGCCGGGGGTGATCGTCGGGGGGAGGGACCTGGAGCACGACTGCGGGGTGCACCGGGGGATCGGCTATTTCCTCGAGCCGATCATACTGCTAGGGCTGTTCTCCAGGGCGCCCATATCCATTCGGCTCAAAGGTGAGAGCTTTAAGCTTTTCTTGTTTAGTTAGGGCATAGGGTGGGGTTGTACAATTAGCAAAGTTTGGGAGACTGTTGCAGCGTTAGGTCAATAGATTGTCATATGTACGAGTACGACCGAAAATATGATCTTATTTCAGGCGGAGATTGTGCGATTAGGGTGTTCTGGAAATAGTAAATTATAGGGTGCTGTTTCAGTGTTGAGTCAAATGGATTGTTCTAATTGGTGTAGGGGAATTTTGTTTCTGGACCCTGTTCTTCGAGGGGTGGTTGGTTTCGGTAGATATGGTTTGATTGGGATTTTGTTAATTTGGTTGAATTCACTGGTGCTCAATAAGCAAATTAAGGTACTTTGTGATGAACTCACGATCCTTGTGGTCGTTTTTGTTAGCAATTGAAGATGATCTGCTTGATGCTGTTAACATGAGGTGCTCAATAAATAATATGTGTATCAAGCTTCGTGCATTTCCATGCGACAAAATGTACAAAGGAATGACCAGAAATCCAGAATAATACTTCTCTAGTTATCTTCTGCACCGAAATTGATGGTCATTGTTGTTAGTCATCATGCAGCATCTTTGATTTCTAATTAGCTTTGTTATGAAGTCTAAATTTGATGCTCTGCTTTTAGGAATTACTAATGATACAAAGGACCCCTCTGTGGATACTTTTCGAATGGTTACCTTGCATATGCTCAAGCATTTTGGTGTTCCTCTGGAGGGTTTGGAGCTAAAAATTGAGAGCCGGGGAGCTCCTCCTCTTGGTGGTGGTGAAGTGTTTCTTCGAGTTCCCAATATAAATAGCACATTAACGGTGTGTTCAGTTTGCTTCCCCTGTAATATTATACCATTTCTGTTGACATTTCCATCTGATGTTAAGTGCCTTCACAGGCAGCTAATTGGGTTGATGAAGGTATGGTAAAGAGGATAAGAGGCGTAACATTCTCCACTAGAGTATCTCCACAGATTGAAAACCGTATCCTCTATGCTGCACGTGGAATCTTCAATCGCTTTATTCCGGATGTTCATATATTCACTGATCATAGATCTGGTTCAGCTGGTGGAAGGTATTTTCCCAATTTGAAATAGTTCCTGTTGATTATTGATAATGCCACACCTGTTATCTCTTGCAACTCAACAGTTAAATATATTCATCGTTGTGGCAGGTCAGCAGGCTATGGCGTATCTGTGGTTGCTGAGACCACCACAGGCTGTCTAATCTCGGCTGATGCTACTGTGAGTTATCCTAATGTTGATGAAATAAATAAAGAATCCGAGAAGCCTGAGCTAATGTCTCCAGAGGACCTTGGTGTTCAAGTTGCATCAATGCTGCTTGAAGAGGTGGCTCAAGGAGGAGTTGTTGACTCAACACATCAGGTCTAGTCTCTCCAGTGTTTTTGGATTTTTTTAAAATAATTCTCTGTCGCTCCACCATTGGACGACTTAGATCTAGTCGCTCAACTATTGGGCGACTGATCCAAGTCGCCCAACGGTAGAGCACCAAGTGGACTAGTTGCCCAGTGGTTGAGCGACTTGGATCAATCGCTTAACGGTTGGTCGACTGATCCGTTTTTCGCTCCCCCGATGGGCGATTTAAAATAATAATATTATTATTTTAATAATCCGATAGAAATAATTGTGGGGGGAATAAATGACAATTTGTTGTTCTAAAGTTTGGTTTTCCTTTTATGACATGATATTTCTCTTGTAAATGCTTTGCAGGGCCTTCTGTTTATTTTGTGCGCTCTATGCCCACCCGATGTATCAAAGGTTCGTGTTGGACAGCTGACACCATACGCTATAGAAACACTTCGAAACATCAGAGATTTCCTTGATGTCAAGTTCATTATCAAGCCTGATCCAAATTCAAACACTGTTACTTTAAAATGTGTCGGTGCGGGAGTGAAGAATCTTGCTCGGAAGATTTCATAAATAAGATGATCATGAATCTCATCGAGGATAGAAGGATGCAAAACAAGAGTCCTGAGTCTCCGGCAAAGCCCTTTTTTGTAACTGCAAATCAACAATATAAGTGATTTCCTATCTACCGTTGCTGAAATTTTGTTGGAAGCGCATGATATATCCTCTTCTCTTAGGTAGTTTTGATCTAAGCTATTTGTATCAGAAAGTATGTCTGATCATGCTATCCTCTACACTCTTAACACACTTTTGTACTCCATTGGTCTAATAGAGCAATTACACTTCAGCTTCTGTTTCCTGATATAAGCTGCCAAATAGTAATAATGGAGAAATATTGGTGTTAGCGGGCACATAGAAAAGTAGCATGCACATTTGATGTTTTACTGTCCTGAAGCATCGAGAGGCCATTTCTATGACAGTAGCAGCACTGAGGCCGGGGACAAGACTTGTTAGTCCCTGCCATGCCCCAGGCGCACACGACCGGAATGCTAAGAAATCAGGGGAAAAAAATACTGTTGGACAATTTCTCAAGGCACGATGACTTTGTCAGGAATCAATAGCTGTTACAGATTTACATGTCACTCTTGCCGCATCAAAAAGTCCATTGGGCAGTATCATGGAAACGATGAAAAAGACGAAGCTGACAAGAACAAACAGTATCAACTGCGATATCATACGATATGATGCACCGGAACAAGCATGGTCCATAGAGAAGGAACTATGCTCACCTACAACATATATGATGATGGCCAAGCATCATTCTGCTCAGCCCATCAATACACACACACGCACAAGCACAACACATCTAGTCTTCTCCCCTATGAATTTCACTCACTCGTCTGTACTGTACACATCTGAGTAACAACAGCAGGTGGTGTCGAGGAGGCTACACTTTGTCCTTGACATATGCAAAGGTGAATGTCCAGATCAGACACAAGGCCCAGCCGCAGGACATGGAGGCAGCGCCGCCGGTCAAGCCCGTCGGGTTGTCCGAGCCGTACATCGAGTTCCCGTTCAGCACCGTCGAGCCCGAACCCCCGCCGACCTCCGTTCCCGCCCCCGCCCCCGTCGTCGTGCCTACCGGACCGGTCCCCGTCACCGCCGGGCTGTCACCGGCGCCGAAACTGCGCAGGTAAGCAGGTTGCAACATGATCAGCGTAAAGGCATTGCACAAGCACAATGGATGACAGTGGCATGATATGATGATACTAGTAGCAGTAGAATTGAGTAAGTTCTTACACTGCTGATGTCTGGTACATGCAAGTTCCTGAACCTGAAAAGATTTGTAACTCTGTTAATAAACAGTAATAATGCAAGTAATTAGTGAGATGTTTTAGCAGTTTCGAGAGTTCTAGGTGTGTCTGCTACTCTGCTTGGTGAAAGAAGAACAAGTGAGTGTGACTTACTTGGGTTCATGCTGACGAGCATGCCGGCTCCACCGAAGTCGCAGCTCGCCGGCGACGGGTTCCTCTGGAAGTAGCTGTTGAAGGCGTAGGAGGCGTGCGCCTGCAGCGTGTTGGGATTGTAGCAGC
This sequence comes from Phyllostachys edulis, assembly GCA_036346405.1. Taxonomy (NCBI): domain Eukaryota; kingdom Viridiplantae; phylum Streptophyta; class Magnoliopsida; order Poales; family Poaceae; genus Phyllostachys; species Phyllostachys edulis. Next base: position 3,453,416 of record CM070549.1, read on the forward strand.
TGCCCATCGGCTGGATGGCCGTGCAGTCGGCGCCGCCGATGCCGCACGCGTAGTCCAGCCCGTTCTGCAGCACCATGTCCATCAGGCCCGTCTTGGCAACGCACCACGTCTGCCCCGCCACGGTGGGCGCCGCCGGCTGCACCGTGCCGGGCATTGTCGCCGGCGGCTGGTACATCGGCGTCGTTGGCATGCCGCCGACGCCGACGCCGCCTCCTTGCTGTGGGTACGGGTAGGTCGTCACCGGGTTGGTGACCGGCGACGTGCCCGGGAATGTCGTCGGTGTCGTCGCCGGGTTGGTCACCGGGGTTGTGGGGTTGGTGATCGGGGTCGGCATGGTCGGCGCAGAGACCGGGTTCATGAAGGGAGCCGGCGTTGTCACCGGGGATGGCATCATCGTCGGGGTTGGCACTGTCGTCGGATCGGGCATCGTGACCGGTGTCGTCGGTTCGGGGTACAGCGGCGGGACGTTTGGATTGGTCGCGTACCCCATGCCCGGGTTGGTCGACGGCACGGTGACGATGCCCGGGGACACTGGGTTCATCGCCGGGTTCGTCGTGGGCACGGTCCCCGGGTTGGTCGCGGGCATCGTCGCCGGGTTGGTGACCGGCGCGAACACGTCGTGCACTGTCGCTCTTGCTTCGGCTTCGGCGAGCTCCCGCCGGGGAGACGAGACCTCCACAAGAACACCCAAGAGCCTCTTGTCCCAAATGGTACTATGACCGATCAGCCTAACCATTTCCGCTGCGCTTGGAGCCGCACGGCTCTTGAGATGGAACACCATGCTGATGCCAGCGTCTAACCCAGAGGCGACACCAGCAATGCCAATGGCCTCTTGCATCAGCGCAGCGACGGCGAGCTCACCGCTCGCCCCTGTCTCCATCTCTACCTGAACAAACGAGCCTGACCTCCTGACAAACTCCATGACCTTATGCCACTGCCTCTTCTTGCCATGATTCTTGGCCATGATCCGTAGAGAAGACAGTGAGGGTTCCGGCGAGACCTTAACGCGCTGCGCCAATCCAGCGGCGGAGATAGAAGCCTGAATTGACTCCAAGGTACAGCGCAGTGCACCGAGCTGCCTCTCGTTGACCGTGACTACGATATTACTGACGTTAAGGTGCAGGTTGGGCACAAGAACTTCATTGACAAATGAGCCGGCAAGTTGCTTTGCTCTGCATGGCCTTGTCCTACACTCAAATGGCTTCAAGAAGAGGTAGACATGTTGTTGTTCTGTGACCAGGGCTCTGAACTCGGTGGTGATCACCGGGCTGGACAGTATCTTGGCTTGTGCTGAATCATATGACAAGTCCAGAAATGCTCCTGAAACGAAGATTCGGCACAAAAAAAAAGTAAAGATATATTTCAGTAGAGATTATAGAGATTCTTGTTCTAGTATGACATAGCTCTTGCCTCTTAGGCATATGCTAATTGCATCAATGGGGGAATATTATGGTGATCATTAGCTATGTATATAGTCATGAACAGGTAAAAAATTATAATAGGAAACAGTAGTTTGAGGAAAAGGATACTGACCTGAAGAGCAGATGGTTTCAAGGAGGAGGATACAAAAGAAGAAGGTGATAGCAAGAGGCCAAGCAGCTGCCATTGAAGAAGTGAGAAATTCTGGCAAGGAAGGATATGGCCGAGCAGACTGAAAGAAATGTAGCTGGAAATGGGCAGTGGGGAAGGAAGAGTTGGAGAAAGGAGGAGCAATACAATTTAAGAAGGGGGAAGGAAACAAAAGTTGTGTGATACAAAGTGGAAAGCATAAGCAATAGGAAAAAGTGGCAAAGTGGATCATAATTGTTTTAGAATGCAATAAAATGCATGCTCCTTTTTACTTTCAAACAGCGTTGAAGTACATATATCCTTTGTGCCTGTAGAGAAATTGTGTCTGGAATCAGAACACCGGTAATTAAGTGCATATTGCGGTCTTACTCTCATATATGCTTCGTTGCTTCTAAGTGAAAATTTTATGTTTCCTTGTCATTGTGATATTTATACATACTATAATAATTTACTAAATACGGTAAAATCTTCGTATACTGCCTTAGGAGACATGCTTCTTAAGACTGGGATGTCATTTTTGTATCCAGGAGAAAAGCATGTACATAGAAGGCAATAAGTATGACGTTCAGTGGTAAAGGTGCTTTCTCTGATGACTCTCGCACTGACATGATCCTGATCTAGTCTTGCATTGATCAGTGTATGGCCATAAGCTTCATCAATACATGCTCACACATAGCCTGACAGAGCTTTGCACTGTGAGTAGACTTACCTTTTAAAAAAAGAGATTTTACTATGAGAAACACTAGGAACATTGAACCTTTGGACCAACTGGGGCAGATGGGCAGTAGGCATGCATGACCCTCCAAAAGGCTGCCCTTGGTTGCTCATGCCATGTGCACTTGAAAGATCCTTGTCTGAACTCTGAAATCATTTGGGTAAAGGTGCAAGTATGTGCACCACTCTACAGAAATCTGTTTATGTATTCTTCTCCTTTCTCCACACAAAGATTTCATTGGACCAATGCAGGGATCAATCAAGCTGATGTGGCTTAACCTTGAAGAGTGAGGCAATAGGAATCTGCACATGGTAGAGGAATATATTATGTTATATTCCTTGTTCCTAGAACCAGGAAGCGGTAGTTAACTGGTTACATCAATAAGACCGGTTACTTGGTTCTCCTGACATTTTCACTTGAAGATTTATGAAACTAATCTTTAAAAGTTATGATTGGTTTTGAGACACATCAATTTGGAAGGGAAAAGGGGGGGCAGATTGCAGGACTTGGGCAGCTTGGTTTGGATCATCATTAGAAAGAAGGAAAGGAAGGAAGGCAGACAGGAAGAGAAAAAGAAGTGAATGCAGAGATATCGATCTCAGGCTGGTATCTGGATTTGATACATCATAGTTTCTTGTAAAGACCCAAAATTTCAAAAAAATTCAAAACTTGTTTGAAGTTCGGTTCAAAATTCAAATCCGGATTTCTTGCCCGATTCGGAAAGTTTCCTCCAAAATCCGCCATCCTCTTTTGGCTTTGCGTTTTCCTCAGTCCAAAGACGTCATTTCCCCGAGCATTTTCTCCCCTGCTTCTTCCTCCCGAGCGTCACACCACCGTTCACCGCTTGCGCCCCATCTCACTTCGCCACCGCTTGCACCAAACCACGACAGCAACCGCCATCTCCCTTGCCACCTCGTCGACCACCTCGTTGTGGCATTAATTGCCCACGCCAGCGCTGCTTCGCCTCGTGCCTTCTCCCACGCCAGCTCCCGTGCCAGGCGCTCGATGCCCCGCCGCTGCCCCTGCCATCTTCGTCGGCTCCCGTGCTCGCGTTAGTGTGATTGAGCCGCTCCCGCGACGCCACGGCATAGCCACCCCACCACTTGCTTTCCCCTTCCTCGACATCGAATGCGCACAGCAGCACACGTCACCGCCACACACCGTGCCCGCTCGAGCCGCACACTACCGCCACCGCCTTCGCACGATACAAAAGCCACCCCCTCCCCGCGTCATTCTCATCACCATCGCCCACCCCACCTCTCTGACTACCCCCATTTTCCCTAACTCCGGCCAAGTGCCATTGTAACACCCAAGGACAACATTGAGCCTGGAATGCTGCTAAAATAAGATTAAACAAAACTAAGCTAAGACCATTTATCAAATTTTTCTGCAGAACCTCCTTCGTATAGTTAACTATACCGAGGTTCCAGCAATTAAGAATATCATAATCAATAATTCAATATCCAAATACATTCAAGCATGCAAGAAAGTCTATTCCAATAAAACAATAATAAGCATAACCAAAATTTGCTACTCTCACTAGTACAAATAAACCAAAATATTCCACCAAAGCCATAAGTAATTCTCAATCTGTTTGCTTATTATTAGAGTAAAACTAAATAATAGTTTTCTTTAGGATGAATGGTAGTGAGTGCATCCAAACAATACTACTCCCTCTCATGCATGCTGTTCTTGCCAGAGGTACCTAAAACACAACAAAGCAAAGGTGAGCCCTAGGACTCAGCAAGCATCAATAAAAGAAACATTAAACTCACAGTTATAGCATCAACATGCCAAAAGAAGCATTACACTAAAAATAACTCCCATGCTTATGTAATGCGAACATGCAATGCATCTTTTAATCTTTATATCTTTTCGCATTTTACCGGTAATGACGGGATATACAACCGTCGATGTATACCTTTGCCTGTGCCCTCTGGCATAGGGACTAAGAGCCTATACTCCATGAGTATAGGGACCATTGCCCATCATCGTCATGATGGGGACCTCTTTTCAATGCCCACATTCCACGAATGTGGGGACCACAAGCCCGTCATTTATATGATGGGGACCTCAACTGTATATACTTGGTCACCACGTGACCAAGTCTCTGGTATGCTCCCAATATGTGAATGTACTATGACTCTATCAACAAGTACATACCAAAATTTCTGATCTCAAATAACATGTAAAGCATTAACAACATACATAGGAAATCTTTAGCCATAAACATGCATTCACCAAGTTTTATTCATATTCATCACACTATCATCCATGTATGGCTAATATGAGTAAAAGCATAAGCAATCACATCAAACAATCATAATTATGCCACAATCGGGATACTTGCCTCAGCAAATGCGGAACCGATGGGCCTTGCCAAGAGGCGCTGCCCACAGGACCAATCCCTCACCTGAATATAATTATAAACAAAGCTAAGACAATCATACTGGACCCAAGACATATTTAATAGCTCAAACGAAAAATGTCAAACTCTCAAGCGCCTTCCAACTTCCCACTTCTAACAGTCGATCTGTCCCCTTTGTGGACAGTCAACTTCTAAAATTCATAACTTCCACTACAGAGGACCAAATAAGATGTTCTAGGACTTTCTGGAAAGATAATTAAATTCCCCAACTAAACCTAGTTGAGGGGCCCTCCTGAATCAGCCATCTAATACCCCTACCAAGCCAATTTAAAAGACATCAATTTCACGTCGGGTTCTCTGGACAGTACACTAAAACCACCATAACTTTTGCTACGAGTGTCCAAATCTCGCGTTATTTAGCTTTATGTAAAGGTATGGAAATTACCTACATTTTTAGTTATATCAGGATCCTCTAATTTCTTCTTTAACTAATGGCTTAACCCAGTTTTCTACAAACTGTCAGAATGCTGATAGATTAGCAGGACAGCGACACTAAAAAAATCATATCTCACTGACCGTTAATCGGATTTGGGCGTTCTTGGCGGCCACGGAAAGCTAAGGACATAACCCAACTATCTTTAAGAGATAGGATCCACAGAATCTGCTTCTAAGGATATGAAAACTGCCGCTCAAACTTCTGGACAGATTGCGATCTAATCAACCGATCTACTAACGAATTCATATATGCTTCAAATACGAAACATACAGCGAGGGAGGATCTTTGTTACCCTTGAATAACACAGGAAGACGATGAATTACCCCCCACGAAGTTGGTCTCCTCCCTTCACCTTCTTCTTCCTCCTATGGCCGGCTTCCTCCAACCAACCTCCTTCTTCTCCCAACTCGGCAGCAACGGGAGACAGACGAGCTTCGCCGGCAGCAGAGGGAGGCACACAGGGGAGTGCACAGGGACCAGGGGCGGCCAATGGTGGGGGAGGCGGCAGCCAAGGGGGCAAAGGGGGTGGCGGCCAAAGGGGCAAGGGGGGGCGGCCAAGAGGGGGAGGGGAGGGGGCGCCTAGGGTTTGCCCCCCCCCTTTAGGCTGGCCTCCCCCCTCCCACCAATGGGCCAAACGCACATGGGCCGGAGGCCTCGGCCCAGGTTGTCCAAAATTTGCTGTTTTCCCCCTCTTTTGTCTCTTAATTAGCTGTTTACTATTTAATCCTTCTCGTAATTACTTAACTCTCTCTCGATAATCTTTCCGAATTACCTTCGGGGTATTACATTCTACCCCCCTTAAACTAAATTCGACCCCGAATTCTAACCATGCTTGCGCCAAAGTATAATCACAACTAATACTGAACAACATTAACACGTACCTGCTGTGAATAACTCTGGATATTGCTCGCGCATGCGAGACTCCATTTCCCAGGTGGCCTCTCTCTCTGTCTGCTGCGACCAAAGCACCTTGACGTACTTTAAAGTTTTGTTCCTCAACGCCTTTTCTGATCTTTCCAGAATTTGCACTGGCTTGGACTCAAATGACAGATCCTGCTCAATGGTTAAAGGTTCTAATGGAACGTGATGCTCCGGATCTCGCAGGTACTTCCTCAACATGGATACATGAAAAACATTATGCACTCCTCGCATGGACTCTGGAAGGTCCAAGCGGTATGCTAGCTTCCCGATCCGAGCCAAGATCGTGAAAGGCCCAACGTACCTCGGGCTAAGCTTCCCTTTGGTACCGAACCTCACTACACCTTTGGTGGGAGATACTCTCAAGAGCACCTGATCCCCCACCACAAACTCCAAATCCCTTCTCCTCACGTCAGCATAGCTTTTCTGCCTGCTCTGGGCTGCTAAAAGATTCTTTCTCACCAAGGCCACTCGTTCAACTGTCTTTTGGACCCAATCCAAGACCCAAGATCGCTTTCACCCACCGCTTCCCGGCAAAGGGGTGACCTGCATTTACGCCCATACAAAACCTCGAACGGTGCGGCTTTAATACTTGAATGGTAGCTGTTATTGTAAGCAAATTCTACCAATGCCAACTGATCTTCCCAACTACCCTTCCAGGACAAAATACAGGACCGCAACATGTCCTCCAAGGTGCGAATGGTGCGCTCGATTATCCATCTGTGCAGGGATGAAATCTTTGTACTAAGACGGAGTTGGGTGCTCAGTGCACTCTGCAAACTCTCCCAAAACTTGGAGACAAACTTGGCATCTCTGTCAGAAATGATGGTCTTTGGCACACCATGCAATCTCACAATCTCCCGCACATAGATAGGAGCCAAGTCGCTCGCCGAGTGAGTCGTGCGGATAGGAATAAAGTGCGCCGATTTGCTGAATCGATCCACTATCACCCAAACTGCATCCTTTCCTCATAGTGATCGAGGTAATGCGACTACAAAGTCCATGGAGATATCATCCCAGGGCCATTGAGGGACCTCCAAAGGCTGCAATAATCCTACGGGACGCTTATGTTCTGCCTTCACTTGCTGACAAACACCACAAGAGGCTACATAATTAGCAATATCCACTTTCATTCTTTTCCACTAGAAGTTCTGCTTCAGATCACGGTACATCTTCGTCTCACCCGGATGAACAGTATGAGGGTGCGATGTGCCTCCCTCAAGATGTCATCTTTGACTTTCACTTTCTGTGGCACACAAAGGCGACCCTTAAACCTCAAGGCACCAGACCCATCCAAACTGAAATCCCCTTCTTTGCCCATATCCAGACGCTTTCTGACCCTCTGCAATAATTGGTCATTCTGTTATGCTTCCCGCACCCGCTCTGGAATGGCTGACTCTAAGATCAACTGTGTCTCGTCATGAGCTGTGCATGCATAGCAATAAGATATCCCCATACGGTCAAAATCAGCAATTAGACAATCCAGAGTAGCAGGCATCGCCTTGCGACTAAGAGCATCGGCCACCACATTGGCCTTGCCTGGATGGTACTGAATCGTGAGATCGTAATCCTTGATCAGCTCCAACCATCTGCGTTGCCTCAGATTCAGATCCTTCTGTGTAAAAATGTACTTAAGGCTTTTGTGATCAGTAAAAACATCACAAGTCTCGCCATACAGATAGTGCCTCCAAAGCTTCAATGCAAACACTACAGCGGCCAACTCTAAATCATTTGTTGGATAATTCTGCTCATGCTTCTTCAACTGTCTGGATGCGTAAGCCAAAACCTTACCATCTTGCATGAGCACACAACCCAAGCCAACTCGAGAAGCGTCGGAGTAAACTGTGAAACGCTTCCCAAGCTCAGGAACAGTGAGAATAGGAGCGGTCACCAGCTTTTCTTTCAAAGTCTGAAAACTGCGTTGACAATCATCATCCCACCGAAACTTCACATCCTTCTGAGTGAGCCTAGATAATGGCTTCGCAATGATGGAAAAGTCCTGCACAAAACGCCGATAATAACCTGCCATACCAAGGAAGCTTCTCACTTCTTTGACGTTGGTCAGCCTTCCCCATTCTACCACTGTGGAGATTTTACTTGGATCAACTGATATTCCCTTATCATTGATAATATGCCCCAAGAATCCCACTTCAGACATCCAGAACTCGCACTTTTTCAGCTTTGCATAAAACTTATTCTCTCTTAGCGTCTCCAACACAAGCCTCAGATGACGCCCATGATCTGCTTCGGTCTTTGAGTAAATCAAAATATCATCAATAAAGACGACGACAAAATCATCCAGATACTCATGCAACATCCTATTCGTTGTCTCCATGAAAGCAGCAGGGGCATTCGTTAGTCCAAAAGACATAACTTTAAATTCAAAATGCTCATACCTTGTGGAGAACGCCGTCTTCTCAATATCCTCCTTTCGGACAGGAATCTGATTGTATCTCGACTGGAGATCAATCTTAGAAAATACCTTTGCCCCTCTCAACTGATCAAATAAGTCTTCAATACGTGGCAAAGGATATTTATTCTTTATGGTCAGCTGGTTGAGAGCACGGTAATCAATACACAAGCACCAACTTCCATCCTTCTTCTTGGTAAATAGAACAGGAGCTCCCCACGGAGACACACCGGGACGAATTAGATCTTTCGATTTTAGATCGTCCAACTGCTTCTTTAATTCCTCCTTAAAAGGACGGGCCAGACGGTACGGGGTCATAGAAACCGGTCGAGCGCCGGGTACTAAATCAATCCTGAACTCGACCGGGCGAGGTGGAGGCATCCCTGGCAAATCCGCTGGAAATACGTCCAGAAACTCCCGAACTACTGGAATACTTGCAGCAATCAACGATGAACTCGGCTTCTCCACCAAGGACAAGAGAAATCCACTTTTTGCTGCTCGACTACCCGGAAACAAACTAGCCAGCACACAAAGTGAGTAAGAGGGGGCACTACCCTGAAAAACTATCTCATGCCCAGACGGAGCTTGCAAAGTTACTGTCTTCCAAAAGCATGATATGACAGCACGGTAACTATGCAACCAATCCATACCCAAAATAACGTCAAATGGTTCCATCTTCATAACCATCAGATTAGCAGTAAAGTCTTCCCCATCTAAAGAAATCACACAACCGGAGACGGTGTGGAACTAGAAAGAATTCCTCTAGGAGAATTAACTAGAATCGTGAGCTATAGGCGCATACTCAAATGTGCTCGCTTTCGCGAACTCTATTGATGCAAAAAGAAAGTAGCTCGAGAATCAAATAAAACAAAGGCCTCCATCGAGTCCACAAGGGCGTACTGTCACCACATCGGGGCGACCCACCAAACTCGGCGATCGGCATGGCATAAGCAAGCGATCTTTGGGGCGGAAGCCCTAACACCTACTGGTATGGTGGTGCGGCGGTGTAGGAGAGTCTTGAAGGTGCCGCAACTAAGCAGTCTTCTTGAGGATGGCGGCCAAAAATACTACAGTGGTGGGATCCTCCAGAGCCGAGAAGTATGGTGAGGCTACCCCAAGGCGGGTGGGAGTAGTGCTAGCATCCTGTGACCCTCAAGAAGAAGCGGCTGGCACTTGCGCTGGCGACTGAGTTGGCTCCCACTTGATAACACTAGCTGGATTCCACCGACAGACCACCTCCTTATGACCCGCCAGACCACAGTGGCGACAAGATCCAGACCAGGAACACTCTGAAGCGCGGTGCTCGTTACCGCACTTGAAGCATATCATATCTTGCCCCGGAACCGGACGAAGCATGGGAGCACTCCCTGACGGCCGTGAAGTGTTAGAAGACTGTGGTTTTGTGTACTTCAACTTGAATGAACTCTGCGAGCCCTTGAACTTCTTGGAAATGGGCTTCAGGGATGACCCACTTCCTCCTCCAAAATTCCTCTTTTGACTGCCACCTGCATCAGAAGGAACCACAGTATCACACATACCTTGCATATCTTCCCCGAGCTACATCTCTAACTCCATGCCCCTGGCTTGTTCTACCAGGGAGCTAAAATCGCGCAGCTCCAACGGCCCCAATACCTTCTGAAACTCTGTCTCGAGCCCTCTGCGAAACCTCTTGGCCTTCTCGCCTCATTGGTAGCCCTTCTTTGGAGCAAGCGGATTATGTTGTTAAAACCCGCTTCATACTCGACATCGACAAACCTACGCTTGTAAGCTGTTCAACGAGACTTCCATCCTCTCCACAAAAGAAGTGGATAAAATCTCCTCCGGAATTGCTCAACAAACGGCTCCCGAATGGCTGGGCCATGGGCGTGGTCCTAGTGTCGGGACTCCCTCCTACCGAGATATCTGCTGCCCCTTTAGGCTGGAAGGCCACAAGCTGTGCCCTCATCTCCGAAGTCATTCAGTAGCTCCAAAGTGTCTCTCCATGTGCATGACGATTAGCGGCATCCACTAGCGTGCCCAGCCCATCAAAAGTATCGATCGCGGGGCATTCCGCTAATGCAGTCCCATAGCACCCACCGCAGTACCGCGTAAAGGGCCGCCAAAGGCAGTGTGGGGTGCATTTGGTGGAGCTGACTCCCTGAACTGAAGCAACCTCTTCTTCTGATCCCTCAGAACTAGCCTCTCCGCCTACAGAGCTCTGAACTTTGGATGGGGGCATTGCCCGGCCTCGTCCGGCACCCTGCCGGCCACGACCACGGCCACGGCCTCTACCCCTTGCCATCTCTAAACATCACAAACAAGCACAAATTCAAACATTAAGTACACATCAAACTATAATAATCAACGGAAGCATAGATGCAATGCAAACTCAATCCCCACCTACTGTGCTTAGTGTGTCAAAATTAATGTTTCATTAACCACGGACCTACAGCCCGCTCTGATACCAATTGTAACACCCCAGGACAACATTGAGCCTAGAATGCTACTAAAATAAGATTAAACAAAACTAAGCTAAGACCATTTATCAAATTTTTTGGCAGAACCTCCTTTGTATAGTTAACTATACCGAGGTTCCAGCAATTAAGAATATCATAATCGATAATTCAATATGCAAATACATTCAAGCATGCAAGATAGTCTATTCCGATAAAACAATAATAAGCATAACCAAAATTTGCTACTCTCACTAGTACAAATAAACCAAAACATTCCACCAAAGCCATAAGTAATTCTCAATGTGTTTGCTTGTTATTATAGTAAAACTAAATGATAGTTTTCTTTAGGATGAATGGTAGTGAGTGCATCCAAACAATACTACTTCCTCCCATGCATGCCGTTCTTGCCAGAGGTACCTAAAACACAACAAAGCAAGGGTGAGCCCAATGACTCAGCAAGTATCAATAAAAGAAACATTAAACTCACAGTTATAGCATCAACATGCCAAAAGAAGCATTACACTAAAAATAACTCCCATGCTTATGTAATGCGAACATGCAATGCATCTTTTAATCTTTATCTCTTTTCGCATTTTACCGGTAATGCGGGTATACAACCGTCGATGTATACCCTTGATCGTGCTCCCTCGACCACGAGGGACCAGAGCCTATACTCCATGAGTATAGGGACCATTGCCCATCATCTTCATGATGGGGACCTCTTTTCAATGCCCACATTCCACGAATGTGGGGATCACAAACCCGTCATTTACATGACGGGGACCTCAACTGTATATACTTGGTCACCACGTGACCAAGTCTCTGGTATGCTCCCAATATGCGTATGTACTATGACTCTATCAACAAGTCCATACCAAAATTTCAGATCTTAAATAACATGTAAAGCATTAACAACATGCATAGGAAATCTTTAGCCATAAACATGCATTCACCAAGTTTTATTCATATTCATCACACTATCATCCATGTATGGCTAATATGAGTAAAACACAAGCAATCACATCAAACAATCATAATTATGCCACAATCAGGATACTTGCCTCAGCAAATGCGGGCAACCGGTGGGCGCAAAGAGGCGCTGCTTACAGGACCAATCCCCCACCTAAATATAATTATGAACCAAGCTAAGACAATCATACTGGATCCAAGACATATTTAATAGCTCAAACGAAAAATGCCAAACTCTCAAGCGCCTTCCAACTTCCCACTTCTAACAGTCGATCTGTCCCCTCTGTGAACAGTCAACTTCTAAAATCCATAACTTTCACTACAGGGGTCCAAATAAGATTTTCTAGGACTTTATGGAAATATAATTAAATTACCCAACTAAACCTAGTTGAGGGGCCCTCCTGAATCAGCCATCTAATACCCCTGCCAAGCCAATTTAAACGATATCAATTTCACGTCGGGTTCTCTGGATAGTACACTAAAACCATCATAACTTTTGCTACGAGTGTCCAAATCTCGCATTCTTTAGCTTTCTGTAAAGGTATGGAAATTACCTACATTTTTTGTTATATCAGGATCCTCTAATTTCTTCTTTAACTAATGTCTTAACCCGGTTTTCTACAAACTATCAGAATGCTGACAGATTAGCAGGACAGCGACACTAAAAAAATCATATCTCGCTGACCGTTAATCGGATCTGGGCTTTCTTCACGGCCACGGAAGGCTAAGGACATAATCCAACTATCTTTAAGAGATGGGATCCACAGAATTTGCTTCTAAGGATATGAAAACCGCCACTCAAACTTCTGGACAGATTGCGATCTAATGAACCGATCTACTAACGAATTCATATATGCTTCAAATACGAAACATACAGCGAGGGAGGATCTTCATTACCCTTGAAGAACACAGGAAGACGATGAATTACCCCCCACGAAGTTGGTCTCCTCCCTTCACCTTCTTCTTCCTCCTATGGCCGGCTTCCTCCAACCAACCTCCTTCTTCTCCCAACTCGGCGAAAGAAGGGAGACGACGCTCGCCCGGCAGCAAAGGGAGGCGCACAGGGGTGTGCACAGGGACCAGGGGCGACCAATGGTGGGGGAGGCGGCAGCCAAGGGGGCAAAGGGGGTGGCGGCCAAACGGGCAATGGGGGGCAAGAGGGGGAGGGGAGGGGGCACCTAGGGTTTGGCCCCCCTTTAGGCCGGCCTCCTCCCTCCCACCAGTGGGCCAAACGCAGATGGGCCGGAGGCCTCGGCCCAGGTTGTCTAAAATTTGTTGTTTCCCCCCTCTTTTGTCTCTTAATTAGCTTTTTACTATTTAATCCTTCTCGTAATTACTTAACTCTCTCTCGATAATCTTTCCGAATTACCTTCAGGGTATTACAGCCCTAATCGCCGCCGCCCCTCTTTCTTCCCCGGTGAGCTCGACATCAATCCGCTGCCACTGCCTCTCCCTTGCCCTCCCAACCTCGTCACCAGCACCGCCTCCACCTCCTGTATCCATCCCCCACCACCTTCCACCTTCTTCCCGTCGCCAGCTTGCCGACACCAAGCTCCACCATCGCGTCACTCACTGCCATCGTCGCCAAGCCACCTCTGACTTCCCCGAGCTCCACCATCACCACCGTTGGACTCCCTTTGCTCCACTGGTGCTCCCCTGCCATTGCGTCATTCCCCTGTTTCGGTCGTGCTCCGCCACCGCCGCTCACCCCTCACCGGACCTCCTCCGCCTGTGCGAGGCCCCAAATGGGTTGCTCACGCTTCAGGGGTTCTCACTGTACCACCCGGCGCCGCCTCCAACCACTGTCGCCAAAATTTCCGCTCGCTCGCCATGGGAGCGAGCTCCAGCTTGCTGGGACACACGCCCTTGCTGGGCCGCCAAGGCAGGCTGGCAAAGCCAGCCAAAAATTCTTTCGGGCCTGGCAAGTTAAGTAGGTCGGCCCAAAGCATTTTTCTAGTAAAAGGCCGACACTATTCAAGGCCTAGCCCAATCGGCCCATTTTTTTGAGAAATCACTATTCACTATACAACCCAATACTATTCATTCAGCCCACACTATTCAACCCATTAGTCAACAGCCAAACCCATTGCTATTCACAAGATCTGACTCGCTATGAATAGTATTGACCCAACACGAGTCATTAAAACCATTACTATTCCACACGAATCCATTAGCGAATAGTAGCGGACCTAGTACTATTCACCAGACCCATCGCTATTCATCCAAACCCATTTAAATTTATATAACCATTTTGACCGTTTCAAGCCAGTGAATCCCATTTTCAACTCCGTTTAACCAAATCAAGCACTAAATAAATCCCAACCACTCCACCACCTTTCTTTTCAATTCTTTTTGAATTTATTTAATTCATGTTGTTCCCAGCTCACCTTCTGTTGAGCCTAGACTTGTTTATTTGATTTTCTTCCACGTTAGAGTTGGAAATTATTGCTCAAGCTGTAGAAGGAGATGATTGAGATGCAAGAAAAGTAAGTCCAGTCAAGGACTGCAGATGTGGAGGCAAGTTGCATTCATTTGATCATTTCGAGCCTATATTTCATGTACTTATATTATTACTTTCATTATCATACTTATGCCAATTATTTTAATATCGAAATAATACTTTTGAATGCTATGATGAGTAGATAAATCCTATCACCCCACATATAAGCCCACCTATTCTTTATAGGCCATATTTACCTTGATAAGTTTATGTTACATAAAATGATAACTAAATGTTTAGCATTGTCACATGATGTGTTTTTAAATACCCAAAAAGAGTATTGGCTAACTGAAGAATCTAGACCCGCCATTATGAGTTAATGGAGTATTTTGGTTATTAATGATGAATCCATTTGTGAGACTAACATGTTTATTGATATACCTATTGCTTAGTCTCAATTGTATATAAAGGTGAAAAATCAAATAGGTATGCATTCGACATTATATTCCTATCTTGTTGCATTCCTCAAATCCAAAATATAGGTTGAACTCCACCAAAAATCTAACTTGAATATATGCATATGTTCTTACTACACATTCATGTATGCAAACATCTAGGGGGAGTTCACTCTATGTTTTGCGGTTTCATTAGTATTGATCTGTATTCTCTTATCCACATATATTAAGAATCTTTACTTTGAAACATATCTTTTGAGTATATACAACTTGTGTGGTTTATATATACATATACCATTCTACATTCAATTATTTGCAATTGTAATGGTTGTCATCAATTACCAAAGAGGGAAAGATTGAAGTATCTTGTCCCACCATTATGAGTTAATGGTATGTTGTGGTAATTAATGAAAATCACATTATGGAACTAACATTTTCCATGAGTTGGTGAAATAGGTTATGTTCCATGATGTTAAAGACTTTGGATGACATCATGAGTTGATCGTCATCAAGTCAAGACTCGGGATGAAGAAAATCATCATGTGTTGATGATGTTCAAGCCAAGATCCCGAAGTGGAGAAGATCATCATGTGTTGATGATATTAAAGTCAAAAGCTTGGAGTAAAGGATGCATCATGTGTTGATGCGTATCAAAATCTCTAAGAAGAAATGATCATGAGTTGATCATTAAGTCAAAAGAGTGCATCATGGGTTGATGCATGTTTAAGTCAAGAACCCGTACTTGAAGTGAAGATGTGCGTCATCAAGCTTCAAGAGGATGTGCAAGGTAACGGTATGACTAGCTAGGGCTAATGATTTGTTCCTAGTCTTTTACCGATCTTAGTGTTTGGTTGGAAGACTAGATTGCTAGTATAGGTTGCCGTACTATTAAGAGGGGTCTTTGACTAGTAGCTTGAGTTAGTCATGTATTGATAGCTCATTGTGTTTGCTCTAGCTTTCTTTAGCATGTTGCTATTATTTACGAATGTGTTTTGCAAATAGTTGAAGCTCATGCATAATCCTTGTAGCATGTGACTTTAGTTTACGAATGTGTTTTGCAAATGGTTTAAATCCATGTACCTTTTTTCTTGTGGTGTGATTCTAAAAGTTCGCAAATGTGTTTTGCAACTTGTTGAGAATCTCACTTTAACCTTTGTTTGCATCTCTTGTTAATTGTCAAATGTGCTTTGCAATTGAGTTTGTTTTTTGATGCAAACTGTTGTTTTCTCTGGACAAACGGTAGTACCGGCGTGTTGTCTGCTGTACTACCGCTCAGCGGTACGACCGGCTCGTGGTGCGGTATGACTGCAACCCGATCGTTCCGATGTTTTATTGGAGGTACGTTTTTTACAGAACGACGCTTTTTGAGCATGAGTTGCTCTGTTAAGGTGCGGTAGTACCGGAGCCTTCGTGGCGGAACTACTGTATCGCGGTAGTACCACGTTTCCTTTGGCGGAACTACCGTGTACCGTTCGGACCGTCCGAACATCACCTAATTGTGAGGTTGAGACACGCGGTCCGAAGTTTGGATTGCAAATCCTTGTTGCGGTAGTACCGACGTTCATTGAGCGGTACAACCGCTGCCGATTTTCGAATTGTGAGCGGTACATTTTTCGAGCGTCACTTTTGGACCTCGTGAGCGGTAGTATGCATGATGCTTTGGCGGAACTACCGAAGAAGCGAAACTACCGCGCATTAGTTGGCGGTAGTCAAGATCGATTTTCAGCGGCTAGTTGAGGCGCTCTGTGCGGTGATCCGGCCAGATTGAGCCGATGTCTTGATAATCTGCATCTTGGTTGGCGGTAGTACCGCTCGTGCTGTTTTTTCAGCAGACTTTGTCCCAACGGCTAGTTTTTGTGTGTGAGCTATAAATACCCACCTTGGCTGGTTGTGGGTGAGCTGCTGGTGCCATTACATACTCCCTTGAGCTAAGAGCAAGCCTTGTCATCTCTTTTGTGCATGTGTTGCACTTAGTGAGCTTATTAGGTAGTGGATTGTGTATCCACTTGAGCTTTGACACTTGATTAGTTCAAGTGAGAGCCCTAGATTTGTTACTCTTGGTGTTTACCGACACCTAGACGGCGTGGAGACGTCGTGGTTCGGTGATCTTCTCAAAGAAGGTTGTGAGAAGACCAGGGCATTTGTGAGTGGCTTGGTGCTCGCCATCTCCGGAGTGGAGGAAGAGCAACCCTAGTGGATCAAGGTGTTGGTTCTTGTTGGAACCGGTCCAAGTGGTTGGTGCACTTAGTAAAAACTAGTTGATTTAGGCTTTAATTGTGAAAAACCGATTTGATTTATAATTCCGTATTAGAAATCAGTTTTAGCCAAAGAAGTTTTTAAAACCGCCTATTCACCCCTCTCTAGTCGGTCTCCTCGATCTTACACTAACCCCCAATGGTTTTGGTGGAGAGTTAAGACCAGGAGGTTGGACAACCCAATAGATTTGATAAAAGTGAGTCGAAGGTGAGATCAAGAGGTGGACAATCACGAGTTGGATGTTGGTCCATCGCCTCACTGTAAGATAGGTAAGGACTGAAACCTTGTGCCAAAAAACAGACACAGAAATCGTTCAACCACGGGTTTGGTAAATCCAACTTGACTTAGTACACTGCTCTCCCAATTAAATATCTACAGGATGACACCTGCTTTTGTTGTATAAAGTAGCAGCGGTTTGGGGTGGGTTAGGAGTGGTCCGGTTATGACACTTACTGAACTACACAACGGTAGGAACAGTCAGCGTCGAACCGCGTACTTCACCATTGGCCGGTGATTTCCCGATGGCTATATTGTCCAAGGACCTACCAGGTAAATGCTAGAAAGGTTGAGCAGTGGGAATGCCTTATTATCTTAACTTAGTCGCACGTTATCATGTTGCGTGTATATAGCTTGACAGTATGAGTTTGAGGTATCTTGTGGGTAAAGTTGGGCAACTCTGTAGAGTAAAATCAATGATATTCGGATACATCGTGCTTTCGGTTAATGAAGCAGTGTTCATGGATGATTACAGTACATGAGGCATAAGTAGATATTTTGAGATGTTAAGATGGTAATTGCAGATGTTGAGAAAACGCTGATATTATATTAGTATGATTTTACTGTTTTAAAGACAAACTGCTTTAACTCAAAAGTTGCATTCACATATACCCGATATGGTAAACCCTAAACAATCCATTGAACTCCTGGTATGTAATTAAATTACTTTCCTATGTGGCTTGTTGAGTACATTGTGTACTCAATTTTGCTAAATTTTCATCAGAAGGCATATAAGAAGATTGAAGGATACCTTGGAGAACGTGTTAGGGTTACGACCATACTCAAGCTTTTCTGTGGAAGCTTTTGATTATTCTGAATTTAAGTCAAAGTCATGGGCTTAAGATGCCCATTTTGTTGCTGCAAAATAGTCGTTATGCCATAATTTCTAAATTCTGGGTGGTTGCGTAAACCAGATACACCCTACACCCTGTTTGAAAAAGGAATAAGTCCAGTTTACTCCCTCCAACTATTAGAAAAGTCTGGTTTTCCCCCTGAACTTCAAAACCGGTTATTTAACTCCCTAAATTTGTGCAATCCGGACACTTAGCCCCTCACGCCGGTTTGAATGGGTGGTTTTGCACACGTGGCTGGTTTTGTCCAAGTCAGCATATATGTGTCATCAAATAAGCATGTGTGTGATGGACCAGTGTGGACTTTCTTCTTCTCCATCTCTCTCTCTATATTTCTCCCACGCTCTCTCCCTCCTCATCGGCGCCCACCCTCACCGCAAAAATGGCGCTGGCGCCTTCCTCAACTCCCCTCCCTGTGCGGCCTCCTCCCTACTCCACCTCCTTCCCCCTCCGCCGCCTCCTTCCCCCTCCATCGCCTCCTTCCCCACCACCCAACTCCTCCTAGATTTGGCCGGATCTGGGCCGGTAGCGCCTAGATCTGGCTGGATTTGAGACGTTGTCGCCGTGGTGGCCATGGGGCGGCGATGCCCTCAGCGAGGGGCTATGATGGAGCGGCGATTGGTGTGCGACGGTGGGCGGTGCAACGGTGGATACATAAAGATCGCGATGGCGATGCGACGGCGATCGGTGCCGTGGCGGCCGGCACAAAAGCGATTGGTGTGTGACGCCGACCGACGAGCGTGTAGGTGGCGCAACGCAGCGCGCGCAGGCGGCAAGACGGCGATGAGCTCGTCGTCGGCAACAGCGTGGTGACCAATGGCGAAGTGCGATGAGGAGGTCGGTAGCTGCCCATGCCAACGAGCAAGGTGGGCATATCAAGAAGCGCATCAGGGCTGAGAGCTCCGGGTCCAAGGGGCCCAGGCCACCGTCACCAGTCTCGCGCTTGCTTGACCGCCTCCGCACGCTCCTCCACCTCGCCCCCTCCGTTCCCCGACCGCACCCTATGGCGCCATGCCCAAGGTGAAGAAGGAGAACGAGGACAACAACGTGGCTTCTC
Organism: Phyllostachys edulis; assembly: GCA_036346405.1. Taxonomy (NCBI): domain Eukaryota; kingdom Viridiplantae; phylum Streptophyta; class Magnoliopsida; order Poales; family Poaceae; genus Phyllostachys; species Phyllostachys edulis. The sequence goes on from CM070549.1 coordinate 3,472,631, forward strand.
GCCCATGACCGCGCCCGTCTTTGAAGCGGCTGAGGACGGCGGTGTATTGTCGCTGGTGAGCTCCTCCTCGGGGCATCATCATGAAACCAGAGGGAGATGATGAGCTCCTCCTCAGTAGCGGCGTCTCTAGATAGGCTGGCGGGGATGTACGAGCGGGTGGAAGCGGCGAGGCAGAGGGAGGTGGCGCACTTGGAGGAGCGGCGCTTGGAGGCCATGCGCGACCTCGAGATCGAGCGCATGAGGATTCTCGTCGACGTCGCCATCTCCACCTGAGCCGAAGGAGCTCCATGGAGAAGAAGTTAGAGATGAAGAATAAATGGGATATAAGGAGATGACTGGACACATACATGCTGACTGGGACAAATGAGAGGCCACATCTGCAAAACCACCCCTTCAAACCGGCCCGAGGGGCTTAGTGACCGGATTTCGCAAGTTTAGGGGGGGTTAAATGACCAGTTTTGAAGTTCAGGGGGGGTAAACCAGACTTTTTGATAGTTGGCTTGAGTGAACTGGACTTATTCCTTTGAAAAATAGGGTCGTTACATTTCTTTTGCTAGACTTGTTTGTGTCATCAAGTCAATCTTGAGCTGCCCCTCTTCTTTCTCCAAAGGTAGGATAAGACCTAGCTACTCTTGGATAACCTGGTGAGGTACTACTCTCATATCTACTCTTGGATAACCAGGGTTCCTGTTGGAATCGGGTACATATGTGTAAAGGCCCAATTCATTATTATAATCCCAAAGAATGCAAATCCTTAGACCAAAAGTACTAGACCAGTGTGGTCAAATTAATTTGGTTGAAGCCGTAGACCATTGTGGTCGAAGGCATAGACCATCAAGGTCAAAGACTTAGTGGTCGAAGGATCCGTAGCGGGCGTAGCAGCTACAGTGTCGTAGGTTCAGCGGTGGTCGTAGTGGCCGTAGGGGCTACAATGTTGCAAAAGGACACGACTGGGAGGTCATGGAAATACTGTAACTAGGGAGGTCGTTGTGGTCGTACCACCTCGACCCGATTAGTCGAACTCTCATGACCGGCCCAAACTCTTATGACCAGGATGTAGTCAATCCTCCCCTCCCTTCGACTACGAGCAACTCGTAACCTTTCAACCAGCACCCAGGGTGAACAGTACTCGGATGAATAGTGTTTGGGTGAACAGTACTCGTATGAGCAGTACTAGGATGAATAGTGGTCGGTGAACAGTGCTTGAGGCGGAAAAAAAATACGCGATTGGTTTCGGGAGCAATTGCTCCACTTTTTGGTTTTACTGTTTCTTTCAACTCTCGACTTCTTACATCGATACAAGACTCTTATATAGGCTTGAGTACAAGGACTCAATACTAGACTTGGACACATTTTCTACGAGTATGTCTCAGACTCATCTACTAACTGACTTCGACTCAAAATAGGATTGAATAAAACCAATACATGGAGGATTAATTCCACGATCGTGACCAAGAGGGTGGTCTTTTCAAAATGGGAGGTCATGACCAAGGGGGTGGTCTTGATTACGAGGGTGGTCTTTGTAAAAAGGGAGGTCTTGAGAGTGTTAAGCCGTGTGTAGTCGAATGAGAGAAGTATTCGACTACACAGTAGTGGTTGAAAGAACAAGGGTTTGATTTGCTTTGACTTAATCGAATCGAACGAGCAAGAGCGGAGGAAGAACCAGAGAAACCTTAGAGAAAGAACAGGGTAGCTCAACTAGGAGGAGTATCTGGCCATTAGGAACATACCGGCACGGAGTTGGTGGAATGAGCTGGTCAGAGTTGAGCCGTCGTCGGTGGACCAAGACAAGGAAAGAAACTCCGCGCTACAGGAGCGGCTTGAGGAAAAAGGGGTGGTCTTCGATCTTTAGTATAGCGCCATGGGGCAGGCAGCTGGTCCTTCAAGGAGGTCTTGCAGTATCCGATGGATTTCGATGATGAAGGCTACGACTGGGTGGCGCTTGACAGAGATGAGCGCTGGAGCCGGGCTAGAGCTCAAGCTCTCTTGGGAGAGGAAGGAAGTGAGACTAACACTGGAATGGCAAGGGAGAGCACTATGGGGCTTGGAGCAAAATATGTGCATGCACCTCGGCACATTCGACGAGGAGGAGTAGGTGAGGCTGTGGACAGTAGGGCAGCTGAATGACATCCGAGGGGATGGCTATTAATGGCCGATGGACAGCACCAGGCCGTGGCTTTGACACGACGCACGCAACGCACGAGTGAGAGGCACGGCTGCCCCGTCTTGACCACTGCTGGTTGGAGGAACAGGAGAGTGGTGCACGGGAGCGACGTGTAGGATTAGACACTGAGCTGATCAATATTTTAACTAAAGGAGGTAGGGGGAGAAGGAAGAAAAATTAGATAGACTTAAGAAAAGGCAATTTGACAGGATGGTAGATAAAGTCACAGGAACAGAGGAGATGCAAAATGTCCTTAAGTAAAGCTCAAAGATGCAGGCAAACGAACGACAATAGACATTATACAAAAAAGATTTTAGAAATCCCTCATTTTTACAAATATGAGTTTTTGGGCTGTTACACTAGGCCACCGCCACTAGTCTCGCGCTTGCTCGACCGCCTCCGCACGCTCCTCCACCTCGCCCCCTCCGTTCCCCCCAGCTTCGCACCCTGCGACAGCGCCATGCCCAAGGTGAAGAAGGAGAAGCGAGGGCAAGGCGTGGCTTCTCCGCCCATGACTAGCGCCAGTCTTTGAAGCGGCTGAGGACGGCGGTGTTATTGTTGCTGGTGAGATCCTCCTCAGGGCATCATCATGAAACCAGAGGGAGATGATGAGCTCCTCCTCAGTGGCGGCGGCTCTGGATAGGCTGGCGGGGATGTACGAGCGGGTGGAAGCGGCGAGGCAGAGGGAGGTGGCGCGCTTGGAGGCCATGCGCGACCTCGAGATCGAGCGCATGAGGATTCTCGTTGACGTCGCCTTCTCCGCCTGAGCCGAAGGAGCTCCATGGAGAAGAAGTTAGAGATGAAGAATAAATGGGATATAAGGAGATGACTGGACACATACATGCTAACTGGGACAAATGAGAGGCCACGTGTGCAAAATCACCCCTTCAAACCGGCCTAAGGGGTTTAGTGACCGGATTTTGCAAGTTTAGGGAGTTAAATAACCAGTTTTAAAGTTCAAGGAGTAAACCAGACTTTTCTAATAGTTGGCATGAGTGAACTGGACTTATTCCTTTGAAAAATAGGGTCGTTACATTTCTTTTGCTAGACTTGTCTGTGTCATCAAGTCAATCTTGAGCTGCCCCTCTTCTTTCTCCAAAGGTAGGATAAGACCTAGCTAGCTTACTCTTTTCTTAGCAATGCAACTATGTAAAAAGAGTAAAGGCTAAACAATGTCATCCAAGTCCAATGGCCACACCAGAGGATAGCACTTCCATGATAAACATTTTGTCTAGCTAGCCCGGTCTGCTTTCTACCGGCGTAAAAGTCGTAATTTTTTTCAGACTTCTCAAACATCAAATGTTCAGGATCGATTATGAAAAAGAAACTACTATTTGATGGCGTAAGTGCGGTAATCTTTTCGAGGTTATGTATGTGTAGCTATCTTCTTTACAGATAGAGAAAACAAAGCTGCCGATTAGAGCTTCGTCACCAAATCGACAAAGAAAATATATGGTACCGAGGAGGCGCGTGATGCACGAGCATTGCGTTGAGGCTTTCGTTAAGGCAAGAATGCATTTTTGTAAAGAAATTAATGCCACTTTTAACCGACTTTTGTAGAGCACTCGCTAGCTGCTTGATCGGCGTCTGAATGAACAAGTTGAAGGAAAAGCTTGGAGTATGATATCGATGGTGAACATCTGCTTTTATGTACCTTGTCGGTCGCCCCTGGATTTGATTGGTATATACAATGAAAGTAATACGGGCACGTGACGAACAAATTAGCACTTAACCACTTGCATACAACACAAATCTGTAGTCCTATTTTTTTATTCATGATATGCAGAAGGAATAATGTTTCAATTTAATTCAAAACCTACGTGGAAAAGGATTCGAACCTAAATGGTGGGAACGTACGGCTCCGTTCTTTCCAAGTCTCGTCATTTTTGTGCTAAGCATTCATTCAGTGTTGTACAGTACAGTTCACATGACCTAGCTAGCTAGGCATGTTGAGAATTTTTTTTTAAATAATATTATTTTAAAAAATAATTACAAAAATATATTGTCTCTCCAAAAATTACGAATATGTGTTGCCAGTTGAAATGGCGACATCGCCATTGAAATGGCGGCAGTGAACCCTCTCCTCCTATCGCCGGTCCACCACCTATCGCCGGTTGAAATGGCGATAGGTTCTGTGCCATTTCAATCTGGCGACAGTTCTGTCGCCATTTCAATGGCGATAGGAAGCAAGTCAAATTGCCCATTCTCTAGCTAGGTTTGCCGCCTTTTGATTTTTATCGTTTTTAACGGTGCAAAATCTGTTAGACTCATAATAACATTTTTGATCGTTGTATGTTGTTCTAGTGCGATGAATTTCGAAGAATTTTACGAGAAAGATTGAGATATGAGCGATTAAGTAAGTAGAAAGGTAAGTGATATTGCGATCGCCGATGAATTAATCGCTTGCTCATGTACATGAGCGCATATTATGTAAGGAAACAAATGTGAACTTGCCATTACTATGAAAACTACGATAATTACATAACATTCAAACAAAACATCATAACACTTAATAGCATTGATATTACATAACATTCACAGAAAACATGATAACACTTAATTAAAATGATAATTCGAACATTGGCAATAACATGTTACTCTTGTCGTGCAATAACATAATTGTAACATTGGTAATAACATTGGTCGCACCTCAACGTCCCCCTGTGGATCGTCTCGAGTTGGGTGACGGATGAGGTCCCCACGCGACGTCCGGAGTGGCGATGTCTCCTTCATCTTGAGGATTTTCGTGGGACATTTCTTAAAGGTGTGCCCGGACTTCGCAAATAGAGCACTTCTTCGACGACGTCGGTTTCGCTTCGTCCATGTCGTTCTCGATGCGCCGCACTGCCGCCGTCAACTTTTCCTTGAGTCTATCAATGTCCATGCCAGCATTAGTTGCTCCCGGTCGGATGGCGGTGAAATGGCCAACCACATCGTAACCATATATCTCCGCGGTCGAGTTTGCATCACCGCCTCCTTGGTGAAATAAAGAGAGGTCTCGGCCGAGGATCTTTGCGCCACCGTCGAACATGCGATTATGACATGGGAGCAGGACCTATGCAAAAGAAGGGGCTTGTTGCAAGTGCATGTGCAACTAGCGCGGCGTAACGTGCACTCATGGGTAACCCTCTCACGGTTCGTCCCACGGCGTCCTTTATCCCTACACATCACCTCGAAGCGAAGCTCTCTTGTGCCCATCTTGAATGCCCGGTGCGTCTCACCCTTCTTGCTCTTCTCCTCCATGTACTTGGTGATCATGGCGAGTCTGATGTCTGTCATTTGCCATGGCGGCGATGCGTTGTTGCTTCTATCAACAAAGTACTTCGTCGTACCGTGGAGTATTGCCTCCACAATACCCACCAAAGGGAGGCACCTTGCACCGCGCATGACCCAGTTGTACACCTCGGCTAGATTAGTTGTCATGACACCATATCGGCGCCACCTGTCATGGAGCGGCGACCACTTCTCCTTAGGCTCGTGCTCAATCGGTCGAGAAGCATCTCACTGCGCCCGTCCTCCTCGTCAATCCGGAGCATCTGTGGGTATCTCTGGCAATGCTTGGGGCACGGTCGGTAGCTAGGCGACCCTTCTCATTGCCTCTCTTTTGTGTGTCTTGGTCCGCTCATCTAGAATCTTCGAGTGTTTGAACTTCCGCCACGGTTACGGTTGCCGTACCGCTTGAACATGTTCATCAAGTCTTTGTTATGAACCGCTTGTAGAAGTTTGCACCCAAGTGCCTCATGCACCACCGCTCTGCGCAGATCCGGCCATGGAAGTGGTACGTTCTCTCCTTGTTCTTGTTTGGTTATTGCACGCAGCAGTTCGCATGCCGATCATGTATGAGGCACACGTTGGGACGGTCTGCACTGTGTAAATCCTCACGTTCTTCGAGAACCATAACCACTATCCGTGTTCTCGCTTTCAACGAAAGCGAATGCCACGGAAGAACTTGATTGTTCCGTCTGTCGCTATTGCGCCATCGATGTCGGCCCTTGTACCTCCGGTCAAAAATGTGCCATCTACGCACAAGATTGACGGCGATCTTGAGAATGCGTTGATACATGGACCAAAGCGAAGAATACTCACGCAATACCCTCTTATTGGTCCACTTCGGTGCGTGGCGTCTTCAATATCGATATGGGTGCTAGGATTTACATCTTGTATGACTCGAAGTTGCGCAGGAGGTTGTAGTAGGAATCCTCGAGCGCCCCACCTTAATTCCAATGCCTTCGCTTTTGCCCTCTAAGCCTTCGCATAGTGATTGTGTATAGGAACCTTGCCTCAATCGCCCGAATGATGCATCGTGGCTCAAAATCTAGATTATCCACGATCTCCTTGTACATAAGGTTGGCGATGAAGCGATGATGAGTTCGGTGGGATCTATCTTGACTTCGTAAAGCGCATGTGTAAGGACCACTATAGAGCACTTCGAGAGGTGCCCCACTTTGGTGAAATGAGTGCACTCGCCAAGGCATCCTCTATCTTTGCACTTCACGTCGTAGAATCTTGGGGTCGACTTGACGACTCACGAATGTGCGCCGACCGACAAGGCCCGAAATTTGACGCGTCTGCACGGCCTCCTTGCATTTGTACATAGCTCCTAGTCGACCTCACTCTGGTCATACTCCCACGGCACACACGGAACCTTCGTTGGCAGCGAGATTGTCGGCGGTATGTGTTCGGTCGGATGGAACCTTTGCTCGTCAACTTCATCCTCGTCGTCGGAACCTTCATCTTGAGACAATGCCATGTAGTCTCGGTCTTGAGATCCATCCTTTGCACTACGGCTTCAACCTCCTCACCCTCGTCGGCAAGACCAAGTAGCTTGCATGGTCGAGGAGCTACTGCAGGTCTTCATCGACAAACATCAATAACTTCGGAGAGCCGGCAATTGTATGCGCGCGCTATGGCTGCGAGCCCCGACTTCCTCTTGACCTCGACACCTCCTTCTTGTTCATTGCGGGTGGAGGAGTGGGTTTGGCATATGCTTGGACGAGAAGGACCAATTTCCACCTGCCTCCCTTGCGATGCGTACATATATCGCTATGATTTTGGTCCCCAGTCGCACTAACTCCCAATATGTCGGTTGTGCTCTCCGTGGGGAAAGGTAACTCAATCTCGGATCGTACACATCACGGTCCACTTGGAATGTATGGAACAACCACGCATCACGGCGCCCCATGTACGCGCTCGGTCTTGCTAGGGTGCGGTTGCCAATTGGAAATAACACAAATCAATCCCTCGGGACCCTCTAGAATAGTCCCTTGACCATAGTAAATTTTGAAATTGATGATGTCGGAGTCGGACATATTTGACGCACTGCACCATAAAGAACATTTCCACGATTAACCGCATATCTAAAACTATACTATCTACCGAAAAGTATTATGTAAAACTATACTGCATTACGTAATCGTACATCTAAAACTATGTGATCCATTCGGTTAAAAAAATTACCTGCGAGGTTGGCAATCCGACGGTAACCGTTAGCTTCTCTCCTCACCTCTACTCTTCTCTCATTCTCTTTTTACGAATAAGAATGAGTCTGTATTGAATTTTGGTTTTTATAGGATGGGCTTCGCATCGGGTTGAAATGGCGACAGGAACCTATCGCCATTTCAAGCTGGCGATAGGTGGGTGGACCCGGATGACGAGGAGGAGAGGAGGGTTCTGGCGATAGGTCCCTGTCGCCATTTCAACTGGCGACAGGAACACATTTCTATAATTTTTTAGAGAGATGATATATTTTTATAATTATCTTTTAAAATAATATTATTTTAAAAAAAAATCGGCATGTTGATCGGGTTGTTTTTTTAGAGAAATAGTCCTACTGTTTACAATAATGTTTATTTGATCGAGTGGTTGCTGAGTTGTTTTTCTTAGAAATTAAGCAGGAAAAGGAGAGAGAAAGCACCTAACGGCGGATAAATAAGTAAAAGAATGTGGTAGGAATTGGTGGAACTTTTATTATTATTTAATCCTTTTAAAAAATATTTTAAAAATAACACCTCCCTAACTTTATTTCCAATTCCGACCTTTTTGATCACGTCACAACGTGTAGTGTAGCAAAAGTATGTTATTACGCCACGGATTTCGGCGTGGCAAACGTCACTACTCTTAGCATGACAGAACTTAGCCCATAAACGGAGTGTGTTGGGTTAGAAGACTATCGTGGCAGGTTTGACCACGCCGTTGTCGGTGACGTGACAGTATAGTTTAGTCACGTCACGGATCATGACGCGATCAAAAGGGTCAGAATTATAAATAAAGTTACGAAGATATTATGTTCAAAATATATTTTTTAAAAAAAAACTCGAATTGATGCGACCGCCCAGAGAAGAGCACTCAACCCAACTGAATTAGGGATGTCTGACTTGGCGAGCAGAGCAGCATTGCACGCTGCTCCGTTTGCTTAATAGCTAAGGCCAAGTATTAAACGAAGCAGCCCACGTAGGAAAAAGGGGGCATATGCGCACGTCGGATTGGAATAATGTGCCGATGGAAAAGGAGACAGCAACCCAATCTGGTAGCTGGCTAGCCGCTTTGATTTAGCCACACGAACGACATCTATGAGGGGAGGAGGGAATGAGATTTCGACGATCGAGATAGAAAGAAGAGTCGATCGATCCAGAGATTTCATTGGAGCTCAGGAGCAGGAGGGAACCGAACAAGAGCTGCACTTGTGTTTCCTTGCATGGTCCTCGCGGCCGTAACGGAACACGTATATCCTTCCCTACTAAGATTTGAAGATGTATATTATAAAGATCCATATATGAATATTAATAGGGTGAGGGATGGTTATGGAGAACCTAAGCCACAAAACCACGCATCCATAGCTTAAAAAAAGGGGGCACGAGATGATTAGAGAATAGATTATTTTTAGCATTATATTCTTGTATAGGATAAGAATGCGAGGGTCTTCAAAGTTTCAATATATTTGTGAGAGAGTGACAGTCGCTTAAGAAATTTGTGATAGACTTCGTCAAATCTTTCTATCTCGTCTCGTCATGATGGATTAATTTTTTGTTCTCTTAAGAAGATTCATCTATATTGTTCTTGATATCGTACACGCTTATACTGTATATCACAACTTTGATCCGACCGAAGGATGCTGCGCACGAGGAGGATATCAAATTATAACAAAACGCGAACGCTCGATCGCCAAGCACGCGAGACGGATGCATTTCTCGTGTAAGTGCGCACACACTAAACTGAGAATCTAAAACTGAGAGTCGGAAACGCCCTCACCCTCTCAAATCTCACAAGGCCAGAGACACTGGGCCGCGCTCCTCTTTCTCTCGTAGGCCTTGTTTCGGAGCCCAAAATCCCAAACAAGCCCTTAATGGTTCTGCTCCATGGGCCGGATTGGATCGCACATTTCCTGCGCTATCGAAAATTCTCCCTTCACGGGCCGGGCCGGATCGCACATTTTCTCCGCGATCAAAAAATCGCTCCATGGGCCGGACGTCGCGGAATGGAATGCGAATGGTCGATCTCCAACCAAGCCCGGCCCAGGAAAAATGGACGCAACGTGAAGCGCCAGGCCACTCGTCATCATGGTAATTAATTGGGCCACAGTAAAAGGCCCCTTCTCAAGTTCTAACTGCTCTCTCTTCTTCTTCTTTTTCTAACTTTCGTGGAGCTTTTTTTTTTTTTACTTTCCTATATTTCGTGTAGTTTTCCTGCTCTCTCACTCTCAAGAAGACGGCGAGGACGACGACGAAAAGTGCTTATCGATCGTTACCTCGATCGATCGTCCGTGAACAACCTTACAAGTCACAAGTACTAGATAAATATATATACAGCTCTATTAATTATTTCAGTTTTGCTCTGAGCGAATTAACAAAGAATCTGCCTACGTGGGCCGAGCTGAGCCTCGGTCCGCTAGGGCAATAGTCCGAGATCTAAAATCAAAAATTTATTAAAAAAATCTCTTAAAAAAGCACAAAATACGAGTTTAACCTAAAAACAGCTGACGTAGCCCGAGACCAGCCCGAGACGTGGATCACGCCAGGCTCCGCCCCTGCCTGCATTATTGGCAATGGCATAGCACATACATCCCCAGTCCAGCTTTGATTCGGGGTGGGAAGGAATCCATCAAATGGAGTTAGATCGTGGCAATGCTAGCTCTGTGCCGCTCATGTGTCGGCACCTGCGATTGCATGGTGAGATAGATGCGTATGGTCCTTGGCTACCTTTGGGACCATTCGCCGGCCAGCTAGTGCGCCGGTACACGCATGTTGCCCGATGGACGGACCGCCACGCCACATGCGCGCGGACGAGATGCCTGTGCGGTTGTGCGTGTGTGGACCATGCAAGCACGTGCCCACCCACGTACGTATGTGGTCCGGCTTCCGAGTGGCCAACCAGCTATATAAAACTTGTCCGATAAGAAAAGCCGGCCGTGCGCAAGAGGAGCGCCACACTTTTCTCCTCTAATTCGTCGTCTATCTTAGCTACTAGTACACAAAAGAAATTACGGTCTAGGAGGGTGTGTTTGGTTGGTGGAGCGGGGTCGGGTTGGATCAGTTGAGCGGAATTGTCCCATATGAGATGAGACATGTGTTTTCACCGACTAACCAAATACACCATGGATTGGGGGTGAAAACGGGTCAGATAATTTTCGATCGATCCGAACATAAACGAATTCGGATTATCTCGGATCGGATTTTTCTCCAAAAAAAAACAAATACGGATTTTTTTAAATCGGAAATAAATTCGAATACAGTAGCTCGGTTATCCGTCAAATATGAATAAGGATTATCCGGATAATACAAAGACCGGATATCCAGCATTTCAGCACAACAGCCCAACTAGACATACGATCAGCCCATCAGTCCATCGCTCCATTAGGGTTCCTACTCGGCTACTCCAGTCTCCACTCTCCACACCACAGCCATAGACGTCGTCACGACTCACTTCCACCACTCATTCCTCAAGCCGCGCAGCTTCAAGCCGTCCTCGCCTCGCCACCGGCCACCTCACCGGCTTTCGCTAGCCATCTCGCCCGCCTCCGTCGGCTCCCCTGCACCATCACGCCTGCCTCTGCGGGCTCCCTGCATGCTCGCCCGGCTCCCTCCGGCCCGGTGCCTCATGAATCCTCTCATGGCCACCTTGCCTCGCCGCCGGCCACCTCTATGGCCTCGTCGCCCGCCCGCCCTGTTCCCCACCAAAGGTAAGCATGCACACTTTTACCCCCTTTGTTGTGTTGCCTATGATCTATGAATGCAGTGTTAGTCCCAGTCACAATGCTAAACTTACAATAACAACTGCTAAGGTTCTATCCATTGGGATTTACAAGATTAACAAATCCTTCTGAAGCTTTTGTCTGTGATCTGAAGGTTTTGGGACTGTTAGGGGTCTCTAAATTGATGAAATTTCTTCCATTCTCTCTGTTGGTGGGGTTGGGGTTATAACTTGTAAGTAGAATAGTGATTTATTGTTCTCTTGTCTTTAGACTCTTCACAGTGGGATTCCAGGAATAAACACACTATGTGTTATCTTGAAAATTTTGTAGCAGGGTTCATGCTATGCCAATCAATGTAGATGTTCTGAGGGCATCTCACAATTATGCAGAAGTCATTTTCAGTTTTTTGCTGTTGCTTGAGTAGAATATCTAAGGAAAAACGTTTCCTCGCTGACACAAAGTTCTAAGGGCAAAGAATCAAACTTAAAGGGAAATCATTTAGTCTCAATTAGCACACCCCTTTGGAAAGGGATTCTTGTTTCATCATTTGAACATGTAAAGAAGTTGTAGTTAGGGACCAATCTGGAACAAAAGAAATTACAGTGATAAACATGTAAATGTTAAGATCCTATAGAAAACCAATTATCTTAATTTGCTATGTTGGTAAGATCCCTTGAAGAAAAGAAGTTAACGTACGTCTTTCACTGCAATTTCATCAATTTAGATACTACTCATTGTAGTTGATCAAACTGTAGTCACATCTACTTTTATTTATTTATTATTTCTTGCATGCTCATAACCCTAAACCCTATTTCATGAATCGTCTCTAAGGATAGTAACAGTTCCCTTGACATTTGTTGGTTGTTAATGTTTTAAGCTAAATTAAGTTAAAGTTCTGATAAGACAGTGTAGTATACTAAAAAAGTTACAATCGGTTCATGATTTTGGGAGCTTGATATTGTCACTTCACATACTTACTTTTGGTAGCCAAGTTTGACTCAACCTATACAATAGCTTGGTGATGTGAACGTTTATATGAATGACCCTAATGATTTTTATTTTTAAATTTTAGCTTCTCTAGTGCCAGTGGAAGAGGAAGATGATGAGATGCTACTGGTCTGTTGCTTGTTAAGAAAATGGATATGTGATGAATTAAGTGTAATGTTATGTATATTTTTTTAGACATGGTATCTTGGTGTTATTGAACTATGTATGTCATGAATGAAATATGTGTGATGTGCTAAGTGTGAACTAAGTTTTATGTATGTGATGAACTAAGTGTGAATATATGATGACTTATGAGTTATGAGCTAAATATGGTAAACCAAGTGTTATGTTTGTGATGAACTAATTAATGCAGTTTGCTAGTGCCAATGTTATTTGTGGTTGCTGAAAATATGAACAATTCATGATTGTTTGGATCAAATAAACTAGTTACATCTTTTCGTTAATTCATAGCATACAATTTAAGGGGTTTTCATGTTCCAAAAAATATTCGTGACTATATTCGTTTCAATTCGTATTTGCTCTGTATCTGTATTCAATATTATTCGTATCCGGAGTATTCATATTCGTATCCACATCCGGGGAAAAATATGAATCATTATCCGTCTGTATTCGATCCGTTTTCACCTCTACCGTGGAATATCTCACAGCAGTTAATCAATTCAACTCTATTTTTCTCTCAATAAAATCAGTAAAAAAAGGGGAGAGATTGTGATAGCAATGCGATTAAGACTGTGCTTCCCTAGCGAGCTTACGTCCCTATATTTGAAGACTGATTTCTACAGGCCATTATCAGCTACATACATCATTTTAAATGAAAATTTTATCTTAAACTATCTCCGTGCTTGGGGACTTGTTTGAAACAGAAGTATTCACGGTAGTATGCGAGGAAGAAGAGAAGAAAATATCAGCTCGAAACAGAAGCCGACGGAAACAACAATCTGACAGCAGTTTCAGATTGTGTGCCCAACAGTCCAGCATGGTCCACAAACATGCACACCCATCACTTATTAGTAAAAGTTGTGGTGGCCCACTAGTCAGCAGTGGCACAGACCGATAGACCGGAAGCCCACGAGGCGAGTGTGTCTCCCCCTCTCTCTGACAACACCAATCCCCCTCTGCTGAAATTCTGAAAAGTGCTTCAGAGGCAGCAGATCTCTGCACAGAATCTATAATGCCACTCATGATCAGGTGCCAGCAGGAGCACTATAGTTTGACTAGAAATTAGAAACGTTATTATAGAGTGATCAGAAGGAGCGTGACACGATTGGTCTCCTGTTCATTTGAAATTCTAAATCTAGTCTCTTTTACCCGAAAATTCTAAATCTAGCTCTCTCCTTCCAAATGCTGCGCCCGAGGAAGGCAGCAGCTAGGTGCTGCCCTCGGGGACAGCAGCAACTTGCCTATTATGCTGGGGACATGACGGTAAGCAAAGACATTTATGTGAGAATTTTTCATTTAATTATATTTTTTGGAGGAATTTATAAATATAGCAAATAAACTCAAAAAATTATGAATTTTTTTGTGGAGCCTCCCAACATAGTGTACTTGCTTGTGTATTTTTTTTTCAAAATTTTATCTATTCTACTTGTTTCTCAAAAAATCATTTAAATATACTGTTTGTAGGAATTTTCTAATATAGAAAATGAGGTCCAAACATTATGAATTTTTTTCAAGCTCCTTACACAGTGTACTTGATTGTGCAATTTTTTTTATAATTTTATATGTTCTGAAATTATCGTGACAAATTAAGAGTTTAGGTCTCGAAAATTAGGACGAAAGGTTTCGGAAATTAGGGTTTTATAATTTCATGTGACTTGGAATGTGGGAAGTTTAGTACCACATGACTACTGCAAGTGTACTGCTGGGAAGTGCAGAAAATTAACAATTAAAGGGGTAGAGTACCATGCATTAACTGTCGATTCCCGTTTCATCCGCGAGTTCAAACCAGTTCAAACATTAAATTTTAAAAGTACCATCCTTAATCAATAATAGAGCATGAAAGATTTATTGCCAACTTACCATGGCCCCACCACCTAATTCTTCATGTGTCATTTTTGGAATTTTTGCCGTATTGGTACCTTTTAGGACAATTTTATATGACGATAATATTGTACCCAATCTGGCCGCAGCACTTGCTCACCCTATACCCTTTGTTTGAGCCACTTGGGAATCACCAAGTATCTTTGCACAAACCTATTTCTATGGTGGTTCACCCATGCACCTACTGGTACCATCAGCCCCATTACTCAATCAAACAATTGCTTCTGATGTGGTGAAGGACACTGGTACAAGAACTATCCTAAGCCACCTCGGCCTTGTTACGCTACAACACCATGTACTGCAAGGAGCACGTAGCACACGACAAGGTTCGGTTTAACACCGCGTCACAGAACACCCTTGCCGTGGAGGTGCGCGAGCAAATCAATCGGGAGTCGGGTCCAGAGATTCGGCACGCCATAAAAGCGAGAACTGCGGGCAAGGAGGGACAACAGCGACGGAGCGACAAATGTACGAAGGAGGGAGTGTCTCTTACCTAGAGTAGTCATGTGGCACTAAACTTCTCATATTCCAAGTCACATAAAATCATGAAACTCTAATTTTCGAAATCTTTCGTTCTAATTTTCGAGACCTAAACTCTTAATTTGTCGCGATAATTTCAGAACATATAAAATTATAAAAAAATTGCACAATCAAGTCCACTATGTAAGGAGCTTGAAAAAAATTCATAATGTTTGGACCTCATTTTCTATATTAGAAAATTCCTACAAACAATATATTTAAATGAATTTTTGAGAAAAAAAGCATAACATATAAAATTTTAAAAAAATTACACAAGCAAGTACACTATGTTGGGAGGCTCTACAAAAATTTCATAATTTTTGAGCTCATTTTCTATATTTATAAATTCCTCCAAAAATATACTTAAATGAAAAATTACATACATGTCTGCAGACCACCATTGCGGTCCCAGTGCAGTGAGCAAGATCTTGCTGTCCCCGATGGCAGCACCTAGCCGCTGCCTTCCCCGAGCGCAGCAAGTGAAAGGACGAGACTAAATTTAGAATTTTTGGGTAAGAGGAGCTAGATTTGGAATTTCGAATGATCCAGGGCCAATAACTTCTGATTAGAATGGGATTAACTGACAAGCCGCTCAGAAAGGAATGGGAAGTCGAGCCAATGGGGGTTCGAAGTCTGACCTCTTATTACTAGGTTTGATCGGAGAGCTACTTCGAGACATAGACTTGATGCACATCTACTCAGAGAAAACGTGTTTTCAAATCTGCACATTTGAGGCAACAAGGATTTATATCCTCTGGAACGCGGGAATTTTACGGGAATTTAGGAGGATTTCCGCAATGTTTCCTGTAAAATCCAAGGCTTCAAAGTTTGAAGTTTTCCTTTTGCCAATTTTTATAGTCCGATACATGTTAATTCAAGTATCTACACACTGCAAGAAAAAAAGAAAGAAACCTTGATGGCATTAGTGTTTGTCTCATTGGCTTGGTGGGCAAATCGTAGGATGATGAGGTGATAATCTCTTTATGTTAGTTGTGGCAATTAGCGCGCGCATGCCTCGACATGGTGTTGTCATAATCCAACAAGACGTTGTTTATACTCTTTTAATTTTGTGGCCACCATGGCATTGGGCATTGGCAACTGCATATGGTGGCTCCGCGATGATGGCGGCCATGATAAGACCACAATTGAGTGAGAAGAAAGACAAACTACAAATCAAAGTGAACTTGCTAGCCACAGTGGGTGGCGGCACGCTGGCACTAGCACTGGTCAACAACTCAATGCCATGACAAGTAACCGTATTGATATGACTCGTGGAAGGAAACAGGCACACATGATCAATTGATTGTGTTGATACATCATCATGATAAAGGGCAAGTAGGGCCTCTAGATCTTTGATTTTTAGGAACCGGTGATATTGGATTCTAGGTGATGTTTAGACTTTTTCTCCCCATAAATTACTATTATTGTACACAAGGTTGTCAGAATCTCGATTCTAGTCACAATTTACAACTCAGATTGGCTGGACTGATTCGATCCTATGGTAGAATCCTAATATTATTGCATTATAACAAACAAAAAAATTGTAGGATCGTGACCAAGATTTTCATACGATTCTAGTCATTTATTATAAATAATTATTTACATATGTCCCTTTTATTGTAAACATTTACTTTTTATTTCTTTATGTCCATTATAATTTGCATAAATAAGGAATAATCTTTCCTTTGCACTACATTTTGATAAACAAAAGTTGTAAAAGTATAGTTTAAAAAATATAGAAGTGTTAAAATGCAAGGTAGATTTTAAAAAATGTTTATTTTGTAGAATTAGATATGATATAATTTAGGATCCTACATCGATCATACGATTCGTAGTCTTGCTGAAGAACCTCCGATATAATTTAGGATCACGATTCTGACAACCTTAGTTGAACGTAGCACTTCGGTTACTATTATTCAAGTATTTACTCAACATGTCTATGTTTTTATCTTTGTGGTTTGCTCTTGTACGTGTCGCTAGCTTATGAAAACTTACAACACCACTCGACATGGTTGTCACTATCATGTGCAGTTAGCAAGATAGCCACGTTGCAGGTCATAACTGTTAGATTATTTAGCACTCTAGTGATTACATAATCCCACAAATAAATCATGACTATAGAAATAGCATGAGTACTAAATATGTCCAGAAGATGAAGTAGGACGATAAGCAATACGAACAACAGAACGTATATATTCATGCTGGTAATTAGAAGTATGTGCATAGTATTAGATGGTACCGATGCGATGCGATGCAAAGAGTGTCTCAGCGACGAAGAAGAAATTTTTGCCGATGAGGAAGATGGCGATGTAGACGATGCAGGGAACGAGTGATGTAGACGATGTAGGGAACGACGAACAGTCGCGAAGTCGCTTCCCAAAAACCTTATTTGCCTTCTCCCGTACAGGATCGCAAGGACGATGGTTCTGGAGACCTACTCTCTCCACTACCAGTGCACGTCGGGCGCAGGGACGGAATAGCTTGTAGCAGCGCAGCGCTCGAGAACAGTTCTCTCTCGCACGGATGTGTTTCGCAATGTGCGAGCGAGAAGACATGCAGTGTCTTCAGATTTAAAAAGACGGCAAAAAGAAACCGCTCGCAGATTAGGAAACCGCCATCAGATTAAGGCTCGTTAATCGCAATCAATTCACCGCGTAATCATAGCGTTTTCGTTTCGTAATCAGGCTCATTAATCGCAATTAATTCGCTGCATAATCATAGCATTTTCGTTTCTTTCCATCCTGACAAGATTGCATGGCAAAACAATATTGCAAAAGAAAGCTGCGTCTGGACTCACGTCTGAACTCGGAATGACTGCACCATTCACGCGCACATCGCATGGCCAAGCCTGGCCTGGCCTAGCGTGGCGTGCGTGCGCGTGTGGTCCTTTCTCTTGCTTTACCAAGGTTAGACATGCTCCACCTTATAAGGTGGTGTCTCTCCACCTTGGCTAGCAATATGGGACTAAAGTATCCCACATGCCACCATGCATGAGTAGACCTTTTAGATTTTCCTAGGAATTATTGATAAAGGATGGGCCAAAGCCCACTTAATTCCAACAATCCCCACCAGATCCCAGGGGCTCACAAAGTTTTCCTGTTGTTCCAAAGCACTGTTAATATACCAGTTTTTTAGTGGAGACCTTTTAGAGTTGAACATCCACCTAGAGCTTTAAGTTACATTTATTCATAACTACACAATGGACTAAGTCTTGAATTGGCAGTTTTGCGTGAATGAGTTTCACCTAAAGCCTTAACTGATACTAGGTCGGCAATAGGCTACCTCTCGGGTAGAGCATATAAGTCACACTCCTATGTCTCTTCGTGAGATTCTTAGAGAGTACTCATTTCTCACAAACTATGACTAGCAATCGGGCTCACATAGGTGTGTTCTTTCAAGAATGCTCTGTAGGATAGCATCTTTGCTATTTAAAGCCATAGAACACATTAAGACAAAGTCATCCTACCATACAGATTTGAGAGTACGACATATTCAGTGGAGTGGGTTATAGAATGTACTCTTCTTCAGTGAACCAAACAGTTTGTTTTTCCAGGTCCTACTTCACGGGATCTCCGATCACATAGGTTGGGTTGCCACTGTGGTGTAACTCACATAGGTCTCATTCGCATCTCCTTCAATGCATTATCTATCACATTCCGTGATAAACCCTTTGTAAACGGATCTGCCGGATTCTTAGCCGTTGGGATATAATCCACAGCTATTTTTCCAGAATTTCTCAATTTTTTGACAGATTTTAATCGTCTTTTTACATGCATGGAGGACTTCATGTTATCATTTGCACTATTCACTTTAACGAGAATCGTTTGATTATCACAGTATATCAAGATGGCCGAAATCAGTTTTTCAACCACCAACAAGTCCATCAGGAGTTCACGTAGCCATTCTGCCTCAATAGTGGCCGTATCCAATGCCGTGAGCTCTGCTTCCATGGTTGACCTTGTCAAAATGGTCTGTTTACAAGACCTCCATGAAACAGCAGCACTACCTAGAGTGAAAACATACCCACTCGTAGCCTTAATCTCATCAGCATCAACTATCCAATTGGAATCACTACACCCTTCGAGTACGCCAGGGTACCCGGTATAATGAATTCTATAACTCATCGTACCTCTCAACTAGCGCAAAACTCGCTCGAGTGCACGCCAATGATCATCTCCCGGATTAGAGGTAAACCGGCTTAATTTGCTTACAGCAAATGAGATGTCAGGCGGGTAGCACTAGCTAAGTACATGAGTGAACCAATAATCTAGGAATATCTCAGCTGATCCTTTCCTAGTATTTTATTCTTTTGAAGTATTAGACTAGAATCATAAGGTATTGGAGAAGGCTTGCTATCCATATAGCCAAAATGGCTCAAGACCTTTTCCACATAATGAGATTGCAAAAGTGTAATCCTATCCTCACCCTTGATCAGCTTGATGTTTAGAATTACATCAGCTTCTCTCAGATCTTTCGTGTCAAAACTTTGGGACAGAAAAGGTTTAACCTCGATAATCACGTTAAGACTTGTTCCAAAGATAAGTATGTCATCAACATACAAACACAGTATAACTCCTTCACCCCCACCATAGCGGCAGTAAACACATCTATCGGCTTCGTTTACCGCAAAGCCTGCAGATGTTAAAGTTTATCGAACTTCTCATACCATTGCTTAGGTGCTTGCTTGAGACCATACAGAGATTTCAGTAACTTGCAAACATTGTCCTCTTGATCGGTTACCACAAAACCATCAGGCTGTTCTATGTAGATTTTCTCATCTAACTCTCCATTGAGGAAAGCTATCTTAACATTCGTTTGATGGATAATAAGACCATGTGAGGCCGCCAAGGATAGTAGTACCCGTATAGTGGTCAATCTAGCAACGGGTGAGTAAGTATCAAAGAAATCTTCTCCTTCTTTTTGAGTATAGCACTTGGCCACAAGCCTTGCCTTGTACTTTTTGATAGTACCATCAGGCCTAAGTTTTTTCTTGAACACCCACTTACATCCATCAAGCTTGCAAACATATGGACGATCAGTGATTTTTCAAGTCCCATTAGCGAGAATGGAATCCATTTCGCTACGGATTGCATCCTTCCAGTACTCTGCATCGGGAGATGCATATGCCTCTGAAATAGATTTGGGAACATCATCCACAAGGTACACAGTGAAATCATCTCCAAAGGATTTTTCAATCCTTTGTCTTTTACTCCTTCTAGGAACAATACTGTCCTCCTTCTCAAGGATTTGTTCGAGTGTGTATTCGGAATGCTCAATGGGAATTATGGATTCAGGAGTTAAATCATTTACTTGACTAGTAGAGTTATGCATATCCTTCATGAGGAATATATTCTAAAAAAATGTAGCATCTCGAGACTCCATTATTATATCGATATGCATGTCAAATACCTCAGATTTAGCCATTAGAAACCTATAGGCAGTACTGCAATGTGCATATCCTAGAAAGACACAATCCATAGTTTTCAGTCCAAGTTTGCGCTTTTTAGTTATCGGTACGTTGACTTTTGCTAAGCACCCCCAAGTGCGCAAATAGGGTAGTGATGGTTTTCTCCCTTTCCATCATTCATACGGAGTAATCTCACTATTCTTAGTGGGAATTCTGTTCAGGACATGAGTCAAGGTCAGTACAGCCTCCCTCCACCATGCCTTAGATAAACCCGCAGTGTCTAACATGGCATTAACCAAGTCACTAAATGTGCGGTTCTTTCTTTCTATAACCCCATTGGATTGAGGCGAATAGGGAGGTGTCCTCTCATGAATAATTCCGTGCTCTACACAGAATTGGGAGAACTCATTTGAGAAATACTCTCCACCATGACCCGATCGAAGTCTTTTGATTTTTCTTTCTAGTTGATTCTCAACTTCAGCCTTATAAGTTTTAAAGTAGTCTAGAGTCTCATATTTTGTTTTCAACAGATACACATAACAATATCTAGAAACATCATCAATTAGAGTCATGAAATATCTTTTTCCTCTTTTTGTCAACACACCATCCATTTCACAGAGATCTGAATGTATGAGTTCTAAATGTGCCAAATTTCTTTCCTCCACAACTTTATGGGGTTTGCGAGGTTGATTCGCTTACACACAAGTTTGGTATTTAGAACCTTTGACTCTAGAGAGTTTCGAAATTAAATTTAGACTCGATAGCCGAGACATACAACCAAAATTTATGTGGCACAAACATGAGTGCCAAAATGTTGGCCTCATCCCCATTATTTGGATCATAAATATGGTTCACAACCTTATTACATAAATCTGAAAGGAAAAAGCAGAACAAGCATCTGCAATCATAGTCTTTTCCAATAAAGAGTCCAAATTTAGCAATGACTACTTTATTTAGCTCAAAAACCAACTTATACTCATCTTTACGCAAAAGGGAGCCGCTGATATGATTCTTATTTATTGAGGGGACATGATGCACGTTCTTCAGCTGAATGATTTATTCCGAAGTAAACTTCAGATCTACCTTACCAACACCAAGAACAGAGGCATGCGAACCGTTTTCCATCAATCGCGGAGGAAACCTGAGCAACCTGATAAGAAGAAAACAAGGACACATCAGCACATACATGAATATTAGCCCCTATGTTAATCCACCAGTCGGTGGAGTGACAGACCGAAAGAAAAATAGGTAGATTACAATACCCAGATGTCTTTGCTCCGGTATCGCCAACAGTCATATTTACAGACTTGGTTTATCTATGCCCATTTTTTATGCCTTTACGGTCAGAACATTTGTTGGCCCAGTGACCGACCTTACCGCAAACATAGCAGACACCTTTTTTTCCTTATTTGGCTTCTTGTTCTTCTTAAAGTTGGTGGTCTGTACGTCGTTGGCCTTTCCCTTTAACTTTTCGTTACCATAGTGTTGTACGACATTGGCGCTAGACTGTCCTTCGGCCACCTTAGGATGCACATCCTTCGTCCGAGCTTTCTCATCAACATCAAAGGACGCAATCAGATTCTCAATGGAAATATTTTGTCTCTTGTGTTTCAGAGATGTGGCAAAATTCCTCCATGAAGAGGGTAGTTTGGCAATGATGCTACTAGCCACAAACTTATCGGGTAATGTGCATTTGAGGTGGTCGAGTTCCCTCGCAATGAATTGTATTTCATGAGCCTGTTCAACTACAGAACGGTTCTCAACCATCTTGTAGTCATGATATTGCTCGATGGAATACAATCCACTGACAGCATCCGAGGCAGCGAACTTATGTTCGAGTGCCTCCCATAGCCCCTTTGCGTCTGTCATGTGCATATACACATCGCACAGACGATCGGAAAGAATGCTAAGAACGTATCCCATAAAAATTGTGGTGGCTGCTTTAAATTCCTTTTCACCTTTCAGAGTGAGTTCTCCTCAGTCTCTCGAGGCAACCCAAAATACGTTCAGAGCCGTGAGCCACAAAGTGACTCTTTGTCTGCCATCTTTTGAAGTTCACTCCACTGAACTTCTCTGGTTTTATTGCCTCGGTAAAACTAGCCATTTTCATCACAAAGTGCCTATCAAATTCATCATAAGGTTTTTGGATTGTTAGATTATTTAGCACTTTAGTGATTACATAATCCCGCAAATAAATCATGACTACAAAAATAGCATGAGTACTAAACATGTTTAGAAGGTGAACTAGGACGACAAGCAATACGAACAATAGAACGTATATATTCATGATGGTAATTAGAAGTAAGTGCAGAGTATTAGATGGTACCGATGCGATGCGAAGAGTGTCTCAGCGACGAAGAAGAGGATGTCGCCGATGAGGAAAATGACGATGTAGACGATGCAGAGAACGAGCGATGTAAATGATGTAGGGAACGGCGAGTAGTCGCGGAGTCGCTTCCCAAAAACCTTATTCGCCCTCTCCCGTATAAGATCGCAGGGACGACGGTTCCGGAGACCTGCTCTCCCCCCTACCGGTGCACGCCGAGCGCAAGGACGGAGTAGCTTGTAGCAGTGTAGCGCTCGAGAACAGTTCTCTCTCGCACAGATGTGTTTCGCAATGTGGGAGCGAGAAGACAGGCAGTGTCTTCATATTTAACAAGACCGCAGAAAGAAACCGCTCGCAGATTAGAAAACCACCATCAGATTAAGGCTCATTAATCGTAATTAATTCGCCGCATAATCATAGTGTTTCCGTTTCTTTCCGTCCTGGCAGGATTGCACGGCAAAACAAAATTGCAAAAGAAAGCTGCGTCTGGACCCACGTTCAAACCCGGAACGACTGCACCATTCACGTCGCATGTCGTGTGACCGCGAAGCATGGCCTGGCCTAGCGCGTGGCGTGGCGACACGTGGCGAGGTGAGCGCGCGTGCGTGTGGTTATCCTTTCTCCTCCTTTCTCCTGCTTTACCAAGGTTAGACATGCTCCACCTTATAAAGTAGTGTCTCTCCACCTTGGCTAGCAATATGGGATTAAAGTATCCTACATGCCACCATACATGAGTGAGCCTTTATGATTTTCATAGGAATTGTTGATAAAAGATGGATCAAAACCCATTTAATTCCAACAATAACAACTATGTTGACGTAACCATAACAACACTATAGCTACGGTGAAGTCACTAGCTACAATTCCGAGGTAACATGAACGTAGAGAGTTCTTCCAACCAGAGGTGACGAGACATTCATTGAGAAATGCTAGAGGGTTTATCAGAAAGCCCAATCGATCCACCCATAAGGTGCATGGGTGGATCGATCGGAGTGATTTAATATCTAATTATCATTGTCCTATTTTAGAAGCATATTCATTAAGTGAATATTATGACGAGGACAACAATTTACTCTTTTATGTTTGACAAACCATGTATATCTCAAGATAGCAAAAGGTGCACGTTAATTTATTTTTGAATGGACTAAATATGTACGCTCTCCATATAATGCAAATGCGTGCAAAGCTTATGCAGGTACTCTAAATATGTACGCTCTATGGTAAGTCATGATGCTGCCCAACCACACTGTACACACTGGGGTTTGCTCCAAGTTAAATTACTCCTTGCTAGAAACGTCGATGCGAGGATACCCCAAGTCATCTTTTGAGCTATGTTTTTTCTTCGCCGTTGTTAGTTGGCGCATATCTACTCGGATGTCACATAACTTGTCATATGCCGTATACAATTCAAAGCTGTGCCCCTTTTATGCAATTTAGAAAGTCCTTATCTTTTCGTGGCCTGCACTACTTGTGGCATATGATTCAATGTCTGCGATCGTCACATGCCCACGTACAGTTTGATGCCTTTACTTGTAGTATTACGTAATCAGAGACGCAATACAACCCAAGTCTCCAAATGACACATAGAGTTTGGCTTGTTTACATCCACTGCGCTTTGAAACGGCCTGTATTTCAAGCCGATCTCAGCAAATCAAAGCGTTCCATCTTTTTCGGCCGGTGTTGCTCGTTGCGTGTCTGCTTGCTATCTCCAATAGTATATTTATTATTGTTTTTTAGCTATATTACATCAACAAAATCCTACATAGAGGAGAGAGAGAGGAGAGAAGAGCACAGATCGTCTTTTCCTGTCGTGCACGCGAAGTAAGACATGAAACATTAATATACTCTAGTTGACATATATGCCCGTTTCAAAAAAAAATTATAAAATATAAATGTTGGAGAGTATGCTAGAGACTATCTATTGGAGATGTTATCTCTAAAGATGGTGTAGCATATGTGAGAGATAAGATTATCTTAACTATTGAAGATGCTCTTAGGCGTCATTATCTCTAACTATTAGAGATGCTCTTAGGCGTCATGTACAACTCAATGGCTACTTAATTATCTAATGGTGTATGCAGTTGAACGTTCCTGATCCTCTCATGTAGAACTGTTCAAATGCCGGGCTGGGTTGGGATTGAAAAGCCCAGTCTAAAACAGGCAAGTCGGAGCCTGGCCCGGCTCGGCTTGAAAAATTGATTTTCCTATTAAAATATATTATTTTAATATTTTTTGAAATAAAAAGCAATATTTAATTCATTTTTGGAATTAAAAAAATAGATTTCTATTTTTTAATTATTTTTTTAGGATTTCGGGCTGGGCTTTTAGACCAAAATTTCAGTCCCAAACCCGACTCAGACATGAACGGACTCGGACGGACCGCCCGTGAACTAGGCCTCTCATGTAAATCGAATCGGATGGAATTCGGTCCAAAAGTCGACATAACTCTAAAGTTTGTCTTGTTCACAAGATCTATCTCTCTGTGAACTGCATATTTTGTCATGCACCTTTGGAAGTGTCATATACACTTTAACACTTCTTTAGCATGTAACACGGGTGTTACTAACCATTTAACATCTCCGCTCATCCTACATATTAGCAAAATATCCCCAAACAAGTATGCTACTGATTGTATATTACCGCTTTATAAATATTCTTTTTTCTCTTCCACTACTAATGTTATAGCTGAAACATAGAGAAATGAAAGCATCACGATAGTTCAGATAAAATGGAAAATCTTCAATATCTCTGAAGTGTTTGTACTAGAACCATACCATATAAATGTAGTAGAAAAATAAATGCAGAGACATCAACAAACTCGCAGGAACAAATTACAAAATGATAAAGCAAAAGGAAATCGACTACCTGCAGGATTTATTTCCCCCCGGGCCCTGGCCCGCACTAGTTGTCATGTAGTCGTCTCGGACGTCGCATGCAATTTTGGGGGTCTATCTTCTATCTATTATCTTATTAAAACAGAGTCAAGAGAAGTCACCATGTTCGCTCTCGAGCGCTAGAAATTCCTATTTTAATCGTGGAAAAAAAAGAAAGATCTACACCGCTGATCGTTACGGGTTCAGATTATAACGATCTAGATTAAAAGAGAGAGTCAAGTTAAGTACAACAAAACTGAAATTCGGAATATAAAATAAAATATGCAATTTGATTTCCATACGGGTTCCTAAGTAAAAGAATCCATGCCAAATACAATAAAATTGAAATCCAGAATAAAAATAAAATAAAATTAGCAATTTGATTTCCATACAAATTCCTAAGTAAAATCCAAAAATAATAATTCGAATAAAAAATAAACAAAAATGCAATTAGATTTGTATATGAAATAAAAAATGAAATTTGGAATAAAAATAAAATTAGCAATTTGATTTTGATATAAATTCTAAAAATTATAATTTGGAATAAAAATTAAACAATAATTGGCGAGTTAGATTTGTATATGAAATCCAACCTGAAATTCGAATAAAAATAAAATTAAATTAACAATTTGATTTCAATACAAATTCCAAAGTAAAACCCTAAATAAGCTGTAATTGAGAATAAAATTAAGGAAAAATAGCAATTGGATTTAGATATGAATTCCAAGGAAAAGAACTGAAATTTGAATAAAAAATAAAAGAAAATTTACGATTTGATTTCCACACAAATTTCAAAGTAAAATCCTAAATAACTAAAATTCGAATAAATTAAATAGATTTAGCAACTTGATTTGTATACAAACTACAATAAAAATAACATAAATATTGAATAAAAATAAAAATTGTAACGAGGATGACACGAATAGTGTGAGAGGAGACACAAAAGAACCCATCATATTCGCTTTCAAGGTCATGCGTTTCTATTGTTGCTTCCTATAGAATAAAAATTAAAAAGAACTAATATTTTGAATAAAAAATAAAATTTATAATGAGAATGACATGAGTGGTATCAGAGGAGACCACGAAAGAGTGCAATGGCATCGATCTGTATTGCAAGAAGACATTGGCCCATGGGGAAGCGAAGAGCCGAGGAGGTGACGACGGAAATGAGGACAATATCGTGCTGCTCACCTTAGACGTTCAACGAGGATAATATTGTGCTGTTCGCCGGAGCTATTGAAGAGAAAGTCTAGTGTTGAATGAGCCAAGGGCCGCAGTAACAAGTGGTGAGCGTTGACGTTGTGAAATAAGTTAGCGGCCAAAGAAGCTCGATGATGGGGAAGCCCTACCAGAGAGGAGATGAAGTTTTGCATTGAAGACGAGCTATGGAGGATATGTGGCCATCATGTAGCTAGGAGCGTGCCATCACTGGTGAGGGCACATCGTCGCCAACGATGGCAAAAATATTCTCTATATTGTTAGACAACGACTAAAATAGACATGTCAGCATTAATGAAGATGAGAGGTTGTCGCGGCTATCGAGGAAGCCACAACGTTGAGTTGGCCAACGTTGAAGAAAAGGAACGACCCACATGAGAAAAGAGGACATCGAGCATGTATAATTTCATACATGCATCTGTACGAATAGAAGCGTAGGCGTACAGAGGCAGATGAGCAAAAAACATGGAGTAGAGATGGCGCAGTCGTAGGGAATAAGCTTGGGGTCACTGAAGAGAGCGTAACACGTGTACCCAACTGAGACCGGTGACAATTGCATGTGTATGCGTGTTTATATCACAATAGTTAGCATTAAGCAATAATTGGAGAGAAATAGAAGATAACTATATGATAAAGTATTACATTAAAAATGGTAGCAACCGAGAGAGATCAATATAGATTTGGTCTTATTGTTGAAAGTTGAAGCAAAAAAGTTGTGACTATAAGAAAAGATAGAAGATACACCGTTCGGTGGGGTAACTGGTATGCAAGGGAAGATAAATTCAAGATAGGTCGCCCATGGTGCATCAATATATGCATGGGCAAGGTACTCTAATACCATATAAGCTAATAAGATAATTTGTTGCACATATAAATAACGTATTGTTTGAAATTAAAAAGAGGTACATGTGCATGCATAAAAATTGGAAAAAAAATGTAACTACTTACTAAGAGAGTAAGAATAGAAGTATGTAACTATATGATTTATGTATGATGAAGAATGGTTAGTTTCTAAGAACTCCAATAATTTGTTATGCTCAATGTTTTTTTATTACAGCTCATACTTCAATTACATTTCTCAGGTTATATTTTTCTTCAAGTTTTTTTTGTCATTTTCAATGTTAATAATATCATCTAAATAACCTATAATATGTATAGATATATTCCCAATCACTTATACAACCGTCAAAACAAATGGGCCACTCTACTAAACCATCGCGCTACGCGTCCCCATCGCCTCTGCCATCTTTGCCTTTTACTCTTTCCCCTCCTCTGCTCTCCTCGATTCCCTTGCTCCATTACTCTAAAGACCATTCGGTCCATTCCCACCAAAATTCCACTCCGCAAATTCCCCAATCCCCGCGGAATTCGCCCAATTCGATCCCTCCGGGGCTCGATTCGTCCCCAAATCTGCAGTATTTGCTGCAAATTTGCCAGGTTCGCTGCTCCACTGATTCGCTATATTTTCCCCGGTGATTCAGGCTGTGTGAGCTCGGATTCGCGGCGCTCTGCCTGATTCCGGAGGCGGCGGCGTGAGGGCATGTGGGTTTCGCTGGTTTGGATCCGTGGCTGCGTGGGCGTCACGTTCGTCGACTTCTTGGGCGGGAGGGAAGCCGACTAGATCTCTCGGCTCCTGCGGTTGCTGCTCCTTTTTGCGGTCTCCGGAAGGTTAGTTTTGATAAGAGCTTCTTCTAGGGTTTCGGGGGCGGGCCATGGAGGCAGCCAGGGTGGGGGCGCAGAGCCGCCACTTGTACGGCGGTGGGTTAGGTGAGCTTGACCCGAACAGGCGCGAGAAGAGGGTGTTCGGCTGGGACCTCAACGAATGGAGCTGGGACAGCGAGCGCTTTGTTGCCACGCCGGTACCCGCCGCTACGGCGAATGGCTTGGCGTTGAACAGCTCACCATCTTCCTCCGAGGAAGCCCGGGCCGAGGTGGCCAGGAACTTTAACGTCAGAGGTGACTCTGATAAGAGGAAGCGGGTGGTGGTCATTGATGACGACGACGGCGATGACGTGGAGGACGAGGACCTGATGTCGAACGGTGGCGGGGCTCTCAGCTTGAGACTCGGAGGCGATGGTGTTGCTGGGGGAGCGGTGGAGGGTGGTGGAGTTAATGAGGAGGAGAGAAATGGTAAGAAGATCAGGGTGCAGGGTGGCAGCTCGAGTGGGCCAGCGTGCCAGGTGGAGGGCTGCGGGGCAGACCTTACCACGGCAAAGGATTACCATCGGCGGCACAAGGTCTGTGTGATGCATGCTAAAGCAACCACTGCTGTGGTCGGGAACGCCGTCCAGCGGTTCTGCCAGCAATGTAGTAGGTTAGTTTTATGATTCAGCTGCTATTACCTTTCATTTACATGTACGTAATAATTTGTTCATATGCAAATGGATGGGTGGAATGTGTCACGGAAGTTTAATTTAGTGCGGCCAAACACAGACATGTGACCTTTGCAAACCTCCAATCATGATGATGTTCTAAGCACTAACCTTTGATATTTGAGAATCACCGTATACGACTACTATAGAAAAAAAAAGATAAGTATTCCATCATCTGTAGACTGAAATGGAAAATATTTAAGTAGAAAATATTAAATACTTTTGAAAGAAATTTTGGTAGAAATTGTAACAAATGGGAGCATCCAACTTCCATAGACAAGATTTAGTGATGATGCTGGGAGAAGTGGTTAAACACTGTCATGCTAAGAAAAATCAGTTATGCCTCACCCTCAATGGCTCAATTTCTAACTCATGTAACAATAGTGAACAGTTTAGTAACACAAAAGTAATGGCGATGCACAAACATATGAATAAATGGTACACGGGAAGATGTTCTAAAGTAAATCTGTTAGATAAACACATAAGCACACATCCACCATGAGTAAAATGTTTAGCATGCATCTATATCATGAATCATGAATCTGGTTTATTGAATTTCTATGAGTTATAACCAATGGCTAAGTTGAAATGCACAGTTGTCCCATCAATATGTATCATTGCAAAGTTTAAATGCACAGTTGTCCTGTCAATATAATTGTATCACCTTTTTTTTTCTGTAATTTCTTTAAATTCCTTTTCTTTTCGAAATCAATACAGTTTTAGTTACTGTTCACTTTTAGAAAATACTGAGTATTGTGTGATGGTGCCAATATACATTATTTCAAACATTGGCAATTACTGTAACTGCTGTAGATGTTCCTGTACAGATTTCACCTTCTCCAAGAATTTGATGAAGGGAAGCGAAGTTGCCGCCGGCGTTTAGCAGGCCACAATAGACGGAGGAGGAAAGCCTGCCCTGAAATTGCTGTTGGTGGGACTGCTTCCATCGAGGACAAAGTTAGCAGTTATTTATTGTTGAGTCTCCTTGGAATATGCGCCAATTTGAACTGTAAGTAATGTTTTCAAGGTTGCTAACTTGCTATAGTAACATAGGCAGTTAACTATTCTGCATATGAAGGTACTGGTACTAGTATAGTTTGTTTCTCCTTAAATCACATGAAATTATGGCGAGTTATGTTTTTTATTGACATTTACTTGGTTCGAACCTAAGAGTAGACTATGATGGTGTTCCAATTTTTTTCTTGTAGATGGCTTTACAATATATAAGCCAAGGTTCTTGTTACTTTATCAGACATGTAGATTGAAATACAGTAGTTTCCTGGACCATAAAGGCTGTAAGGTGGTAGTGGGTGTACTTGAAGTTTTGTAGTTTGGTTTATTTATGTTCAATTCCAGGATTACTTACAGGAAGTTCCTCCACAAGCTGTGTCGTAGGAATAGGATGTCCATCATATTTTGCAACTGCAGAATGCTGTAATGTTAGTCGTCCATGATAGCATATCTCTTAAATATAGTATATGAATAGTGATATTGCCTAAACTGCATTATTATCAGCATAGTTAGTAGTCTTGTGAACTACTCTTATGGTAATATTCAGGAAGAGGCATGACTCTTAAACTGTACTTGCAGCTGACAATGCTGAGCATTTAAAAGGTCAGGAGTTGCTATCCAATCTTTGGAGAAACCTGGGGACTGTTGCCAAATCATTGGATCCAAAAGAGCTCTGTAAACTCCTGGAGGCATGTCAAAGCATGCAAAATGGATCAAATGCTGGGACCTCTGAAGCAGCTAATGCTTTGTTGAATACTGCTGCAGCAGAGGCTGCGGGACCATCTAACTCTAAGGTGCCTTTTGTGAATGGTGGTCAATATGGGCAGGCATCATCTGTTGTACCAGTACAATCAAAGGCTACCATGGTGGCAACTCCCGGTGAGATGTATAACCATTTTTAACCCTTCAGGAAATGTTTGCTGATGAAACTTTAGCTTATACTTTTTTTTTCCATCTGTACAGAGCCTCCAACATGCAAGTTTAAGGATTTTGATTTGAATAACACTTGCAATGATATGGAAGGCTTTGAGGATGGGTATGAAGGTTCACCTGCACTGGCCTTCAAGGCAACTGATTCTCCTAATGGTCCATCATGGATCCAGCAAGACTCTACTCAAAGCCCACCACAGACTAGTGGCAATTCAGATTCAACATCAGCTCAGTCATTGTCAAGCTCAAATGGAGATGCTCAGGTTTAATTTTATTCCTTGCAACAACTTCGTATAAAGAAAGCTAAAGGGCGAATTTCAAATTCTTGTATAACTTATCAGTCTTTACAATAACAACCTTATCTATTGATAACAACGTATGTTAACTTATCATCATTTTTTACTGGTTAATAGACAACTCTCTAGCTGCCAATTTGTTATATTATATGCACATCTATATCATAGTATCAAACTATTATAAGGAAAACTATTATCTTATGTGGAGATTACTTCAAGGTTGGATTCTGAATTGCATTGGGATTTTCAATGCACTGGAATGAGGTTTGGATTGACATGTCAAATATGTTTAGTTTATGCAGGGTTAGATTGTGAATCCATTTGCTGTACAACTCCTAGCTGTACTATTTCAACCTTTTGACTTTTACACCCGCTTGACTTTTCAATATCTGTACTACAACTTGCAATACATATCAAGAACCAAACACAAAATTTGAATGGAATAGTGCACTAAATAAGCATTCATTCCCTAAGATCCAAACTTTAAACTAAAGAAGTTTCCTGCATGAATAAAGTATCTCACTTCAAGATACAGGTCTACCTGATAAATAACCAATTCATCGCATCTCATTGGCACATTAATGCCACATGAACACTACAAAGTTTCAAAGGGAACTGAGCAGCCCTTTGACCTGTATCTGAAGTCATGCATGAAAGAGGAAAATTTACGTTGAGTACAACAATAGTCTTGGTAGCGCATGCTTACAGAAATACCAAACGCCAGTGCTATCATAACATTTCATAGTGGGTTTGCACCTAAAATATGCTCAGATGTTCTCTTTTTCTTGCGATCTCTCCCTCTCTCTCTCATGATTTTTTGTTGTTATCTTGCTTGCAGTGTCGGACTAATAAAATTGTCTTCAAGCTTTTCGAGAAAGTACCTAGTGATTTACCTCCAGTTTTGCGATCACAGGTAAATTATGCCTTCTCTTGTAATGGTACAAGAGAACATATCTTGGATCTAACACTTAAATTCCGAATTTCAGATTCTTGGTTGGTTGTCCAGTAGCCCTACTGATATAGAGAGCTATATTAGACCTGGTTGTATTATTCTAACAGTTTATCTTCGGTTAGTTGAGTCTGCATGGAGAGAGGTATGCTTTCTTTTGTAATCATTTTATGTCACAATAGTGGCCTTTTTTGGTTGCTGGTTGACATTTCTTTTCTACAGCTCTCTGATAATATGAGCTCACACCTGGATAAGCTTTTGAGTAGTTCCACTGACAACTTTTGGGCATCTGGTTTGGTATTTGTGATGGTACGGCGCCAGATAGTTTTTATGCACAATGGTGAGTCCAAGCGCTTAGCTATTTTGTGCTGCTGTTCAAGTTTTATTCTATATGCATTACTTGGAAACTTGTTGATCTCGCCTTGCATTCGTATTACTGCAGGTCAAGTTATGTTGGACAGACCACTGGCGCCCAATGCTCGTCATTACTGTAAGATTTTATGTGTCCGACCAGTTGCTGCTCCTTATTCAGCGACAGTAAATTTCAGAGTAGAAGGTGTTAACCTAGTCGGTGCTTCCTCAAGGTACTTTATCATCTGCAGTTTACATATGCTCATTCCGTAAGGAGATGCTAGTACAGCTTGATGTTTCCTTCAGCTTATTCACTGTCATCTAAAAACACCACCTTCTCACGTTTGCAGGCTAATTTGCTCATTTGAAGGGCGTTGTATATTCCAGGAAGACACAGCTATTTTAGCAGATGACGTTGAGCATGAGGATACCGAATGTCTCAACTTTTGTTGCCCTCTCTCTGGTTCAAGAGGAAGAGGATTCATAGAGGTACAACTTGTCAGATAGCTTTTGTTTTGACGTGGTTTCTGTTTTTCGATCATAACTTTTGAACTTATTCTGAATGGCATCGGCGATTCCAGGTTGAAGATAGTGGATTTAGCAATGGTTTCTTCCCGTTCATAATTGCTGAGCAGGACGTATGCTCTGAGGTTTGTGAGCTGGAGAGCATATTTGAGTCCTCTAGTCATGAACAGGCAGATGATGACAATGCCAGGAACCAAGCTTTAGAGTTTCTAAATGAACTGGGCTGGCTTCTTCATAGAGCAAACAGAATATCTGAACATGATACGGTGGAGCTACCTCAAGCTGCCTTTAACCTGTGGAGGTTTAGGAATCTTGGTACATTCGCCATGGAGCGGGAGTGGTGTGCTGTGACCAAAATGCTATTAGATTTATTATTTATGGGGCTTGTTGATGTGGGGTCCCAGTCTCCAGAGCAGGTGGTGCTGTCAGAAAATTTGCTGCACACTGCTGTGCGAAGAAAATCTGTCCAAATGGTTAGATTTCTGCTGAGATACAAGGCGAATAAAAGCCTGAAGGGAACTGCAGAGACATACCTATTCAGACCTGATGCTCGAGGCCCTTCTACATTTACCCCCCTCCATATAGCTGCTGCCACTAGTGATGCAGAGGATGTATTGGATGCGCTGACTGATGATCCTGGACTGGTATTCCCTCATCTAATTCTTGGAATATGATTTAAGCACCTGCTCATATTCTATGTTGCCTATTTTTCTCCACCTCAAGCTACTCTATGCTTAAATATTTGGTAAAGCTACAACAGGACACCAATGGCAACTTTTTAGTAAATTGTATTTTTTTTAATCTTCTAGCACAGAGCTATAGGTTTTATTGCAATTAAATGATGAACACATCAATGATATTATATCACGCACATTACTAATCTTTTTAGCCTAGTTTGTTTCTATTAATAAAATTTGAAGATCCTGTCTACTCTCCTTACTATTACTTCTCATTCCAGGTTGGAATCAACGTGTGGAGAAACGAACGAGACGAGACAGGCTTCACCCCAGAAGACTATGCTCGCCAGAGAGGCAATGATGCTTACCTGAATCTGGTCCAGAAGAAGATTGATAAGCATCTTCGCAAAGGTCATGTTGTCCTTGGCGTTCCCAGCAGTATGTGCCCTGTAATAACTGATGGTGTGAAGCCTGGTGATGTTAGCCTCGAGATACGCAGGAGCATGCCAATGGCACCACAAGTGCCAAGGTGCAACATCTGCAGCCGTCAGGCTCTGATGTACCCCAATTCCGCCGCAAGGACCTTCCTGTACAGGCCAGCAATGCTGACGGTGATGGGCGTCGCCGCGATCTGTGTCTGCGTTGGCATACTTCTCCATACCTTTCCCAAGGTTTATGCAGCGCCAACATTCAGATGGGAGTTGTTAGAGCGTGGTGCAATGTGAGGAGTTTGGGTTGAAATAAGTGTAGTTGTGTTGGTGTAAGTTGATAAGTTTAGTGTGGTGTCTAAGATCAAAGGATCATGTTACTGTATGAAGGAGAAACTAAGTATTTAAAGCAGGATGGTTTCGTGCTATAAGCTTAAGCTTATATACCGTCATTATTAATTAATTATATTTACAGCCTAACATGTGAAGAAAAATATATGCTTCAATTCATTTCGTTATGGTTGAATTTAGGATGTAAATTTCATTCTTTGCGGAGCTTTTGGGAATCCGTTACTTGGTCGGTCCACTCTAATGCTGTGTTTAGGAGAGGATGCGGCGTTGTGCCGCCGCGAACAATCAGAATAATACGTATTCTTGTGATCTTCTGTATATATGTTGAAGTCTTAATTGTCAGTTTTTCTCTTCACAGCAAAGGAAGATATGCTGAACTTTTTTCTTTGGAGTTTGGAACCAACACTTGCATGAGGGGCGATGATTTACTTCACAGGCGAGGTCTCTGGATGCCCAGCTGCGCCAGGGAAAAGAACAGAAGAAGCATCTGACAGTTTTCTTCTGGTGAAGTCTCTTCGGAGTTTGGAGGTTCATATATGTCGAAAATCTCGATGATTATATTATAAATGTCAGCACAAGCTTTTACAACAGATCTGCAAAATTTCTCGGGCTCAAATACATGGGAGCTCTTGTTTATCCCGATCAAGACCTACATTTTGCGACCAGTAAATGGTTCTCTGGTGAAATATTGGATGGAACGTAACTTACAAGATCTGCATCTAGACCCTTGTGTCTAAGCCATAACAGCCTCCCAGTATCAATAATATCTTTACACATAAATCCCAAAGCTGTCCTCTCCCCAGCCGGTATACTGCGGATGATCCTCTCAATTCCGGTGACATCCGGATCAGGCTTCTCCGTTTCTCTGTACCTTGCCCAATAAAACATGGTGTTAAAAACATATCAAGCTTTCGATGGCACCATTGAGCCATGGTTCCAGAGAATGAATGACGCAAGAGTTTTTGCTAAAATAAAATTTCGCTTACCAGACATGATGCAAGGGTGACTAAAGACCCTACCGAGGTTCAAACAGAAGATCTTTTACAATTATTGAAATGTAGAGGAGACCTAAGGCTTAGTTGGCACTTGTTTATTGATTCCTTACCTGACCTCAGAAGACAAGTCTTCAACCTCCAAAGAGGAATCCTGGGAGCTGTGGTCGCCATCCACAGCCCAACTGCTAAACCATGTCATGGCATGGAACTCTTCCTCTGTAATCCCTAGTCCTGATAGGAAAGCTTTATCTGCAATCCCCAAATGAAAATTATTCTCTGGAGAGCAATTTAAACAAATTTACAATAATTTTCAAAAGAGGACAGATTTTGTTATTATATATGTAACTAAATTGTATGCGACATGATATATCCCAAACAGAATTTGCTGCAAGGCTTGCCAAGAGAAATTACTTGCATAGTGCTTCCACTGGCAAAGATGGTGGCAGCAGGTGGCTAAAGCAAGGCCCAAGAGATGATGTTTGTCACAGCCTTTTTCTTCTGTATGGTTATATTGTTCATGAAGACAGCACATCATGGTCATGTCTGGAGAGAGAATACAAGCTTTCTTAGGTACATTCAGCTATTTTCATGCATTTCTGTATCAGTATATCCGAGTATGAAATCCACGCATAATTTTCAAATAGAATCACCTGTTGCAGGTCCGCATAAATGTTTTCCAATTGCTAGATACTGAACTCCACTCAACGCCTCTATTCCATGCAGATTCAAATCCTCAACTGCATTGTTTTTATGTTCTGTATCAGTGCTTATGTTTCTTACTATCTTGAAGCACAAGACAGGAGTGTGAGTGTATGGCAATTTTGGTTTAAGAGTGCAAAGATATAGCACATGCAGATAAATGAACAAATGAACCAGCTCACTTGCACTGTTGCACAAAAAAATATTCTGTGCAAAAGGTGCTCACAAAGCATTCAAATGCCCTTATGTCAACTATGCAACAAAGAAAGAAAAGAAATCTTACTATCGATTCTCAAACGCTTCAAAGTAACGCCTTCATTTTGTCGTAAACTTCGATCAGCCTAGCCTCAAATTAATTCCAATTTCAGATGGCATTAGTTCAGAGAGGATAATGCATTAAAATCATAAAATTCATAATCACTGTAAACAACATATACATACATTATTAGTTTAGTACACAAGTTGAGGCGTTTTAACGTGGATTGCAAAATACCGAGTTAATGACTATTGCTGAGCATAACAGTAAGTCAACATATTGTAAACACTGACCATTCAACTTGCTGCACTTTAGAGATAGGCCTAATAATTAAAAGAGATGTCCGATGACTGATAAGAAACAATAATACGGTTATGGTACAGCGGTTTAGCCATAAGCTCATAACAACTCAAGTTCACACACATTCAAGATTAACAATGACAAGTCAGCATCATTTTGCATCTTGTGGAGCTAATTAGGCACAAAAAATAAGTAATGTGGTTGCAAACTTCTACAACGAAAAAAAACTACATTCGGCAAAATGGGGTAACTAACGGGAGCATCCACCCACGTCACGTAGATTTCGTACCCCAAACAAAGTAATCTGTACAGATTGACTCACCTTGAGCTTGTACGATCGTCTCTCGACCAAGAAGACATTCCTAATCCCAGAACAGTCTGCCAGCATCTGAGTCAGGTACCCTCTCCCAGCTCCAAATTCAACAACCGCTGGAGCATTCACCGCCGCCATCTCCTCCTCTGCGCCTCCCCTCCGCAGCAAACCAAATGCCTCCATGTTCCCAACGATGGACGCCTGCTGCGCGACGTGCTTCTCCTGGTACGGCACTTTCCTGTCCAATGCACCAACAGAAATCACTCCCCACTACTAAACCCTCACAAAAAAATCCAACCTTTGCACCCCAAGAACTGGCATAGCACCCACCTATCAACCTGGCCCCTCATCCACTTGTTGCAGGCATCCGTGACGAGGTACGACTCGCGCATTGCCACGGCCGCCGCAGCATGCGCCGACCGGATCTTCGCAAGCAAGCCCCGGAACTCCTCGTCCGAGAGGTTGTGCACCGCGGCGCGCTTGGTGGCCGAGGTGACCCCGCCACCGGCTTCTCCCCCGCCGGAGTTGATGCCCTTGGAGTAGTACGGCTGCGAGGCGAGCGTGGCGGCCTGCTTCTTGAGGGGGCACTTGTTAACGTGCGCCTCCAGGTTCTCCTCGAGCACCGTGCTGCGCAGGAGAAGGTGAGATCTGAAGGTAGGAGCGGCGGTGCTGGAGCTAACTGGGAGTGGTATTGGGGCTTACTGCGAGGGGTCGACGGGGCAGGGGACGCGGCGGCGGGAGGCGGAAGCGGGGAGGTGGTTGCCGCAGTACCTGAGGAGAAGGAGGTGATGGGAGTTAGGGTCAGGGTAATTGGGGGTTAAGGGGATAGGACCGGGGGGAGTTAGCTGGAGTTGCTTACCGAGAGGACGGGAGCGGGGAGTTGGCGCAGTGGCGGCGCTTGTTGGGGAGCCAGAAGTGGCAACTGCCCGGAGGAGGAGGAGGAGGAGGAGGCGGCGACGGCTGTGATGATTCTCCATTCGCCGGAGGACGGCCCATCGCTGACGGCAGCGGCGGCGCCGGAGAGGGAACAGAACGCCAGCCAGCTTTTGCACAAAAAAAATATAAATAAAAAACCGCACCGCCGCAGACTTAAGTCTGGGTCTCGTCGGAAAGATCGGCAATTTCTCGTGCGAAGTCCAATAAGGGAATGATCGCTAGGCCCATACTTAACTGCTCATTCGTAGGGCCCAATATGTATGGGCTCGGCCCGATTGTGTTCGAGAAACAGAGTGCATAGCATTTTTTAAAAAGAAACAGCAAAAATGTGGAGTTTGTAAGCAAAGTAGTTGGCAATATTTTGGTATACATTATTGGGGCCTTCGACTTTGGTAAGCCAATCAACCCGTGCTAGCATGATTTTAAAAAGCGTTGAGCTAACATGGAGACGGTAACGGCCCCGATTTTCGGGACCGTTAAACTCTTCACAATCGTTTAGGATATACAGTTGCGAAGTAAGCAATATCACAAGCAAGTTTTTATTTACAACAAAAACCAACATTTTATTATACAAGATTAAGGCTTAACAGCCAGTTTTTGCACTGACATGGGTAGCTAAGCCCAAATTTAATATAATACAAGACAAAAGAACAGTAAACCACAGCCACGCTTGAGCGCAGTCGAGATCTAAAAACTGTGATCACCGCCGTCTGGTGATCCTGCCAAAGCCTTCTTCACCAAGATCCTCGAGATTTTCCCAGATTTCTTCTGTAGATGATTTTGCAGATTATGCAAGAATGAGTACAACATCCGTACTCAACAAGCCACATGGAAAAACTAAATAATTACATGCAAGAAGTTCAATGGATGGTTAGGGTTTACTTTAACAGGCATATGTGGATGCAATTTGTAATTAAAGTAGTTTATATTTAAAACAGTAAAACAATATTAAATAAAAACATCAAGTGTTTCTCAATAAACTCAATTACCAACTTACCATCTCAAAAACTCTACTTATGCCTCATGTACTGGAATCACCCATTAACACAGCTTCATTAACCGGAAGCACGGCATATTCGAATACTTTTTTATACACTCTGTAGAGTTGCCCAACTTTACCCATAAGATATCTCAAACTCATACTGTCAAGCTATAGATACGCAACACGTTAACGTGCGACTGAGTTTGGGATAACAATGCCTTTTCACCGCTCAACCTTTCTAGTCTCTACCCAGTAGGTCTATGGACCATACAACCCTAGGGAGATCCCACCGGCCCCAGTGGATCTTGCACCCCTATGTCGTGGCACCTCTGGTTGTGTAGACCAAATGAGTGTCCCTTACCGGCCCACTCCTGTTCCATTCTCGATACTGTAGATATTCAATTGGAAAAGCATTGTACTAAGCTAGGGAGTAATGACCACGCTTGTGGTTCAACGGTTTTCTGTGCTGGTCAATTGGCACAAGGTTCTTATCCTTACTTGTCATCCACTAAGGCGATAGCTCAACACCAACTCATAGCTGTCCACCTCCAGATCTCACTGATGACTCACTTTTACCACAAGTCTATTGGGTTGTCTAATTTTCTGGACACAACCCTCAACTCTCCACCAAAACCATTGGCGAACCGCCAATACTGCTTTTGATTGATAAACACACTTGTGTGACAAAGCTACTTATATAGCTAATATTTTATGCGAACTTGTCAAGGTGAATATGGCCTACAAGTGCTGGGTGGGTTTGTATGTAGGGTAATAGGATTTATCTAATTATCATGGCATTCAAAAGTATTATTTAAATATTTAAAGCAATTGGCACAAATACAATAATGAAAGTAATAATAAATATATGAAATGTGGGTTCAAAATGATCAAGAAATGCGATTTGCCTTCTTGCATAAAATCCAGTTGATACTTGTAACATCCCGGTTTTTCTGAGCCTTTTTTAAGTTTTCAAAATGAAAAGAACCATTTGGTTTTGATGAGAGTTCAAAGCTTAACTTGAGTTTTTAAAAAGAGCTTTAAATGACTAAATCAAACTTCAACTGAATCTGTTTGGTTTCTTTCCAATTTGTTGGAGTTCTCTTATTTCTCTGTTCGCACCGTGTTTCCCCTCGACCCAGTTCTTCTTCTTTGGACCTCCTTTCGTTTGGATCCAAGGGTCCAGACCTGCTTTCGTTTGGATCCGAGGGTCCAGACCTCCTTTTGTTCCCTTGTGTTTGGACCTCCCCTTCCGTCCAGGCCTCCCCTTCCGTTTGGACCTCTCTTTCTGTCCAAGATCTCTGAGTGGTCCTGGTCTTTTTGCAAAGACCACCTCCTTGGAGTTACAACCTCCTCTTTTGTCCTTTAGTCGTGACTTCCCCTCAGAGTCGCGACCTCCTCTTTTGTCCTTTAGTCGCGACCTCCTCTTTTGTCCTTTAGTCGCAACCTCCCCTTTTACTGTGACATCCCCTTGGGTTAAGACCACTCCTTGTGGTCAAGACCTCCCCTTGGTCACGTGTGCCCCTAGGTCCCGTGACACCCTTTGGGTCATGACCATCCTTTCGTCATGACCTCCCCTAGGTCATGTGACACCCTTTGGTCAAAACATTCCCTTTGGTTTGACCACCCTTTTTTTTAGCCTTGACCAAGCCCCACCTGTCAATCCTGCTCACATTCTCCTTCCTCTCGTCGTATCATTGTTGACATATTTGTCCTTGTGCATTTAATGCCGTTGTGTCGCATTAAATGCTGTCTTCTGTAGCACCTGCTCCCAT
The DNA here is from genome assembly GCA_036346405.1 of Phyllostachys edulis. Classification (NCBI taxonomy): domain Eukaryota; kingdom Viridiplantae; phylum Streptophyta; class Magnoliopsida; order Poales; family Poaceae; genus Phyllostachys; species Phyllostachys edulis. The sequence goes on from CM070549.1 coordinate 3,513,516, forward strand.
CACCTCCTTCACCTGCTTGGCATGCTTTGTCCTGTTACACATGCCCTTGATCGTGTGCACCTCTGAGTCCTCCAGTGACTCTCCCCTGGCTATATAAGCCTGAGCAGCTCTTTATTATCACCTTTTGCCAATTCTCTTGCTCTCGCCAGTCCTCCCGTGCTTCAAGCTTCATCGCTAAGGAGTCTGTTGAAACTTGCACCATCTTCAACCGCCTCGTCGCCAAGGGTTCACCGGAGCGCTGCGCCGTCTTCGATCGTCGTCGTCGCCGTTGTCGCCATCGCCGTCCTCCTCCAGCCTTCTCCGGCCTCTTTCTCCCCCTCTCTTTCTTTTCTCGGCCTTGGTGAGTCTCTCCGTGCCCTGTTCTTTCCCTTGTTCCTATGACTACGTTGCGTAGTCATATTCCTTCTTACGACTACGCTGCATAGACGTATCCCTTGTATTCTTTTGCGACCACTTTGAGTAGTCATATCCTCCTCAGGACCTCCTGTATCCTTTTGTCATTTTCCCAGGACCTCCTCCTCAGAACCTCCTGTATCCTTTTGTCGTTTCCTCAAGAACTCCTCCTGAGAGCTCGTTTCTTGCTGTTGGTTTTAGCTCGTTTTGTTTGGAGTTTATTTGGATCTTATTTGGTCTTTATTTGATTCACTTCGTTTTTCGCATGTAGATTTCGAAGACTCCGTGTAGCTCGAGTTCTGCGAAGAAGACCCTCAAGCTTTCGAGCAAGGCAAGTTACACCCTTGATCATATTGAACCCAATATCTCAAATTACGTAATTTCTATTTCAAATTTATTATTGCATGCTTATTTGAATTTAAGCAATTTAAGTCCTTGTTTTAACTTTATAGTTATTCCTGATTCCTTTGTACATCCAAACTTGATTATTGATTCGATCACCCCTTGTCACCTTAGTAAAGAGCTAGTTGGTACATTAGTATGAACTGGCATGTTTCAAAACTCTATACTTAGTCAGGCTTATACCAAAAATCTTGATTCGGGAGTTTTACTGCCAAGGCCAATGTTGTCTAAATGTTTTAATCCAAAGCATTGGGTTGTCGTGGAGGTTTTGAAAATGTTTTTGAAAAGCAAAGAAAAGGAAAACTGGTTTGGACTTGGGCGAACTAGTTGTTTGGATGGGTGCATGTTCATGCACAGGATTGAACCATTTCTATGGTCGATGCCCGGGGTTTTGTGGAAGTCGCCCAGGTCAGTTAAGGACCGGTCTTCGAGTGTATTTTGCTATGCCTCACCATGCAACCACATGTCCTGTATGGGCAGGACCTGGCTAATTAATTTGCAATGTTCCACCGTGGTCATTCCATCCGGTTGTGTGGGTGTCTTGATGACCTACTTTTATTCATTCCCACCTGGCGCAAGAGGGGCTTAAATTCTGCGGATGGTTAGTCCAAAGGAAGCGAAACCTTAGCGAGGAGGGACTGTGATGGAATGGCGCATTGTAAAGGCCTTGTGATAATCACTTAGTCGCACACCTACGGAAGTGTGTGAACGGACAGTATAAGTTGATTATCTCTTATGGGTAAAGTTGTACACCTCTGCAGAGTGTAAAACTATTCGAATAGCCGTGTCCGCGGTCAATGACATGCTGGCAAAGTTGCTCCAAGTTAGATGTTGGTTTTATTTTCAAAAGATCTCTTTGAAATGGTTTTGGATGTCTATCCAAATGGGTTTTGGGGATGGAAGCCTTGTGATAGGAGGGTATCCTTCATCACTTGCTGATGAATGTTATCCAACTATAAAATTGATTTAGAAAATGAATTTTAGTTATTGCATAACTGCTTTTGAACTTAGCGCATGTACTTAGAAAGAAACTTGGCTTTATGCAAAGACAACCCTATAAGACCTTCTTTAGGACATCCTAGTATGCATGCATTCAATCTGTTACTTGACGGCTGTGACTTGCAAGCACGGTTGTTGTGCTCACTCTTGCTTGACATGTTTGAGTAGGAGAGGACGCCTATAACACCTTGATTTTTGGAGCCTTTTTGAATTTTCAAAATAAAAAGAACCATTTTGTTTTGATGTGAATTCAAAGCTTAACTTGAGAATTTCATAATAGACTTCAACTGACTAAATCAAATTCTAACTAAAACTCTTTTTTGGCTTATTGGGTTTGTTGGAGCTTTGGCGATCCCTCCCTTTCTGTGCTAGTTATGTCCTTCTTTGGTCCAGACCTCCTCTGGGGCTAGACCTCTCAAGTGCTTGGACCTCCCCATGTCCTTCAGGACCTCCCTGTGTCCTTTAGGACCTCTCTCACATTCATTTGGACCTCCCTCTCGCTCATTTTGACCTCCCTGTTCCTCTAGGACCTCCTCCTTATTTACCTGGACCTCCCTCGCTCCCGTGTGAGCCTACCACTTGCTTTTGATCTTTATCGCATCAGGGTCGTCTGATGCTTATTGGGTGGCCTGATCTTGGGGGCACGTTCGGATGGTCTGAACGTCTCACTCCTTTAGAACCGTCTGATCCATATTGGATGGCCCCGATCTGTTGGAGCGTTCGCTCGGTCCGAACGGCCCAATTGCCTTGACCCGTCCGATTGAAATCTAACGGTCCTGCTCCACCGCGCCTTATCTCACGGTCGCGCAGGACCTCCCCTCACGCTAGACCTCCCCCTTTGTTAGATCTGACAGTTAAGACTTCCCCTTTGGAGATCTTAACCGTTCAGACCTCACCTTTGCTAGATCTGACCGTTAAGACCTCCCCTTTGGAGATCTTAACCGTTCAGATCTCCCCTTTGTTAGATCTGATCGTTAAGACCTCCCCTTTGGAGATCTTAACCGTTCAGACCTCCCCTTTGTTAGATCTGACCGTTAAGACCTCCCCTTTGTTGATCTTAACTGTCCAGACCTCCCCTTTGGAGATTTTAACCGTCCAGACCTCTCCTTGCTGTTGATCTGACCGTCAGGACCCCCCTTTTGAGTCCTAGCCGTCAGGACCTCCCCTTTGTGGATCCGACCGTTAGGACCTCCCATTTTGTGGATCTGACTGTCAGGACTTCCCCATTCCTTGGACCTCTTAGCCCTTTGGACCTCCCCCGTGGGTGAGGACCTCCCTTGGCCTCTGCGGGACCTCCTCAAGGTCTCCGCAGGACCTCCCCTTAAGCTTTGACTGGCCCCATTTGTCAGTCACGACCTCTTTCTTTATCCTTTGACCATGTCCTTTGCACTTGGAAGTCTTCAAAGCATTTAATGCCTGTTGTGTCGCATTAAAATGCTACCACCTTTTGGCAGCACTGAACTACCTCTTGTCATATCTTTTATCAACTCCCATCATTTCCTTCACTTACTTTAGAGCCCGTGAGCCCTTGGAAATCTGGGTGGCCTGGCTATAAAAGCTTGGGCAGCCCTCGCTCTTTACACTTTTTGCTCATTTTCACTCCCTGGCTCCTCCAGCAAGCTTTGGACCTCCTCCTGAAGCTTCGAACCTCCTCCAGCAAGCTCTTTGGATATCCTCCAACCCGACCTAGCCTCTCTGTTGGTTTTTATTTTGGAGTTTCACTAAAGTTTCTTTGGATCTTATTTGAGCTTTGTGTTGATTTGTTTTGGTTTCCTCATATAGATTGCGAAGACATTAGGAAGCTTGAGTGCACCGAAGAGGAAAACTCTCAAGTTAGTGAGCGAGGCAAGTCATACTCTTGATCATGTTGAGCCCATTAATTCAAACTAATTTTGTTGGTTTTAACTGAGTATTGCATGCATACTTCACTACAAATAGTTTAACCCCTGTTTTTGGAACTCCATAGTTATCCCTGTTATCTTGTATACAACCAGATTTGTCATTGTTAAGTCTTCCTTGACACCATAGATGAAAACCTAGTTGATACACTAGTATGGACTAGAGATAATGCAAACTATATGCTTAGATCAATCCTTATTTTGGGAGATTTTATTGCCAAAGGACCAATGCTGTCAAAATAATTTAAACCATGGCATTGGGTTGTCATGGAGGCTTCGAAAATGTTTTGAAAAGCAAAATAAAAGGAAAATAGATTTGGACTTGGGCGAATTGGCTTGCTTGGCTGGTGCAAAGTTTCAGCACGGACTCAATCCTGGGTAAGGTTGAGGTCCAGGGGTATGTGGTGGTCGCCCAAGTCAGTTGAGGACTGGCCTTTGAGCGATCATTTGCTAGGCCTATAATGGCCCATGCCTCACCGTACAACCACATGTCTCCAGAATGGGGTGTGGGACCTAGCCAACTAATTTGCAAAGTTCTACCGTAGTTGTTCCACTTTGATGTGTGGGAGGTCTTTCATGACCTATGTTTCCCACTAGTGCAAGAGGGGGGCCTCGATCCTGCGGATTTGTATCCAATGGAAGCGAAACCTTAGCGAGGAGGGACTGTGGTGGAATAATGCATTGTAAATGCCATGTCATGAGCTCTAGACCTCTTACCTTCGGCAGTGAGAGGTGGCATTGACGAATGCCGGACAAACTAGAGAAATCGTGTCATGTGGGTGAAGTGTACAACCTCTGCAGAGTGAAAACTATTCGAATAGCCGTGTCCACGGTCATGGACGTGCTGGCAAAAGACTACTCAAAGTTAGATATTGGTTTTGTTTTAAAAAGAGTTTGGATAAATTAGTTTTGGGATTTCTATCCCATGGTTATTGGGCGGGGAGCCTTGTGACAGGAGGATATCCTTCACCACCTTGTTGATGAATGTTATCCAACTGTAAAATTGTTTTATGAAAATGAATTTTAGTTATGGGTTAACTGCCTTGGAACCTAGTATAGGTAATTGAAAGAAACTTGGCTTTGCGCAAATCAACCATATTATGCCATCCTTTGATTATCCATGTATGCATGTCATTTTGTTACTTCACGGGTGTGACTTGCGAGCACGGTAGTTGTGCTCACTCTTGCTCAATATATTCCTTGGATAGGAGAAGACAACAGTAGTGAAGAAGACCCATCCGATTAGGTTGTGCCTCCAGTCAGTTGCATGTGGCGTACTCATGGACCCTCACCCCTTTTGTTCTTTTATATCTTATGTTCGGCCCAAGGCCGCTTTTGTAAGAAACTTTGTTGGCTATGTTGATATTAAAACTTACGTTGTGGCTGCTACCACTCTTGTATGCTGTGATGAGCTAGTTGTTGATCCTTGGGACTAGCTCGGTTGCACAGGGAACCTTGGAGTGATCTCAGTCCTCCATGACCACCCTCGGGTCTGGTCGTGAGTGGTCCTGGGGTAGCCTCGGCCCTCCACAACCTCCACTGATTGGTCGTGGGAGGTCTCGAGGAGACTTCAGTTCCCCACGACCTCCCCTGGTCTGGCCGTGGGAGGTCTTTGGGGCAACCCTTGGATCCATGACCCCCCTCGGGGACTCTCCTAGGACCTCCAGGCAGTCCTACCGGACCTCCTAGGCGGTCCTGGAGGTCCTCTCGAGAGGTCCTGTGGGTCGTCCTGGGAGGTCCTGGTGGACTTTCCAGGTGGTCCTGGAGGACCTCTGGGGTACCCCTAGGTCGGGCGTTACAACACCTTCAATGAACCAGTGGACCTCCAAGACGACTAGGCTACGACCTCCAGACGATTGTCTGTGGCGGATCATGTGGACCACTCCGCTTTTGTTCCGTTGTGTTTTGTTTGCCGGATGCTAATAAGCCACCCTTTTGTAATCAACTCTGATGTTATTTTAATAAAGTTGTGTTGATGGATATTACTACTTTTGTTCACTATTGAGCTAGCTGTTGGTCCTTGGGACTAGCTCGGTTGTGCACAGGAATTTTAGGACCTCCCTCTGGAGTGCTCCCGGGTCAGGCTTTCGACCTCCCTAAGGTCCGGACTGTCACATGACCTCCCTTTGGGGTGCTCTTGGGACAGGCGTCGGACCTCTCTAAGGCTCAGGTCGTGACAATACTGGTCTTGTTCGGCGTCTTCTGGAGTCTGGTCGTCAAATTCGTGACCTAACGAGAAGCAATGCAATAAAACAAACCAAGTAAAATCCGGCTCAACAAGGAATGAGCTGGGAACAAAATGCAAGTAAATAAATTCGGAAAAGAGACACAAAGAAAGGTGGTGTGGGATAGGGGGGATTTATCTAGTGCTTGATTGGACTGAAAGGAGTTGAGATTTGGATTCACATGCTTGAAACAGTCGAAAGAAGTATATATAGTCAAATTAGGGTTTTAGGCGAAGACATGGTCTAATAATGAATAGTAGTATTTTTTACTATTCATTTATGGCAATGGATCAGTGTATAATAACAAAAAATACTGATTTTAGATAATGAACAGTAATTAGAATTTACTGTTCCTGATAGTGACCAGTAATCACCATTTTCGATTTGATCAACAGTAACTAGGGCTACTGTTCATTTGAACAGTATTTGGTTCCACTGTTCACATGTTGTGAACAGTGTTCGGATGCGCCCAACGCTCAAGTGGGCCTTGGCCCAAATCGGCCAGGCCAAAATGACCCAAATTACCAGCGTCAAGGCTTGAGCTCTGTGGCCGAAAAGGCAGCATGGCCTTGAGCCGGCATGGCAAGATGATTGATGGCGGCGGTTGTCGGCGGCGGGAATGGGTGGTCCGGGGAGCACCATGGAGTCAAGGTGAACCCATTTTGGGGTTTTGGACGGGTGGTGGAGGTGCGAAAATGGGCGTGCGGCGACGGAGGCGCACGACCTAGACAAAGGGTGAAGGCGGCGGCGCTACAGTGGGATTCTGGCCAAGGAGAGGGGCGGAGAAGAATCAGGGGGTGGAGAGTATCACAATGGTGGTGGTGTGGGTGCTTGGGGTGGAGTGAGGCAGCTTGGCGGCGGTGAGGAGCGGTGCCGGCGAGGCTCCAGTGGAAATGGGTGATGGGGGAGGTGGGGAAAGGAGCGGAGCAGCGAGGCGGTGCTTACCGTGGGCTCAAATCGGAGCTTAGGTGGACGAGGGGGACAAATTGGCGTCGGCTTGCCGAGGAAGAAGCACAATGGCGGCGATGTTTCTCCAAAATCTGCCGGCTCTGGGAGGGGAGGGGTGAAGGGGAGGTGCGGAGGTAGGAGGTGAGGGAGAATGGAAGCCAGAGGTGGCCCTTTATAGGCGAAGAAGAGGCGGTGGCGCCAGTAGGGCGGCGGCAACAGGGAGACGGTGGGAGCAGGGCGCGGCGTGGGTAGCGGCATGGGCGGCGGGGTGAGGTGGAGGCGGCATGGGCGGTAGAAGCTTGTGAAGCTGATGCGGTGGCGCGGGAGGTGGCGGATGATGGAGGTGGCACTGGCGGCGGTGACGTTGTGGAGATGACGCGTGAGGAGGAAGAAGAAGAAGGGCGCCCGAGTGGAGGAAGCTGTTTTCGGCTAAGAGAAAGCGAAATTTCCTGAAAGGGAAAGCGGGTTTTGGGTGGATTTTCCAAAAAGGGAAAGAAAATCGAATTTAAACCAAAAGCTTCCAAAATTTTTGAAAACCTGAAAATTTGGGTTATTTCAGAGACCAACTAACACTTGTGAGTTTTACAGTGATGCTTAATTGCTTAGTGCATGTGAATGTGTGATGAGCTTTTGAATTCATATGAAGCAATCCTTTTCTTAGAGATTGTACCAAATTTCAAAATAGGGGGGTGGTGGTTAAAAGCAATCAAGATAATGAAAGGGGTGGTCTGTTGTTCATTTAGAGCATCTCTAATAGTCTATTTTAACTGTCTCTAAGAGATGTCACGTTGGATTTTTGCTGAGGTGAAGAGGAGAGAAAGAGGAGAGAGAACAAGGTCGTTGTGTTACGGAGCGACGGGCGCGCACAGAAAACAAGGCGCTAGCGTCGAACGTTTTTGCTGTTGGAGAGCGCTCGTCGTTTCCTCACACGTTCTTCGTTCTTCTCGCTGGATCCAGCGCACCCGTCTACTTTTCCTTCCCCGCGTGAAGTTCTTTCGTCTGCGTGCGCGAAGAATTTTTCTTACTCGTGTGAAGCTTTTTTCTTGTGCCACTCCATCTTCCCAGCGCCAAAAAAAGCGCCCGTCTGCTTTTCCTTCGCCGATGGAGTGGGCGGTGGCGGCCTTGCTATCTTGCAAGTGGCGCCACCGCAATCATCGCGGCAGCCACATCTCGCAAGCACCTCCTCCACTACGCCGAGCCCATCTACCAACGATTCATGGTCCGCATCATCTTCATGGTCCCAGTATGCTGCATATCTAACACCTCTACTTAGCTCCCTCGCCTTAGATCCGTCGCTGCCTTCGCGAGTTTTTTTATTTTTGTGGTTACGAGCTGGAATGTGAGCCGCTATGTGTGGATTCGTGGATCGGTTTGTGGTGTCTTTGATTGTGCAAGGTTCTGACCTCTGATGGGACTCAAGCACATGTAGGGTCTTTGGTTGGGCGACATAAGTTTTGTGTATGGATCTGCAAGTGGATTTTTTGGTGCTCTTAGGTTTTGATCGGGGTCAAAGGTGGTTTCTGAGGCGAATTCGCTGTGGCAGTGAGGCTGTGATTGGAATTGGAGTGTTCTTTGATGAGTGATGAACATGATGGAGCTACCTGATTCTGGCGATTATAACGCAAGTGCTCAGTTTGGAGCTTGAGAGGAGTGATGTGTGCCTTCCCTGTGGCTTTATCATATAAGTGTAGGTGAATTCATTGATATTCCGATTGAAATAAGATTGGAGGGCAGCTGATCAGTACGGATTTCCAGGTGCTTTCGCTGTGTTTTGTCCTGAATACACAAATTGATTCATTGAAGTTGCCCTGCGGAGTTCTGATGAGTGTAGGTGCTTCCATGGTTTTTGTGAGTGATCTCTTATGTGCATTTAGGGGTTTTGTTGTATGGAAATGGAATTAAATATTAGAAATGTGTTTATGATTATTCATGCAGGTGGTTGTGTTCATCTCTAACTGAATTTGCTGCATTTATAAGAATGTTATTATACAAACTATTAGGTAATTTCCATGCAGCTATAATAACATTGTGGTAAATTGGAGAAAAGAGCAAAATGCCTTGTTTCATAAAAGAAACATATTACACAATTGTTTTGGGCAGTGTGACATTATGACTGTTCATCGACACATTATTTTTCATTTTTTTCTTTAAAAAATGTAGTCATTTGCATTCCATCCTGTCTGCATTTACATTTAATCCTTGTACCTTGTTGTTTTGTTTATGTTTGCAACACTTCAGCATAATAACCCTTGCAACACTTCAGCATACTAACCCTGAAGACATTTTTTGTAGGCTTATTCTGTGATGTCATTTCTTTCCCTTATCCTGCCCAACAATGTAATATATTTTAATTCTATTCGAGAGATGTAAGTCACTTTCTTTTAATTCAAACTTCTGTTGTCCCTTAATGCGAATCAACTGGTATTTAGGAATTTGGATTATGGTTTCTGCTTTTGCTCACCTGTTGAGATGTGCTATCTTGTATTCCCATGGATCTTAAGGGCCTATTGTAGACAATTAGCAAAAGTAAAATTTAGCAGGAACTTTTTGTTGGCTTTCTGTAATGGCCAACAGGCACATTTGTTTCTTCTGTTACCACATAAGTTACTGTGCAGAACTGCTGGCATTGGTGGAATGGTGGTTTGCCCTGTGTCATTCTTAACTCTTAAGCACTTCTTTTGCTATTACACAATTTATATGTACTATCAATATCACCATAAGACCATCCATGTGCACATTGCTCATGGGTTTATATCACCATGAGTTAATGTTTAGCACCAGTGTTCACCAAGGCGTTATCCATACTATTTTGCTTCCTTTTTTCTTTAAAGTTCTCTTTGGATTTTTCCATGGTTGCTGCTAACCATACTATTTTGGTGTTTACATAGGTTTATTTGCAAGCACATGAAGAATTGCTAGTGATCGCTCTTTTGTTGCAACTAGTTATGTGTGCACTGTTTCAATAAAGTACTAGTTATGGCTACATTGTTGGGCATTTTATTTAGTTCTACTTTTGCTTATGGCTAAACTGTTGGAGACTTTATTTGGTTGTACTTTGCCATACTTGTTTTGGTTTATTGCATACATCGATCTGCTATGTGATGAGCCATCGATCTGTAACTTTGCATGGTTTGTTGACTCTTGGATGATGTATGACATGATATGTCGATTTGTTGTTTAGTTCTAAGGTTAGAATCATGCAAAGCTTAAATGCTTGTGAGGCTTGGTGTTAGAATTGCTACTTATTTATATATGTAGATGTAACCAAACAACACATGTAGGTCACAAAGATTGAAGTTAGTGTTGATCAGTATGTTTATTTGATGCATGCAAAGCTTAAATGCTTGTGAGGGTGTTAGAGATAACCTAAGAGACAAACTATTGGAATAATTGTCTCTAATATTGTCTCAAGATGACATAGAGGGTGTTAGAGACAACCTAAGAGACAAACTATTGGGGATGCCCGTCAAGTTGAGTAAAAAGAAGCGAAAAAGTGTAGCCTACCTAGGAAATGGATCCTCTGCATTTAAGGTTTCAATGCAGATGATCTACAGTGCGTGCATGACATAAGAAAGCGATCTCTACCGTCGAATCAAAAATCAAAGGTTCGGATCAATAGCTACATTAAAATTGTTACAGTATATATTTCATTGTTAGTACAATATTTGCTACTATACCATTGTGGCACTATCTATCTCCGTCGTTGATTTGAGATCCCATGGTGTGTGAAAATCGGGAAATCAACCCACGTCCGCCTCATGGTTTGCGCCCCTATCCTGTTGTGCTTCACCGTACAGAGATGACGTCGCTCGCGTGGTCTTCGGAGGAAAAAACAAGTAACATGTATAAATACGGAAGTCTATTCGAATCTATACCCGTATTTCTTTCGGAGATGGCTTGGTACAAACATTTTTTTTAGCTACTAAAAGATTTTTAGGCGTCCAACCATATCTCATCGTGGTCGATAAAGGAAAACGAGCTGAGTACGTATTTGCAAGAGTTGTTGGCTGTGTTGGCACTATTCCGCAACGTTTTGGCGAAAATGACAAGCTTCCCCGTATTTGCAAAAAAATGGTGTCTCTGTCGCACGGTCACTGCACGGGATGAATGAAGGGGGCGACACGTACCCCTGCCAACATCGCGATTGTGTGGCAGAAGAGGGTACCGCACGGTGGTCGTGTGGGGGGGGGGCGCACGGTGGAGGTTTTGGGAGGGTTTTTTGAATTATTTAGGGTAATGCATAATTTCTAGTCAAAATTCTCTATCACACTAGTTTGCATCCTCCTTTATCCCGAGTGCTACAAACTCGCACGTGTATCATGTAATACTTATAACTGAACCTCGCATGGCATGTAATACTTGTAACCATTCCGAAATGTCGTCAATTTTATCTATGGAAAAAAGCTACATTGCAACTTCATTGAAAATGTCGATATACAATATGGCGCAATAGTACACACATAACATACAAAATATGCATACAAATATAGCAAAACAAAATATAAATACAAATATACCAAAACAGAATCGCATAACACGGGATACAATATGACTCACTCGTCCGAGCCACCACTCTCTGCTCGCTGCGTCCGCGTGCGACTGGATGTTTTGCATCGAGCATGTCCCGTGGGATACGTCAGCCGGTCCGGAGAGCGCGTGTCGGATCGGAAGGGGGTACGGAGACTGTTGAGTCTATTGAGTGGGCGGATGTGCACCAGTAAGCTGAGTCAGAGGAAGCTGAGTCTGGTAAGCGTCGATGTCGTCTTGTTGAGACATACTGAACTGGTGGCTACCAGCAATGAAGTCACGAATGAAGGACTGCATAATTCCACTCTCGAGTTGCCTGCCCCCAAAGTACGATGTCTGCAACTCCGGTCGTGTGGAGGAGCTTTGGCCTTAGACGTACGGTGTGCCAGCGAACATGGAGGAGCTTTGCCCTTGAACGTACGGTATGCCAACGAACCTGGAGGAGCTCTGCCCTGCATACGCTCCAAACCCTAGTGCTGTGTACTGCTCCCTAGTAGGAGCTAGGATGCCCGTATCCTCATCAGTGGACGTAAACTTGCTGTCACCCCCATAGTCTGCTGAAGGCTGCAAGTTGAAACGATGTTAGTCAAAATGAACACTCTGGAGATAAACTGAGAATCTCGTACAGTCATACCTCCCGGATGTGCATTGCAGATGACAGAGGAGGAGCGCTAGTATGTGTACCGAACACAGACGGTAGAAGTGATGCATCCCAACGGACCTACGGTGAGAGAATGACATGATGTTAGTGGAACATAAGGCATAACCAAAAAACAAAATGTAGATTTGTACATAACTTACCTCCCCGCCGATCTGGCCCGCGGATGACCGACGGGGAGCGCTACGATGCCGATCGATCTTGCTTGGTTGTGATGACCTGGCGGGTGAACACGGTCCCCCACTTGGTGCCCGGTGCGCAGGACGCTGTCCGTCGAATGACCACAGCTCAAGTTCTTTATTATGTTCTTCGACTCCGCGAAGATGTACTTCAAAGTTTTTAGCAGCCCCAGTGTTGTGTGTAGGCCATGGATGGCGGTCGCCGGTGCGCTTGCGATGCGCTGCGCCCGCTCCAACTGAAGTGACATACAAAATAGGTTCAGTAACGAAGAGTACAAATACCATCAATGAAATGACCAAAGATTGTAAGTGTCTTACGGTATCGTCATGCCGCGAAGCGCTATGACGATCGAACGAGTGGTGGAGGCTCTCTTGGTGTGTCAACTGCCCCGGGTGCTTTGGTGGAGGAAGGGTGAGTCTGGCGTGCGACCGTGGTACGTACTACTGTAGGTACTCACCGTATGTCCGAACGTCGTACAGCCGTTGCTCCTACAAGACCTCCAAGTGCGCCGTCTCCATCCATGCCGTAATCCACTCGTGCTAGACTGCTTGCCAGTCCTTAGCATGCCGACCCATCCTCGATTGCCTGTATTTCCGGAAGGATTGATGTTACAAAAGAAGACATAAGAAGTGTAAATATTACTCGGATGAAGTTTGACTCATAGGTGTACGCTCAATGTAGGACCCTGCCGTCCGGAGGGGGCACGACCTGGTACAAAGCAAACTGTCGCATTACGTGCTACAACGCGTAAGGTTCCACCATATGTGTCAACACTAGATGGCAGGTCGTCGCCCATAACCCGACGTCCTGGGTGCATTGCATGGATAGCCTGTGTGGCGCTACCGTCTGCACGAAATCTGGAGTCCATGGAGCCCAGATGATGTCGTTGTCTTGCAATGACTTGAACTCGTTGTGGAACAACTAGTAGCACCTCGTCGGTCTATCCTTGGCCTAGAGTAGAAGGGCAATAGTCCATTGAAAGCCCATAGTGGGCCCGTCTATCGGGTCGTCTGACTCGAGGTACGTGTGCACTGCTCTCTTGAAGGTCGGTCGCCTAACAGGGAAGTGCTCCCAACTCCACAGCTGCGGGAGCACGTAGCAGACGGTCAGGTTCGGGGTAGCACCAGTGCCACGCCATGAAGCGTCACACAACCCTCAGTATGTGGCACAAAAGATGGCTGATCCCTAGTTATACTGAGGCATCGGCTAGGGCTGGAAAAATAGCTCGAGGCTCGCGAGCCTGCTCAAGCTCATTGCGAGCCGAGCCGGCTCGGCTCGAGCTCGTGAAATTTTGAGTCGAGCCGAGCCTTGGTTTCAGCTCGCGAGCCAAACGAGCCGAACCCGAACTGGCTCACGAGCTCGCCCACTAAGGCCTGGCAAGGCCCACGAAGGTCTCCACCCCGCCGCAAACAACCCTAAGTCCCCAGTCCTCACTGGCCAAAGTGCCAAACATAATCCCTCTTCTCCCCGTCCCTCTCCACTTCTCCAGTCTCCACCCCGCCGCCACCCTGTGTTCCTCCATGCTGGACGCCGCCACCCCATGTTCCTCTGCGTCGCCGCTCGATCCTCCTCACCCACCACCCTGTCCTCCCCCCTTCGGTCCTCCGAGCTGCCGCCCCATCCTCCCCATGGTCCTCCACGCCGCTGCCGTGGGAGGGCCCGGCTGCCTCGCCTGAGTCGTCTCCTCCTCCCCATGGTCCTCCGTGCCACCGTCGTGGGAAGGCCCTCCTGCCTCACTGTGTGGAGCTGCGAGTGCAGGCTAGGACGTGCTCTACTCTGCTCCCGGTGCCAGCGACGACGTCGATGCGGAAGACGCGAAGCGGGAGGGCACGGTGGTGGAGGAGCAAGGCCCTTCCATTTTTATGCCTTTGCTTGTGCAATTTTGATGCGCGAATCTGTGATATGAATCTGTGATGCTTTCTTGTGCAATTTTGATGCTTGAATCTGTGATATGAATATGTGAATGCAATGCTTCTTGTCCAGAGGAACACCTCGAGCTCGAGCTCGCGAGCCTGTTCGAGCTCAGTGCCGAGCCGAGCCAATCCCTCTCCCAGCTCGTTTTGGAAACGAGCCAAGCCGAGCCGAGCTCACTGTTCATCCGAGCCCAAACGAGCCTGGCTCGAGCCGGCTCGGCTCGGCTCGGCTCGACTCGTTTCCACCCCTAGCATCGGCCCAGCCTTCGAGTCAACCAAAGACTCAATGACGCGGACGAAGCTAGGGTAGCACCAATCGCCCTGTGTGGTTGGAAACATGATCCAACCAAAGAGCTGAAGGTAAGCAACGAGGTGCGTCCTGACGACCTCGTCAGGTGCATCCTGCAGGTATTGACTAAAATACCTTAGCCAAGTCAAGGGGACGCCACATGCATGCTCTGGGACAGGTAGGCCGAACCGATGCTCCAGCCTGGCCTTCTAGTCCGCCGGCAGATGGCTTGGAACAAGTGTCTCACCCCGGATCGGGAGATCGATCAAGAACGAGACATCCTGCAGAGTGACTGTCATCTCACCCCACCGAAAGTGAAAAGTGTGCGTCTCGGACCTCCACCTATGGACAAGCACCGGCAGCAGACTGGCGTCTAGGGTGAACTAGCGTCCGACGGAGAGCAGTCTCGTAAGAGGCAACAAGCCCGTGTCTCGTAGTATTGGGACGTAGCGAGCGTACAGCTCTCAATAATCCCTCCTCGACCGAAGCAGCAGGGGCGGAAGGCCATCCGCGTCACCGGTGATCCACAGCTTGCACCGGTGGTTCTCATCGTAGAAGGGTTCTAGAAGCTCCGGTAGAGATATGGCTTGCAACAGATGGAATAGACGGAATATTAGTGAGAAGATTGATTACCGCAAATGAACCTCTGTTATATACAGACAATTAAAAAAGCATGCACATATTGTTCCAAAAATACTACATGGTCATACACGTACAATGGATGAAATATTTAATGAATACATGTAACATCTTCATTGAACCAAAACTTGGTTCTTTCTTATTTTTCTATTTGCAGTAATGATGAACTTCGCGCAATCATAGGTTGATCAAATAATCATCGTGCTGCAATAACTTACAACATCATCATAATTTTTGTAGATAACAATACTGTAACTTAATTTCAACTAATTGTTTAAAACTAATTAATTCAGAAAACTCATTAATTACGACTAATTATTTCGTAAATAATTAATGACGCCACAATAATTTTACAAGTTAATCCCTATTCTTTCCCTTAGCTAAATAAAATATTAATTGTATATATGTGTGTTGATTGCATGGTGCATGCATACATGAATAACTAGCAACTACTTGCTTGCATGGCCAGCAGTGCATGCATCGCATCGCATTTTCTTAACGGCCAGCAACATAGCGCAGTTGCATGCATGCAACTATTGAATTGATTACTGCTATCCAAATATTTTAATGGACATAAGAAAGATCACTATATTCATGTCTTGATGTCGCATGCATCGATTTCTTTTATGGATTGTCGGTTAAATATTTACTATGACTTATTTACTAACAACGCAATTAATAAAGAATTTACAAACGAGAAAAATTACCTGCTAATAATGCTTCTAATGACAGCGATTAATAACGCTAAAACGTCTCTGAAAATGAAATCCACAGAGAGCCACAGAGAGCGAGCGAGTGAATGATAGTGAAATGAAATCACGTTCGCTCTCTCTTTATAGTCACCACGGGAGGGAATCATTCCCCCGCGCAAGACAATTGAAGCTTGCATGCATGCGGTAGACAACGATGGGACAACGATTAAAGCGACGATAACTAATGGACGACGACTGATGGAACTGGATGTCACGGGTGCTCGGTGCCTAGCTTCGGAGGCTTGTCTGAAGGATAGATGAAGGGGAGGGGTCTGTTTCAGTTTCTACACCGACTCCTCTCTTATCAGACAGTATTGGTGCGATCAGCATTGCTCGAGATCAAGTGAAGCAGCTCACTAAACACATTGGACTAGATACTTCATACATGAGATTGTAGGTGCATGATCAAGTTATTGCTCTTTAGTATGTGCCTTCGGAGTTTCAATTAGCAGGTTTATTCACCAAGACACAAACTAGAGCTCAGCACAACTTCTATCTTTCCAAGTTCAATGTTGTTGATTTACCATGAATTTGAGGGGGTGTTAGATATGTATATTGCTTAGGGTGTTATTTGTGTATTCACCTACATCAGCACATGTTATATTGGCCTTTGTCCTATTGGAATAGATCAAGGGGTTCATTCCAACAATTCTCTTCGTAATACCAAAACCATATTTGGCTGGTTTGCATGGCATCCACCAGATTGTGACCCAGACAGGGTTATACTTGTCACGCACCAAAAGGATTCTAGAGAGAGGCCAAATCGTGCGGAGCTATACAAGGAACGTGAGCAGGGGCGATTCCACCCGGGGGGGCTTCATTAGGCTTCAGCCTACCCTCCCCGCTGGCGCCAACACCCCCATCCCAAGATCCGGTCGGCCGGAGGCCATAACACAAGAAGAAGCAAGGTCGTGGAGGAGGAGATGGTCGTGGCGACGGGGACTCGACGATGTCGCGGAGGGAGAGCTCGTAGGCGGACTCGAGGAGACTACGGATGAGGTCGAGCATCTCGCGGCGGTACCCCACGATGGCCTGCTCTCGTGATGGGGAGCTATCTGTGGAGGCCAGGTAGAGCCGGTGCCGGTGCCGGTGGTTCGCCCAGAGCTGCGGCGATGGCGTGCCGTAGCCGATGGACCCAGAATCCGGTGAGCCAAGCCGCGACACCTGTAGCCATCGGAAGTCCTCCTCCCCAGTTCGTGGCGCCAACGGGTTCGTTGGCGGCCACGGCGGCAATGCGTGCTCTGCTCCCCCCCGGTGCCGACAAGCCCCTAGGAAGCTGAACTCCTGCCGCCGTCGCTACCCCGAGTGTGGCGATGAAGCGACAGTGCGCCGCCAAGGAGGGGAGGCACGCTAGTGTGCCATTGAGAATGAGGATGGAGCCGCCGCCGTCGCTGCGAGGACGACGAGCCTGAGGTAGGGAGCCGGTCCAGCCGAAGGAGGCGAGGACGTAGAGGAGGATGGATCTGGGGTGGGGGAGCTGGAGGAGGCAAGGAGGAGGAAGGATCCACCAATCTAGAGTGGGGGAGCCAGAGGAGGTGAGGCGAGAAGAGGAGAGGAGAGGAGGGCCGGCTCACGTCCCTCAGGATTGAGGATTTTAGGAACGAATTGAGAACTGACGTTGAGGGAGGGCATCTGGTCTAGGACTGGGCGTGAGGTGAGGGACTGAGGGTTGGCCGGCTGTGAGCTGTCGATTGAGGACTTAGGCATGATCGCGTGCGTGAGGCTGGGAATTGAGAGTTTGAGACGGAGGGATCTGGCCATCTGTTAAATTGAAGACTCTTCGGCTTCTGCTGACTGCTGGTACAGTGATACTGGTATATAGCCAACTACTTGTAACTTATAACTCAATATCTCAATTAGCAATTTATTCGTTGGTTAGAATATAGTACCAATATACTCAATTAGCAATTTGCTTGTAGGTTTGCAATATTGGAGAAACGAACTTTGCATAATTATTTCATAAGCAATTCAAGTACTACTCTCCCAACTGATGAGAGCGCAACTCAACCAAACCAAACAACAAAGAAGCCTCGACTAGAATTTAATTCGGTAGTGGTATGCTTCATTTATTTTGAATATTCTTGATTATTTAAGTATAATTTGCTATTGCATCACTAATTGTTAATGTTGATGTACAAGTCGTTACCCACTAAAATCATATTTATATGTTTTGGAGATGTGTTTTTGTAACATCCCAATTTTCTGAGCCTTTTTGAAGATATTCAAAATAAAAAAACCATTTGGTTTTGATGAGAGTTTTAAAGCTTAACTTGAGATTTCGGAATTAAAGGTGTTTAAGATGACTAAATCAAACATCAAACTAATCCAAAGTTGGTTTCTTTTGAGCTTGTTGGAGTTCTCTGGTGTTGTTTTCCCCCTTTCTCTGTTCGCTCCGTGTTTCCCTCGACTCAGCTCCTTCTTCTCCAAACCTCCCTTCGTTTGGATCTAAGGGTCCAGACCTCCCTTCGTTTGGATCTGAGGGTTCGGACCTTCCTCTCAGTCTAGACATTTCTGTTGGTTTAGACCTCCCTTCAGTCTAGACCTCCATGTTGGTTTAAATTCCCTCACCTTCCATTTGGACTTTCCCTTAGGTCCAGATTTCCCTTTCGTTCGGACCTCCGGGTTGTCCTGGCGACCTCCGAGTTGTCTTGGCGACCTCTGGGTGGTCCTGGAGGCTTGCCACAACCACCCCTCGTGTCAAAGACCAAAGACCACCCTCCTGATCTTTTTACAAAGACCACCCTCTAAGGCCGCGACCTCCTCCTTTTTGTTGTTTTGCCGCGACCTCCCTCTGAGGTCGCGACCTCCTGCTTTTTGTCATTTTGCCACGACCTCCCTTTAAGGCCGCGTCCTCCTCCTTTTTGTCACTTTGCCACGACCTCCCTCTGAGGCCGCGACCTCCTCCTTTTTGTCGTTTTGCCGCGACCTCCCTCTGAGGCCGCGACCTCCCTCTGTGGCCGTGACCTCCTCCTTTTTTGTCGTTTTGCCGCGACCTCCCTCTGAGGCCGCGACCTCCTTCTTTTTGTCGTTTTGCTGCGACCTCCCCTTTTGTCCTCTAATCACGACCTCTCCTTGGGTCACGACCACCCCTCCTGGCCTTTTTGTAAAGACCACCCTCTCGGTGTTTTTGCAAAGATCACCCTCTTGGTCCGCGACCTCCTCTGTGGTCACGACCTCCTCTTGGGTCATGACCTCCCTTTTGACTGGCCCCTTTTGTCAGTCCTGCTCACCTCCTCCTTCCTCTCATCGCATCACTACTGACGCAAAGGACCTTGGGCATTAAATGCTGTTGTGTCGTATTAAATGTTGTTGCTTTTTGCAGTACCTAATCCCCCTTTTGTCACTTCCCCTACTTGCCCCCATCACTTCCTTCACCTACCCTTGAACTCGTGTGTTTTCTCCGGGCTATAAAAGCCTGAGCAGCCCTCTTTTATCTCCTTCAGCCTTCTCCAGCTTTCCTACTCTGCTCAGGACCTTTTCCTCAGGTCCTTTTCCTCAGGACCTCCTTCGATCTCTCCCTCTCAGTTGGACCTCCTCCCGAGAGCCTTTTTTTTAGTTCTTCTGTTCTTGAGTTTTTCCTGTGGTTCTTCTTTGGTAGTCTTTGGTTCTTATTTGAATTCGTTGTATTTATTTGGCTCTTCCCACACGTGTAGATTTTGGCTTCGCGGAAGAGTTCTTGGACCCGACGACCTTTACCGAAGAATCCTAGCTCTTCATTGAAGGCAAGTCGTAGACCTTTTATCATATCAAACCCAGTTTGCAAAACTACTTTGTTTTATATCAACATGCATGGCTATTTGTATAAAAATGGTTTGGGAATTAGCTAAACACCTACTTGACAGTATGACTCCTTGAATACTTATGTTGGACATGTTGACATGTACCTTTGGACACCATAGGTGGGTAATCTTAGTTGGACATTCTTATTGTGATAACCAACACGGGTGCGTATATTGCTTAGATCTGCTTTAGATATGCGACGTCTCTTGATCACATGATTCAATAATGTTAAACTTGACTTAATGATACATGGAATTGTGACGCGAGCCACTGTTGTTAAAAGATGTATCAATCTTTCAACTTGTGCTTTGCAATCTACTTACTATATTTCAAGTAAATTTTGCTTTCTACAAACTAACCATAAAGACCTCCTTGTCAAAGCCTTGCATAATATTATTTGCATACTGTTCCCTGAGACTTGCTGAGTACATTCAAAAGCACTCACGGCTTGTGCCCTCTGATTGATCAGCAGCTGAAGAAGACCTCCCCGGGTGCTCCGACCTCTTTGTAGAGGAGATCTTTGAAGACCAGGCGTGCTAGGACGTCCTCCACTCGATTGCTTGTGGGCATGTCAGGCGGTCTCCACGTGTGTATTTCGTTTTCCCCCGAGTTGTAGCCCTGTGGGGCAGCCTCTGTAAACAAACTTGACCATATGGTCTTTTGTTGTTAATATTATTTTGCCTGCTTCTTCTATCGTTTGTGGTATGGTTGTGATGACATCGTTGTTGAACTGTCGGACCGACTCTTGATCTTGGGATCGGTCCGGTGTGCCTGAGAGGTCGTGGATGGTCTACCGGTAGCGTCGATTTTCCATTAATGAGGTACCTTAAATGTTTTTTTTTGCTTTGCTTTGCTTTTATTCATGTTTGAATTTGATTGCACAAGAATAAAAGACTACGTTTGTCTCAAATTAGCCTGATCATTTGAAATTTTGAACCTACCCTCTATTTTCATCTTGAATTCGCCACTGGACTCGAGGAGATAAGAAGGAAGGAGATAAAATCTGCCAAAATACCAGGAAGCCAATGCTGATGTTTTCCATTGCACGCACGTCTAGATATTTAGGGGTGACACATGCGTGTTTTCTTGGCATGCGAACGTTTCTTTCTCTGTGTGATTTGGGATGGTGGCCACCCACAACCGTGACAACTGCATCAAGAAGCCCTCTGCGTTATCTTGCGTCTGTCTTTATTTTTTGTTTGGAAAAAAGGATTATTCCAAGATGTAAAAGGAATAAAAATCTTAGTCAAGTCTTAGCTGTGTTGCATTAGGAGTTGAGGTATGAGTGAAAAAGTTTGTGCGTGTGTGGCCTTTTGGCCGTGAGTGTGTGCTGGCTATAAAGCCTACTAGATACCCTTGCGCGTCTTGGCGCGCGAAATCAAAGCTGAACAACTATGATTGTTACTATGGAGTCGTTAGTGATAGAAGGCATAGAGATACAGACGATAGATATGATTATATAACACAACTATGGTTATATTAATTACAACAAGTAGAGTATTTATGTTTATAATATGTTGTTAGTCATCATTTTTTTCATTAGGTTTTGAAACCTGCTATAGGGCAGATAGCAGAATGGCTAGAAAAATGATACGGACAAAATGCATAACCAATGCAATGATAAGTAAAAAAGGTAAGGACAGTTGGTAATCTGCACAACTACAACACACCTGATACAATATAAGAGAGTGCGATAGCTGTATAAAAAATATACAAAAGCAGGTAGAGCTAACGCTATTTATTAAACTGAGCATACTTAAGTATTGTTTGCCGAAGGTTTAAAAAGGACAACATGTTGATGTCGTTCTTGAGTCCATAGGATAGGAAATATACATAATAAGATGCTATAATACTGAGTAAAGCAAACTATATGCTTTGCTGACTACAGCCGCCGTTTTATACGGTCCGCTGTTTGTTACATAAATGCGTGTAGGCGACAAGCAAAACACGTCTCATATGATGATGTAGACTGCAACGTAAGCGTGTATGCAACAGGCAAAACACGAACAAAACGCACACTTCATACGATGACCTGTTAGGAAAATAGAACATAAAGTAGTATGAAAACCATACGTATAGATAGGGCAGCTAATCTTTTACACTGGAAAAATATGAGTTTGTTCCAATGTAATGTTCAATACTATATACCTTTATTTATTTTTTCTCTTTACTGGTCAGCCTTTTTTTTGCTATATCCACGTTAAGTCATCAGACAGTGGGATCTGTGCTTTGTAAACTAGCGACGGTATATAAGAAAGTGCTATCCACAGGGCCAGCAGTATGTTAGAAAGTTTTTTTCTTTCAAATTAGCTGACAGCATCGCCACAAGATAGCTACGGAACAATATAAACTGTTGGGTAGCAATAATATGTAAACATATTGTCTATTTACTGTACATGGATACTACAATTGTCTAAGTGAATGATGCCGTTACAAAGTTTGTGGTAAAGTCTGCTTATAGGATATACTGATGGTTTGTTATTGCGCTATAAGCAGCGCCTCAGGATGAATGATTGTTAATAATGTTCATTGTACAAATTATATAGCAGTATGTACAGCCGAACTTCATACCATACATAGTTAAAGAGGATGACGTTACAAAGTTTGTGGTAAAGTCTGCTTATAGGATATACTGATGATTTGTTATTGCGCTATAAGCAGCGCCTCGGGATGAATGATTGTTAATAGTGTTCATTGTACAAATTATATAGCAGTATGTACAACTGAACTTCATACCATACATAGTTAAAGATCGTGTAAGGTAAGATTCTGTAGAAGCATATTTTTTAAGAGATGATGTGGATATCATGGGGATATGCCCGAGATCTTAGGATGATGTTACAATTGGCAATGTCGTTCTCGGTTTGTCGAAACAACGTTTTGACAAGTGTCGGGATAATCGGTTAAATGCGGCGTGTAAGCCATGATGACGACCATGATCTTATAATCCGTGCCTTGGTTCTTGCAGAGTAATCTGCGCATCGCGAATGACCGCATGTGTGCGGTATGGTTTTTCGAGCGAGTGTAATTTGGGAAGTTTTGGATTTCTTGGGTAGCGATACGACCGCGATTATGAGTCTTGATACTATCATGATCTTGATAATCCGCCATAACATGGCGGTAGTACCGATTTTGTCTTGATTGTCATTTCAATTGGAGAATTGCTTTTGGGTTAGGTCAAGTTCATGGGTTTCATGGCATATGTGTTGCATGATGCATGTTTTGACTAACGTGGGTCAAGTTGTGAAGAACTTGTTTCGGATTCGATTTCTTTGTCTATTGATGTGCGAGGTTGCTTGGAGGCCAACGACGATCAAGCGGCGAAGATGATCGGGACTAGGTTTGGAGAGCCGAGGTCGAACGATCGGGGATGCGGGTGAGGTCAATGGAGTCAAGCATTGCGCAAGAGGACAAAGGTGACCGAACAGGCGATTCGGTCTGACGGGTTCGATCAAGTGGGGGGCGGTGCAAGTGCCATGGTGGTTTCGGTGGGGCCGGATGGGAGAGACTTGCCGACATGAAGAGAGCCGTTGGATCAACCTACGTGGCGAAGCATGGAGGTGCTTCACGAAGATGGGACTCGGTCTTTGCAAAAAGATCGAGAAGGGTATTTTGGTAATTTCACCAAATCGCCTTGGTGACCTAATGCCAACCCTTGGCGCAAGTCGGTGCGTCAAGAAGTGGATTAGGTCAAGAAAAGTGAAAACGGCGCTTTGAGATGCGTGCGTGTGTGACCCGTTTGTTTTGGGCCTTAACGGAGCCCATTAGGGTTACTCTTCTAGAAGGTCCGAGCCTCCACTATAAATAGGGGTGTCTTGGGATGACCACCTCAACCCTTTCATTGTGTTTGAAACCCTAGTTTGCTTAGGGAGAGGATTAGTGGAGGTTAAGGTTCTAGAGAGTTGGATTTGATTTCGTGCTCATGTATTGAGTCTTTGTCCTCCTTGATGGAGTGGTCGTAAACCAATACCTCATCAAATCAATCCAAAGAAAGTTCTCTCAAAGATGAGTTCATTTGCTTTCTTTCTCTCTATTTGATGATTTGAGGTCTTTCTTTGATCCATGAGTTTTGCTTGGTTTTCTTCTTGATCTTGCTTGCTGGGATATGTGGGAACCCATCTAAGGTCATCTTGATCATCATCCACCCACGAGCAAGTTTTGGATCAAGTTTTACGTTTTTGCTCGGTTTTGGACCCTCCTTGGCAAAATGGAAAAAGATCAAAACTTTGGCGTGGATCTTCTCGATCGTCACTTGGAATAGGTTCGACATCTTGAGGAAGGTGTGTTTCAAGTTTCGTGAAGTTTGAAGTTACGGATCAAAAGTTACGTCAATTTTGTTTTCGTTTCAGTCATTTACTATTCATTACTTTGATTTTCTTGTTTATGCGAACGATCGATCTTGTTCATCCGGTTCGACCGGATCTGCAGTACAAACGCCCTTGTTCATCCGGTTCGACCAATTCTTGTTCACCAAAGACTGTTCATCGGTGATTTTTGTGTTTTTGCTCGTTTTTTTTTTTGGGTTTGAAGGGGATTAAGTACAAGTCTTCCGCTACGCTTATATATATTGATCTTCATAGTTCTCATAGCTATTGGAGTCAATATCTTGTTTGAATCAGTTCAAAGCGAAAAATAGATAGTGCTCCTATTCACCCCCCCTCTAGTCGCCTTTTCGGTCCAACAGATGATTGTATGTCAGATTTTAAAGGATAAAGTCTATAATTGGCAAGCTTTAGTTCCTGTTATGAAAGCATAATTTATAGTGGGTTAGTATAAAGTAGCAGATTGTACAGAACTGAATAACATAACCATCGCTATGGAAAGCTTAAAAACTATTGGTGTGTTTTGATCTATTTTTTAATAGATGAGTATAGCAATTTTTCAAACATGCAGAGCTTCCCTTTTTTTCCAGTGATACTAAAATAAGTCAGCTAAACATCATTATAAGAGTGGTTAAACAACCTGTAAAGAACAACAGATATAACCCTAAACAAGGAGTCAACTAATAACAAAGTTGCAATAAAGAAACCGAACCAAGCATCTGATTGAACCATCTGACGTCGGTGTTTTTTCCTATTATGTCGGGCATCGTCAGCAAGGACACCTGGGGAAATGCAGAACCTAAAGAAATAAAGCAAGGGGAAACTGAAAATATCAAATTAGATCTATCTCAGAATATTCAAAAAAGCCTTATGAAATCATCGTAATGTTGGTACTTGGTACCAGTGGTCACCTTAGCCTTGGGCATTGAATCTGAACTATTGAATATACCATAGACCAGATAACACCTCTGATGACAAAACTTCTTTCTCAAGCGAGAATTTGGGTATGAAATAAACATTAGAAAAGCAATAGGTTATCAACATAGCAAAAGAAATGTATAGTTAGCATGACCATGATACTATAGACTTAACTAAATATAGAAGAAGACTAACTGAAGCTTCATGTAGACCGGTATTTTAAATCATCTACCCACGATACCAACACATGTCGACATGTTATGCAAAAGTTCAAAAAAATTGATGAAAGAATCTCTTCAGATAATCTTAATACACTAATCAAATCTGATGAAAATAAATGTTTGCACCAAATGTGGACAAATAAAGCTACTATACATCAACTAAAGCAAAAAGGAAGAGTTACATGCTTGAGGAGACTATCAAGGACCCCTGTATGGCTCTTATTATCTGCAGAGATCTTCGCAAATAGACCAAAAGAGAAAATTCACGAAAAATAACATGAAAATCTGGAGTAGAGCAATGGCTCTAATGATACTCCCCTATTCGATTTGTAATGATTTTTTTTTCAAGATACAACAATGTAGGAAGATCACTGCATACTTACAGTATGGCCATCAGCTATTTGTGCCAGGGAGGGGTCACTGATTATAGACAGGATTGGTACAACAAATGCATATGAGTCGCCAATGATGGTAGGAAGGCAAGTGCCAAATAGCATCTAGAGTAGTGTCTTAATCCCAGTCACAATAGCAGTGTTTGAACCATTCTGGCCTTGTCATGCTTTGGCTACAAAACAAACAACATTTTTGCAGTCAAAATAGATTCTAGCACTGAACCATTAACCAAATGAATTGAAACAAGGAATGCCACATCTTTTAGCTATCTTCTATAACATTTGAGAATTGAGATGCTAGAAGAGGGGGAAAAAGTGACAACAAGTTTTTCTCTCATGCAATGAATTTGTGGTTAAACTATTTTCAGATTCAGAAAATTGAATTCTAACAATTGAATTAGTGATTCAACTAAATAAATAAATAAATAAGGAGGAAATCCTCACATCATTTCCACCCATAAGAGCATGAGCATCTCTAAGCCATTATGAAACACTGCACATCTCCAGGCCTATAGATCTGATAATATTATTGCAGGATACACACATGAGGTCAGGATATCTTTTCATACCACATGTTCAGGACCTTTTAAAAAAAAGCATAGGCTGAATTCAGGGGCTGGCATTGCCATGAGAGCCTGTGAATAGAACAACATACACAGAGATAAAGACTTGGAATGGAAGCAAAACATCGTTAATTCACGCAATCCTAACGCTAACTATCGATGCCATACTATGCAATATATACAATGCAACATTCCCAATCTGTATACAGGAATCCATTATACATGAGTCAAAGACACTACAAAATAAACATTCTAGAAACAAAATCTGTGCTGGCAGGGTGTGCGCATGTGTTCGTGTGTGTGATCACCAAGCTGCAGATTGAATACCTGAGTAGGAGTAAGAACAGGTACTCTAATAGACAATGCCCAACGCATAGATGAAGTGGGCTGCAGACAGCAGTGGCGCCCACCACCGCAAGTAGCTAGCCATAGCAACCCACTCGATACCCTCATCATGCATAAGCAACAAATCAACCCACATTAGACGATAAGTTAAGCAAACCAAAAAGAAAGAGCGATAGTCACAAAAGGGAAGGCAAAGGAAAACAAAATCCGGTAGTGGTAGAACCACGACATAGAGAGCTGCCGAGGCCGGGGCGCATGGCAAAAGTGCTTGACATCTGAGCAAGGCAAGTGACGGTGGGCACCTGAGCCGAGCCAAGCCAAGCTGAGCAGCGATGAGGCGAGGCGGGCCGAGCCGAGCCATGATTGGCAGACGGGCCGAGGCTGGTCGGCGGCGTAGAGAGCAAGTCGAGGAGGAGCAGCCACCGAGAGCGAGGCGGCGAGGGAGGCCGTGGGGCACCGGCCACCAAGGAGAAGCCGACGAGGTGGCGCCATGGGCACATTCGGAGGAGCAAGTGCAGAGAAGAAAGGGAAGAAGAGAAATGAGAAGCGGCGACGAAGAAGGGCTGGGTTGGGGTTGGAGTCGTGGCAAGACTCGGGGATGGGGATAGACCACCGGTGAGAGCAGGAAGATCTGAGGGGGGGGGAGGGGGGAAAGCGGCTGCAGCGGAGAAACCGGGACGGAGGGGATGTAGTGGAGGGAGCGAGGAAGATAAGCGCAGTGCAGAGGCGTGGGCCGACCATGCGGTGGGTAGGGGCGAAGCCGGAGGGAGGCGATGCCAAAGAGGAGGCATGGGCCGACCACGCGGTGGGCAGGAGCAGCCGGCGGCGGGGCGACATGGAGCAATCGGAGGAGGGGAAAAGGGATTGGAGATAGCAAAGCCCTGTGGCCAGTAGAAACTGGGAGAATGAGAGAAAGGAAAAGCAACGAGCGTCGGTGGTGGGAGGAAAGGCAAGGCAGCGTGACACGCGTGACTCATCCAGCCGAAAGCAGCACGCGAACCCATCGCCCAACGCGTGCTCCGATCGGACGGCGTGGACAAGCGCAGCGGAAATCCAACGGCCAAAAAAACACACGACGTGGACACTCTCTCTGGACTCAGAGTCCGCTAGCTTTTATATAGAAAGATGGCCGAGCGCTCATGTAGAGATAAGGTGGAAATTATGAATTGAGTTATTTGAGTGTCACCATGAGAGTCTATATCTGTTATCGTGTGTGTGAAAGTTTTTGAAAATTTCTCATCTAGGGTATATCTGATTGTTACTCAGGTTTAATCTCATTGATCGAATTTGAGTGTTGATCTTGTTTGATCTCTTCTCTCGTTCGTGTACTGTGGTGTGTGGGTGTGAGATTTATTTATCCAAGTGCGAGTTGCATCCTGTAATTCGTGCTCCGCATATCTGATAAGAAATTACCCCCGTGAAAAATCAACCTACGGATTTAATCTTATCTAAAGGTTTGATCCACACCAGGAAGTGTCTGGAGCACTTGGATGTATCTAAGGCCTTATTGGCAATGTACTTCACGATTTTTTTCTTGCCTCCCTTGGATTCACAACTTTGCTTCTTGTATCAGGTATTCAGGTTAACCCACACACTCATCAGCTGAAGCTCTGTGATTTTGGAAGTGCAAAGGTTCTGGTATTTACCGTGACCTTTCTCGGTACTGTTGTATTTCAGCTTACCTGGTGCTATTTAGCACCTTACACTTGTCGTGTTTCATTTTTCTATTAGTGAAAGGCGAACCCAATCCCCTACACCGCTGACCCCGTGCGCCTCCATCCTCACGGCGCCTCCAGTCCTCCCGTGAGTCTCGTGCGCCTCCAGTCCTCCGTGCGCCTCCCGGCGACCGGCGGCCGGCAGCCGGCGGCGCTCCCTCCTTTGCGCCCCTCCCGTGCGCCTCCACTCCTCCAGAGGCCGGCGGCGCTCCCTCCTCTCCACTTTCCAGCGGCCAGCGCCTCCATCTTCCCCAATACCCCAAGCAGTCAGGTGCTTTTTCTGGTTCCCTCTCTCAGATCTCTCAGATCTCTTTCTGGTTCCCTCGCTCCTCCGTGCTAGAGCTCCATTAGGGGGTGTTCAGGAGAGGGGGATAGAGATTGCTTTGGGGATTTTTACAGATGGGGCTCCATTTGGGGATTGGCATGTGGTACCGGGTAGATGGAGAGAGAGATAGTCTGATAGAGCTCCACTTCAGTGTTCTCATGGCATGTGGTACCGGGTAGATCAGCTTACAAACTGGACTGGTAACAGGAAATCTGGAAATGTCATTGAGCATGGTCACATTACTGACATGTTTGAGTATGCAGATACGGTGTCAATTTGAACAATGAACAACATATAGTTGGATACTCACCATTACTGGCAGTAGATAGTCTGATAGAGCAGTAGGGCAGACTGGCAGTAGATAGTCTGATAGAGCAGTAACTAATTTTCATTAAGATTTTGTGCAAACTTAAAAAAAATATGAGTAGTAAAGCAAACCCTAAAAGCAATAGTAACCGAAAAAGGAATATTGCTAAAAAAGTGCCGACATTCATATGCATGGTTATTTGTATAAGACTGACAAACACCGAGTTTCATAAAGCCATCCAATCAGCACACTTTAAGCATATGATGAGGATTTCTTCCAAAGACATCTAACCTTTCATGGCAGGCGAGAACAAAGGCGAACCACCAGAGAAATGCGCTCTTACAGTGCAGCACATATCTAACTCATGAAGTCTTACGAGAACTAAATTTTGCTTGCTAAATTGCTAGCCTAATGTCATGGAGCTTGAGTACATCACTTCCCCAAGAGCAAGTCTATGATTCTAAAATGACATAAAAGTCCTCCAAAACTAGATACAATCCAATTAATAACATCCCGTGAGCATTGCCCGATGCATACCAGGCATCAACAATTTCCAAAGAACTCGAATCATTCTATGTCAGTCTATCGAAGCTATAGCATGAAATTTCTAATAGTCCCATAGGACTAGATGCCATCAATGCAAAAAATCCACAAATCGGCACCTAAATCCCCTACTACAACCACTACCTAAATCCCATGAAGGCAGATATTTCACCCAGATGAGACCCAAACATCGAGAGGGAAAAAATCAAGAAACCCCCATACAGGCAAAACACCCAACAAACCCCGACTCTGATGGCTACCGAACCTCGCCGCTAAATCTAAGAAACGACAGCCCAAGGTCGCGAATTCCACGTTGCCAGAGCACCACCACACCCCCCACCAAAAAAATCGAAGAAAGCACCCAGAAAGGCGATTCTGCTGGGGCGAGCGATACCTTTGAGGAGAGGAGACACCGAACTGGCAGGAGGAGGAGAAGCTAACAGGGATGGAGACAAGGCGAAGAGGAGAAGCGAGCGGGGACGGAAGTGGTGTGCGCGATTGGATGGGATTCTTGAGGTGTGGAGGAGACCGCCGCAACGCAATGCCCCCGCTGCTCGCTCGCTCGCTTGGGTTTCTCTCTCTCCTGCTTCCTTCTTCCTTTCTCCTCTCTTACGGTCTTACCTCTCTTCATCAGCCCCCCCCCTCTCCTTTCCTTCTTTTTTCCAAGTTTTTTAATATTTTAATTTCATTTCTTTCCTTCATTGAGTTTAGAATTTTCCATCACGTTTCTTTGACACGAGTAGAGGGAAAGCGAGTACTGCCTGGGTGGGCCCACTTGGCAGTCTCCATACTGAAACTGGAGTAGTTAAGAGTTCTGAACCCTGAAAAGTTTCTTCCTTTCTTTTCCTTGCCCTGTCCAAGAGGAGATGAGCCATCCTTGGTCAATGGTCACCACCAAGTTAGAACAGTGAATTGTTGATGCCTTTTGAAAAGTGACTTGATAGTCCAAGAGGAGATGAGCCATCCTTGGTCACCACCAAGTTAGAACATTGTTGATGCCTTTTGAAAAGTGACTTGATATCACCACTCTTTGCTCTCTGATAGGTGTAAGCAATTTCAACCAGTGTAGTTTTATGCATCCACAATCTTCGAAAGAAACTCACCCAATTCATCAGGACTCCTACGATTCGAATTTCGTCAACAGCCAGTGGCATCTGCACCAGAGTCTTCAAAGCATGAATGCTTCATATTTGTAATTGCAATTCACAGGTTGCTGACGAGGACCGAAGTGCGTTCATTCCATTGAAACCTCGCGATTTCCATAGTAGTGAGTGATCCTAAACAATCTTCTCGTAGCAGGCAACAACGATACAATGGTGGTACATAGAAGAACAGCATGGTAAGGGCAAGCCTTGGAAGTAGTTCTGGGTTCTGACTCTTTGTCCTGACATTTCAAGATACACAAACCGACCAGAGCAACAGTAGCACATTGTCTTACTGTTCTGACACCTAGCTAGGTACGAGCTATCTGCTAGTATGACCACACCAGTGACGCGGTTTTGCAACCCTGGGATTTAGGAAGGGGGCATTGGTTCCTCGCATGCTCGGGGATCAGCTTCGTCACAACCTCCATTGGAACCCCCTTCAACTCTGGCAAATTCAACAGATGAAACGGTAAGGAACTTGGCAATCGATGTCGGTAATCTGTAATGCAGTCAACCGATAACCTGTGCTTACCATCGGGCTTGAAACTGATGAGGGGAGGTAGGAAGCGGCAATTAAGTTTGCACAAAATCTTAATGAAAGTTAGTTACTATGAGTAGAGGCAAAATAGCGCTTGTCTAATTTTAGCGCAAGTTAGTTCATCAAAATCTGATTCCATCCTGATCCCAAGCCAAGTATTTTAATCCACACTGGAAACATTCACTTCACTTTTTTTCTCGCGATTGGTCCAGCCCCACGATTTGTTCAGTACAGTTTATTGCTTAAGCTGTGAATGACACCATAAATCCATGATCCATCTTAAGCTACTGTTGCGAAGGCCGGTGAAGATCCGGCAGAGTTCAGCTCAGTTACATTGCAAATTTGCAACTGAGCCTCACGGAGACATACTGGACATGGAATACGGTGGCGTAGCCCACAAAATAATAACATTATTTTGTAACAAGGAGTGGAGGATTACAAAACTATGAGCACAGCGGGTAATGCCAAGTTGGGTGGGCACTGCCAGGCCAATCTATATTCTATATGGATCAAGACCACGATCAATTCACAAGAGAAAGTGACAAAATGCCCTTCCACTAGGTGTAGCAGTTATTAATAATTTTGACCCTTTTACTTGCTTTGAAGTATGCCAACTTTTTTTAGATGGAGCACTGAAGCAAAACCCTGGCTTTTATTAGACCTATTTTTAATCCATATTTATGGTTTGTTTTTTTGCACCCGCAGGTACTGTTTTACCAAGGGAAGATGGAAAGATGTATTTACCCTTCTGCGTGAACTGTGGTGATGCATCACCTGAGCTGTGAATCTACCTTGTCTTGAGTGAAATCATGGCTCGAAAAGGAAGTCAAAGTAAAAGTGTTCCAAATCTTGCTTCACCTAACCGACAAAATACAGCTAATGGTGATATACTAAATACACCAGAAAGAGATGCAGTGGATGGTGAAAATCCAAGTTCACATGTTCAAGGTAGATCAAATGGTTCGGGAGGAAACAGTGGCCATAAAACAAGAAGCAACAAGAAGAATAACAAAAGTAATGACATCTCGTCCTTGGGCAAATCTGATGACAGAGCTTCATGTAAACAGCAATCAGTGGACATCAATTGTGATATAAGCAATTCTGAAGAAAATGAGCTGCTTTCCAGCACCACCAAAATAAGAAGAGATAGCAAGAAATCCTCACGGCGCGGCTGTAATAAAAACTCTTCGATAGAACAAACTCCATTGCGCATTTTGGCAGAAAACGTTTTGGAGAAGACCAGGTGCATAGCTTGCATGGTTGCATCCTTTTTTAGAGCTTCCATGATGTATGTAATGGAAGAAAGCAAAAGATTCGTTGAGAGAAATAGGCCAGCAATCACAAAATTCATGGCTATTGTAGACAAAGGGCATGGTTATGTCCTTGGCAAAATTGACTATGTTTACCCTGTTGTTCGGGCCTGGATGTTTAATGCTGGAAAGTTGATGTTGCTCTTGTTGACAGTTTGGTTAGACTGCAACATAAGGGGCTTTGATTCATTGCTACGTCTGGGGACAAACTCCCTCCTTGCGGTACTTTGGTGCAGCACGCTGTCAATTTTTGCAATGATTGGGATAAAGAAAACACTCATATTCATGGTATGACTCAACTATCTTTTTTTCTCTTTCAAGTTGCATTACTCATATTGTAAATGTTTACTGGGTTGACATATTGTATTTATCACGGATGTTGCACAACGCGCCAAGTAGAAATTGTTTTGCAATGTTCAATGTCTACAACAAATTTTCATCACAAGCCAAAGTAAAAAAAAAATGACCAAACAACACAATGAGCACACAATGAGCTTATGAACCTTAGTAGTGGAACGGAAATCTGCTTGTGCATAAATCTCATCAATGTGCATGCATATTCAAGATGGTTATATCTTATGCTTGTTCCTGTTCAAGAGTACTTAATTTTCGTAGTGACATCTTGTTAGCAAGATCATTGAACCAAGAGACTAGATTTTTGTTGAAATACTTGCAATGATACTTTCCTTCGACTTCTGAAGGCTTTCGTACATACAATACAAATTGACTGACCTCGCAGTTTAGTGTTTTCTAGTATATGTGCATGCTTATAAATACAGCTGTATGACCCTTCTTAGCAATATCAACCTGCTCATCCTTTGGTTCCGCCAACATTTCATATACTTAACCCTCTTTCAGCCTTCAGTAGCAGGCTGTAACACAGTGTCACAGTGTGCTACGTCTGCACTAAAGGAAGTTTATATGCATTGTTCCCTGAATCTTAAAAATGGTCAAGGTTGTCAAGTCACAAAGATAAGTTAAACTCAATCTGCAGTACAATTTTCATATGTCACCTCTTCTATGAGTTCTATTTTGTATGTTAGACTGTTAGTGCATGCACTTCTTGACAACTCTACTGTTTGGCATTACTCAGAAGTTAGAACTTCTTGACAACTCTACTGTTTGGCATTACTTAGAAGTTAGAACTACACTAGGATTAATCACTGAACAATTTTCAACTATGTAATCTGAAATACTTTTTATAAAGTGGACAGCCTAATCTTTTATCTGCTAATGACAGTAGTTTTATATGGTCAATCTTCCTTTTCTTCACTTTCCTCTTATGGGTGTAAATGTAGTTTCAGTAAAAGTTCTTATTGGATGATCAATATTTGTTTTTAGTGTGTTCAACCGATGGGACATTTATGTTTGTCTGCAGGTGACGATGCCTCTTTTTAATGTTCTCTTGCTTGAAACTTTGAATTATGAAATGAAAGAAGATGCTCCTAATGTCTTGTCAAAATTTTCATCTTTGCTATTCTCTTTTTATGATCTAGGCGATTGCTGCTTCCGTAGTTGCCTTCATTGGTCTTGGTGTTGCTGTCCTGATTACTGCAGTGCTTGCAATGGTGATTTTGTGGCTGTATGGAAGCTTTTGGACAACAAGCACTGTAATAATTCTTGGAGGTCATATTCTACAACTTATTTAGATCAATCTTATTAAATATTTTGCAATATGTAAATGCTAATATTGCTTACAACACAGGTGCTTCTTTTTTCTTGAAGCGTGAACGATTTTCTCTCCTTGTCATCTGCCTGTATTCGATGTATTGTGCAAGAAGCTATGTCGGATGGCTTGGGTTACTTTTGAGCCTGAACCTGTCTTTCATTTCAAGTGATGTTCTAGATCAATTCCTGAAGAACAATGTAGACCATAACAAATTTAATGGTTCTTCAAGGAACTCTGAGCGAAGTTCAGGTAGATCAGGCAACTTCTTTGGAGAATTTCAACAATCATCAACAGATAGCACCTCACAGTCTGGATATGCTCAATCATTTGACCGCGACCCTGGTGATCCTTCAACGAGTGGAGCTGAAAAAGAGTTAACCTCTGAAGATGAAGTGGCTCGTTTACTGAACTGCACTGATCACTATTCAGCATTAGGATTCCGTCGTTATGAAAACATAGATGTTTCATTACTCAAGAGAGAATACAAGAAAAAGGTGATGCTAAAAGATAATCTGATATAAGTTGTATCAGCGCTTTATTTTCCCAAATGTTACCTACTTACCTTTCCATCTTAATATTCGTCTGCTGCAAGGTTCCAGTATAGTAATATTTGTTAATTGTGATTACTGATTTTGCAGGCTATGTTAGTCCATCCTGATAAGAACATGGGCAATGATAAAGCTGCTGATGCATTTAAAAAGCTTCAAAATGCATACGAGGTTTGCATGTACTCCTTGTTGAAATAATCACAGATCCAATTAAAATGCATCTTTCATAAGATCATGTATTCATGAGGTCCCAACTCAACACACAGGTCCTTCTTGATTCTTTGAAACGAAAGACATATGATGATGAGTTAAGGAGGGAGGAGCTATTGAACTACTTCAGACGGTTTCAGAGTGCTTCTCAAAAGGTCGTCCTGGTTATTCTTTATCTGATTTATGTTTACACTTTGCTTGAGAACTATCTGCAACTGCTGGTAACGCATCAACACTAGTTGATTCCTGTGAGAGGAAAGGTAGCTGGACTGAAGAATCACCCAAATTTGGCCAAGTTACAAACTAGTTATGGTGTATTCGCATGTTTTTGAAGTGCATATGGAAGGGTTTGCATTGGACCACTATTCAAATACACAATAATTCATGTTTTTCAAAGTAGCATAGAAGAAGGTGAAACTGATTGAGGCCACCTACCAGCTGAACCAAATTGGTTTTTGGCTGATTTTGGTCATTTGTGGATTAGCGGATTTGCAATGTAATTTTACATGTGTTCTCAATCAATTCTGGACGCCCTGTTTGAATTTTGAAAGCATGACCCAGGAATGGTCATAGTTAGTGAAAGTTGAATTGGCTGAGAAATAGTATGAATTTTATTGTTCAGTTTAGTTTAGTTTAATGTTTTTGTTTTTGTGTGTATGGTTCGTGTGTTGGAAAGGCATCATATTTAGGTGTCCTCAAACACCAGTATAGACAGTTGCTGGATGGTTTCAATGGAAACAGTTTGCTTACTGGTTTCGAACACCATTGTAGACAATTTGCTTGATGATTCTAATGTGAACACCACTGTAGGCAGTTTGCATGATGGTTTCGATGCGAACAGCACTGTGGGCTTGATGGTTTTGATGTGAACAGCACTGTGAGCTGCTTGCTTGATGGTTTTGATGTGAACACCACTGTATATAGTTTGCATTGTTGGAAAGGAATTCATGTTATAGATCAACATTCAATAGGTTCATATGTGGTTTCATTGCAGCCATATTGTTGGCAGTTTGAATAGTGTGACATTTGTAATCTTGTCAATCATTTATTTGGCAAAAAGGAAATTTATGCTTGCCAATTTGCTGTAAAATGTTATGTTGGTTTAATGTTCCATTCACAAAAGATGGTCTGAAATAAAAATAAAAGACACAAGATATAGTATCTGCACATTAATAAAGCTTCAGGTTTACTATAGTTTATTCTTACAGGCATGATTTCTTTTCTTTATTATTTCTATAATTTTACCAGAAAGGAGGAAATGGTACTTTCCGACAAGCGTTTAGCCCATCTGAAGGTGTTGATGAAGGACCTCATGGTCTATCAAGAAGAATAGCCTGCAAGAAATGCGGTGATTTCCACCTGTGGATTTATACAGGAAGAGCTAAATTGCAAGCTAGATGGTGTCAGGTATTCTCTTTGGTATATGGTTGTGGTTGCCTTTGATACTACACTACTGGTAAATGTTTTATAAAGCTATATTGTATTTTCTGCATCACAGGATTGCAAAGAGTTTCATCAGGCTAAAGATGGGGATGGATGGGTTGAGCAGTCGTTTCAACCCATTCTATTTGGGATGCTACACAAGGTAACGCCAGGTTATTTCAACTCTTGATACGATCACTTATCAAGAACTTCTTTTCAAGAGAGAAGAATGGTATGTTGTGGCACCTAGCCATCACAAATGTGTTATGACTAACGTGTTATGATGTATACTCAATACTGTCTTGCAGCCTGATTTGCCTCATGCATATGTTTGTGCTGAAAGCAACATATTTGACGTCACTGAGTGGTTCAGCTGTCAGGTGATTCAGATCTTCTTTGATGAAAATTCAGATGCATTCATCAATATGTTCATGTTAGACAGTAAGGATTGCATATTGAATGCTCATAAGTTTGGTCTTTGGTCAGTACATATTCATATGCTGTGAGGCATGACCAAGGATAGAAAACCCGGTACTGGAGGAAATCCCGGCCAGCGGGCGGTACCGGTAACCGGCCGGTTACCGGAAATCCTGGATAAAAACCGGATGAAATTTAAAATCTGAATTTTGAACTGCAGTTTTTGAAAACCGGTTACCGGAAAAACCGGTCTGAAAAACCAGAAAATCGGACCCAAAACCGGAAAACCTGATGAATGATTAGGTTAGAAAGAAGTGTCATGTTTTCAAGAGAACTTTGAATAGCATTGCTCAATGACTTCAACCACTAACTTTTTACGAAGTCTACATGGGTGTTGCAACAAAAGAAAACCAATCAGCTGCAGCGTGGACACTCCATATTAGTTCAAAAAGTTAAGAAAGTAGCTTTTGAGACTCAAGAACATATTCGATCATATGTGTCTGTTAATCTGAACTACATGCATATAGAGTAAAAATGAAAAATAAATAATTGGATTGTATCAACTATTTTGTTAAGCGTAATACCAAATCCAAGGGAAACAAAATATATAGAGTACTA
This sequence comes from Phyllostachys edulis, assembly GCA_036346405.1. Taxonomy (NCBI): domain Eukaryota; kingdom Viridiplantae; phylum Streptophyta; class Magnoliopsida; order Poales; family Poaceae; genus Phyllostachys; species Phyllostachys edulis. Next base: position 3,550,647 of record CM070549.1, read on the forward strand.
ATGTCATACATACAAATTTGTAAAAGACCAAAGACTTTTGTTTTAGAAACAAACATCAATCCATTGAGGCTTAAGAGGTCATAAATAATAGAGATTTGATGAAACAGAACTTAGGAAGTGCATATTTAGCTGATACAATACGTAATCTAGCATGAAAAAGGTCTAAACCAACCTACGAAGTGCATTACGCAGTAAAAAAATCAAATTCAAATCTGAATTTTTTCAGCCAGTACTGTTCACCCATCCCCACCGGTAAAACCGGTTACAGGCCGGGATTTTGATCCCAGGGCATGACTACCATACAGTATGCCTAAACGCTAACCTATTTCAACCACTGAAATCCTTTGCTAGGTCATGAGAATTGTGAGCAGAGATTTTGTACCCTTGAAATAACTCATGTGATAAGTTCAGTAAGGAGACCAGTTACTAATGTTTGTTAGAAGTTTAGGGAAATGTATGGGTGGATTTTCTCCAGTTCTCCGTGCACTATTAGGATAAAAAAAAGTTGTCATGTATAGAAAAAACAGTACACTAATTATAGTTACAACCATAGTTACCAGAAACGCGGTTCATCCGAGTCGCGGTACAAGATTTGGGTTCATAGTTCGCCGTACTCTAAATCAGTTTGGGTTCGACGAATCCGGTTCGCGATTCACGGGGTTTTATAGCGAATCTGGTAACTATGGTCACAACTAGAGCAAATATGTATGTTTTCTGAAATCTGAGGTGCCCAATGGAGTAATACCCATTTCTGTTTTCTTCTCCAGGGAATGAGATGCCCAGCAAACACTCACAAGCCAAGCTTTCATGTTAATGCCAGCTTGGCAAAGCAAGGAAGTGGCAAAGGGAGCACCTCGGCGCATAGGGGTGGAGGGGTCCCAAATGGCGCAAACATGGATGGAGGAATTGATGAAGAGGAGTTCGTTGAGTGGTTGCAGAATGCGGTGCAGTCTGGCATGTTTGAAACGTTCGGTGCGCAAAGCGAGCAGCCCCCTTCTCCTGGCAGCGGAAGCAATGCAAAGAGTAGTGGTGGTGGTAGGAAAAAGAGAAAGGGCAAGAAGCAATGGTAACTGAAGAAGGTTGATGGTCATTACTCTGGGCAGAAAGAAGGAAAATAAATAAATGATTTTGAGTATAGTTATGCGAGACAAGTTCCTATAGTTGGTCCTGGCTGCACGACTGACTAGATCACTTAAGGGATGCCGAAAATCCTGATTCAACTTGGTAAGATTTCTATTTCGAGAATCGAAATTCAGAACAAAAAAGAGCATGTACGTGGCAAGTGCTGATGGATATTATCCACCTAACCATTGGAACGTGCTTATGACTTGCAAGCTAGTTGAAAATCGAAACGCAAAATGCAGGTATATGAAGCTTATGTGTGCATGAATTGCAGGACATGCAGCGTAAGCTGCAATTTCCCTATTCTTCTCAGGAGAACTTGCTTTTTTTTGTTTGCTGAAGTCTTATTACTCTTATAACTGGAATTAAAAGCTGAAAATTTTAGTTTGACTTTGCTGTAGCTTCATAATTACGAAGGTACGAGTACAACACACAAGTGGTAAAGGAGGCTTGGCCTTGTATCCACATCTTTCTTTCTGTCTTTTTTTATATTAAAAAAATGAAACTTACAGTAGGCATTGTGGCACTATCACGATGAATTATCTCCAGTGATCTTTCATTGCAAAAATTGACAAGAGCACTTGTCATTCTCAGCACGGCAATGCAGCCCGCACAGTAATCCTTTTTGGAAACGACCTTTCACGATAGCTGACAAACGAACATGGTACAACCCAACTCGTTGACATGTTTTCGCCAAGTGATTATGTTAACAAGCGATAATAATCGGGTCCGCGTGTAATGAGAATGCGAATTTGGCTGAGCATTTTTGTGCCAAGCAAGTTACTCTACGTAGGGCTAGATGTATCTGATTAAACCATATTATTGAGTTCTTACTGCAAGCCTTACAACGTGATTGTAGCCCTGTTAAATAATGAAGAGAATTGTTATGGATTTTTTTTTAAAAAAATCTGGTCGATTAGGCCATGTACAATAAACTTACATCAGCTGTCTATAGTATCTGTCACGTAGGATTTAAGCTGATGTGGATGAAAGAGAGTAAAGAGAGAAATGTCTTTGTCTCTGATTACATGGCCATCAGTATGTAGGAAGCCAAGAAAAACGTTAAAAGGCGATTGTGTTGTTTACTGATTATGTAGCCATTGTATCATCATGGCCATTGTATGAAATTTGTCTTTAGTGTTGTCTACAGGTAACATGAAGAGTTGTTATAGACAACAGCTGACTGTATCATTGTACATACTCTTACCGTAACCCCGACAAGCTCGTCGTTACTCCAAGCCGGCCAAGATTTGGTATCACTCACTATCTTGGAACTAGAGAGCAACCGTTTCCGTCGTTTTCAGGCAACCAAGTAGCACCAGCGATCCTGTCGTGCGGGCCCGGCACGATTACAAACATGCATGCTGGCTAGCGATGTACTCCTATATTGAATAATGGATATGCTCGCTGCTCATCTCTTCTTTTGAAATGTCAAATCGTCGTTCCCGTTAGTGCCCGGCCTTAACACGCAGGAAGAAGTTCGTACGGCCTCACGAAGCATCAATGTCCGGTCGCTTAACCTTCTGATCTAAAATATTGGTTTTTTGACCTCTTCGCGTTGCAAAATTAGTACACTTAACCCTTACGACTGTTTTGCTCGGTGGTATTACCCACGTGGCATTGGGTTCGGCCGGTTTCGTCACATGGATAACTACATGGTTGCGACGTCACGATGACTCAGCATATGGACTTCTTCCAACAATATCATGTACTCATGTGCATACGATATATTGTACAAGAATGCATTGTACAAATACATGAAATAATGTACAAAATACATATGGCTTATCATGTATTGTACAAATTACAATGGATAATAATACTTCAAGGGGTCAAACGGGCTTCTTCGGTGTGTATATATATATATATATATATATATATATATATATATATATATATATATATATATATATATATATATATATATGGGGATCGGTCTTAATCGCCGTGGGAGAGAGATAGATACCTAGCTAGCTCCCAATTAACGTTCCAAGTGGAGCAGCAATCGCCACAACGATGACGGCGATGTGTCTGCGTTTTTTCTTCGCAGGATGTCGCGGGAAGCAAATTCTATGTATATGTAATTCATCCGAAAATGACGAAAAAAAACCCTGCTCCAAAAAATAAACCCATTTATAGATAGAAAAGCAACGACTGTAGCGAAGGAGTCAGAGTCGAAAAGAGGATTCCTAGCTGACCAATCTAGATCAAGAGGAGGAGCCTGTGGGACAAAATTCATAGAGAGGCAGCTGGAGGGCTCAGCTGAACACCAATGAACAACAGAGGAATATTACTAGACACAAGTTCAGTTAGACAAGCTCGATTGAATACTCCTACTGTCTGTCCTGGATGATAGAGAGTGAGAGCAACATATAGGCTAGCTTCTACTGCAATTATGATTCTTTTGCTGGATATGTATATTTATATTGGCTACAAGCGTGTGATTTTTGCACACACCGGAAAACACAAAAGATTAACTCTGACGATCCAACCCCACGACATGTACACTGTACAATACTATTACACACCAGCACTGACAACTTGATCTCCTACTAGTCTACTCGTGCATTGCCATTGCCATTGCCCTTCTTCTTGGCGTCGTCGTCGACGACGACCCCTTCGTTGCCGGCGAGCATGAGGTACTTGTCCCTCCTCGTCAGCCCCGTGCACGTGTACCCCAGCTCCTCGGCGATCCGCCGCTGCACCTCGTTCGCCACGCCGCGCTTAGCCTCCGCCTCGCCGCCGCCGCACTCCACTGGGTCCAGGAACTGCACGATGTAGGATGGCACGGGGTTCATGAGCAGGTACAGAGGGTCCAGGAACTTCCTGCCCCCCGCCGTCGTGCCGTGGAACATGTCCACCGCCGAGTGCAGCGCCACCGGCCCCACGTCGCCGCCGAGCTCCGCGAAAAGCGGGCTGAACCTCAGCAGGAACGGCTCGCGGCAGGTCGTGCCCTCGGGGCACACCACCAGCCCGCCGGCCCGGCCACCGGGCCGGGACAGCTGGGCCCGCATGGCGGCACGGTCGGCGGCGCGGTCGCGGGTGAGGCGGAAGGTGGGGATGGGCGCGAGCAGCTCCGAGAGGCGGCTAATGCTGTACGTGGCGGCGGCGAGGTCGGCCCGGCCGGCGGCGGCGGAGACGTACAGCGGATCGAGCAGGGACCGGTGGTTGCAGGCGAAGAGGTTAACCGCCGACGGCGACGAGGAGGAGGAGAAGATGAGGCGGTTGTGCATGCCGAGGGCGGCGAGGAGCGGGACGGAGAGGGAGAAGGGGAGGAGGAGGAAGACGGCGATGCGGAGGATGGCGAGGGGTGCCCCCAGCGGCAGCCACATGAACATGGCAAGCGTCGCGGCCGGCGTTGGCCGGAAGGCGGTGCGGCCGTCGTGGAAGATGAGGGGCTTCGGGTAGCGCCGGGGGTGGAGGGGACCCCTTCGCCGCCGCGCCGACTCGGTTGGCACGTACACCTCCTGCATCCATCCATGCATCCGCATATTATATATAAGAGAAACAAAAATATGCGAAAATGTTATATTTTGCGTCAAACAAAGTATTTGAAAGTTTTTTTCATAGTTTCTTTATGATTGTAAGTTAATTAGTGGAGTAGAGATTTACGGAAACGTATGCATGCATCATCGAAAGTTCATCCATAATATTGTAATTGCATACTTTTTGCTAGCATATAATTAATACAACAGACAACAGATAACAGTGTCAAACCTGAATATCGAAGATGCACCAATTAAGCGAAGGAAAAAATATTTTCTTTTTAATTGGACCTGAGGAAGTAGGTACTAGTATGTATCAAGTATGATTAATTGGGGATAGCAACACACATCCACAGATTGAATACTATTAATAATAACTAAACAAACATACAAATTTAATTGTTTTTTCCTCTTTTATTTTAATAATCCGCTATGCACCAAGTATCTTTTATTTGTGTTCGCTATGTTTATTTCAATAATAAACATACAAAGCATATGTTCACTGTACATCAAGTACTGTGTGTATGGAAATGGATCATCTGCATTAAAGGTCTCAATGCAGATGAATCTACAGTACCATGCATTAGGAGACGATCTCCACCATCCGATCAAAAAATAATGGTTCAGATCAATAGCTATAGGGTTTTTGCTACATTATTTTTTCGATGCAGTAAATATTCTGCTGTTACTGTAGCAACACTCTTGAGTACTATTCACATGCTCACAAAATACTTTTCATACAGTGATCCTCTCCACCAGAGCAGAGGATCCAGATCCCTTGGTGCATGGAGCTTAGCCACCCACAGTCCACATATATTGGCAGGCTCAGTGGCAAGATTTTGTTATTTATGCATGCTTGACGAATTTCCCAGTATTTGACTATGTAGTGGTTCTCTCCCCGTATCGAGAGCATTCTTTTCTTCTCTCTCTCTCTTTTTTTTTGTGAGGGAATGTCAAGAGCATTCATGCTTGACCTTATTTTACTCTGATTCATTCAAGTATTCAAGATGAGGTTGAATGCAAAAACTAAAACAAATAAAGAGATGATGTTATTCATTGCTCATGATAACTTTTTTTTTGTGAGGATGATAATAATATATTGTGAATACACGTGTCCGTATGCGTGCAACACAATTGGTGGGTGAGAAAGTGGAACAAGCTAGATACTAACATGGAAAACTCTATAGGCGGAAATTTTGCCGGTAACCACCTGTTACTGATGTTATCGGTGGGGTTCGATAAAATTTCATACTGGATTTTTTTTTGGATTTTTCTGCTTTTCATCCAAATTCAAATTTCAATTCAATTTTTAGATAAATTTCATATTTACATATAAAAAAATCAAATTTCAATTCAACATTTTCGTCCAAAATTTTGCCGAAATATTCGGTAACCGCTGGTTACCGGTTTTATCGGTGGGTCCGATAAAATTTTCGAAACAATATAGTTTTCCCTTGATACTACGTATGTAAAGATTAGCTGAACAATTAGTATTCCTTATGCGTGTGTGCGCGCGCGCGTTTGAAGCTCGGGCATTGAACTATTCCATCAAGTAAGAGAAAGGAGGCAAACAGGGCTGAAGGCCTGGGGAGCAAATCAAAAGCTCAGCTTTGCAGACTCTTCCTTTATTTCCTTTATTTAGTATAGGCAAGTCAGTACCCTCAAGTAAACTCCCTTGTGTGTGTAGAGAGAGAGAGAGAGGAAAATTGTATGATACTTTTGGGAGTACGTACTCTCACTTTTCATATACCACTTAAATCGTATGATGATAAATCTTTATCTATTTGAGCATACTCTAATAATAATTATAAGATACCATAAAGTAAGTTCCATGAAAAAATCCATTAAAATCCACTTTTTATAGCAAAATTTGTGTATATACTTCTTTTATATATGAAAAAGGGTATATAGAAAAAACAAAGTGCTCTAATGAATTTTTTTAATCAAATCACATTGAAGTATCTTATAATTGGTATTTAAGTATACCGAAAGTGATAAAGAAGTATAATATATACATTTAAGTGATATATTGGAAGTGTCCCAGGAGTAAGAAACATATGCGCACTCGCATGTTTCCGATTACCGAGGCGCACTAGCTCACGATCCATGAATGCGTGGTCGATCGACATGGAAGTGTACCATAGAACAATAAATAAGTAATTGCATGGTGCTCCATATTTATGGACGTGCATATATGACGTGGTACACTAATTTATCGGTACGCTTTTTTTTTTGAAACATAAATTTATCGCTACACTTCAAATCATATATATAAGCATGTGTTTAGTTTTATCAGTAGCAGCTGCATGACAGTGAAATAATTAATCAAGCGTGCATTATATATGCATATTTACTTGTAGCTTAGTATTGAATGACGTCTCTATATATTTTGAATCACATGCATGACTGAAAACAATGTGCCAGGATTGTCCAAGTGATTATATATCATGTACATGTAAAGTACACGATTGCCGTGTATGTTCAATTATATTTACTATTGCAGATGTTGATATGAGTCAGAGACTTAATTAATAAATGCATCTTGCTCAGTGTTACATGTGTTAATGACATGATTTCTCAACAAAAAAAATATTAATGACAACTATAGAGACAGTAAACCGTAATGTTAATCAGTTTTAGTCAATAATGTAATTATTATGATTTATTGACCATTCAAAAAGATTTTAAGATAGTGTGCTTTTCTCCTACTAATTTCTAATTGAATAAACAACTGATCGACTTACAAACAAATCACCTAGCCACCAGAAACTTCTTATCATTTATGAGGTGGCTATATTTTCATACACGACTATATGGAGTATATCACTAAAAGTTTCGCAAGTCTTTTCTTGAAAAAAAAAGAACTAAAGCTACCTATCTAAAGCGACGATGTCATACGTTATGGACACACGTGAAGTTGCATACTTGCCAAAAATAAATTTTATGGAGGAGAGCATTTGGAGAGATCCCTCTCGCATCTCCATCCACTCCACCCCCATCCAACAGCCTGGATGAGGGGCCTGACGGTGAGGCCCTCCCCAAGGGGAAGGGACCGCACCGCTCTTTGACAAATTAAAGTTGACAGAAATCTAGCGTCGTGCATGCAAATCAAACAATAAATCTAAACTAAAAAAACACTAGTACTATCCATTTCATGAAAACAAGTTGTTTGGGACATCAACACGCTCCCTGAAATGCAACATTGACAACTAACTACTATTGTAATATATTTGTAAAACCTAATAAAATTATAATGTTATGAAAGTATTTTTTGAGGCGAATATAAACATATGATTTTCATGTATCTAATCTAAATATTTAAAAGATATCAATAAACTAAACTTTTCACGTATATATGCTATGAAAGTATTTTTTGAGGCGAATATAAACATATGATTTTCATGTATCAAATCTAAATATTTAAAAGATATCAATAAACTAAAGTTTTCACGTATATATCCCAAGACGATTTGTTTTTATGAACCCATGGAGTACTACTTTGCATTACATGCATATGCATGCATGCACGGATGAACTCATGCCGAGTAAAGTCATGACTACTAACCTTGCAATACTTTTGGAAGAGCTGACGAAACGAGCACCCAAGTCCACCGATTCCGACGACGACACCATCACCGCCACCGTTCGCTCCGATCACCTTCTCCATGTCCAACTTCTGCAGCACCTCGCCTTCATGTTCCACGAGGCCCAGGTAGTACCCCCTGAACTCCCTCAACTCCGGCGCGACGACGGCGTCGACGTCAAGGTACTCCTTCAAGAACGGCTCCACCATCACCCTCGGCATGGCGCTCACGCACACGCACCGCCGGCGCCGGCGCGGCGCCACCGCCGCCTGGAACACCTTGGCGCTCACGTCCTCCAGGAACAGCTTGGGCATAACTGCCCTGCCCAGCCGGAACCCGTCCTTCCTGATCCCGAGGAAGCTCACCATGACCATGACCTTGAGGGCACAGTCATGGCTGAGCAGGCGCAGGAAAGGGTAGAGCAGTAGGAGGACGAGACCTCGGAGGAGCCCACCGGCCTCCAGGGCCACGAGCATGAAGTACGGGAAGGTGGAGGACGACATCAGCAGGCCGCCCTCCACCTTGCACACGGCGACGGCGCCGCCACCGCCCCTCGGCGCCGGCGCCGGGAGCGCGTCCAGCGGCGCCGTGCATGGCCTCACGGTCGTCGTCGTCGCGCCCCTGTGTGGCGCCCTCTCGGTGGCCGGAGCCGGCGGTTGCGCATGGATGACGAGGGATTTGAGCCTCATAACGAGGATCTTGTTGTACAAGAGGAGGGACTTGGTGAAGAAGGCCTTGGACATGGCTGCTGGCAGCTAGAGCGCGAATATTAAAGCAGCTAGAGACCGGAGATAGCCAGTGTTGTGCATGCCTATACTAGCTATGGCACGAGTGTGGTGCGAGAGAGGCAGCATGCATGTGTTTATATACACGCAGGGATGGATCCAGATATTGGGTTGGGTGGAATATAGCACGAGATCTTATCGGTATCGGTGTTAAAGCCAATGAAAATCTCGTGAAAAATCATCAAACATTCGAATTCAGCTCAAGAATAGCTGGCTTAGCTTGAGACTTAGACCGTAGCTGGCTCCGCCCCTGTGGAGGCCTGGGTGGGCATAGCCCGAGGCCCGTAAATCTTACTAGTGTTAAAGACTATGAAAATGTCATTAAAAAATCACCAAACATTCTAGTTCGACTAAAAAACAGCTGGTTTAACCCGAGATTTGGACCGTAGTTGGCTCCTCCCTGTATACACAGGAGACTTAGCTTCTACTGTTTCGATTAGGGGAAATATTATTAGTATATATGCGCACATGGTATATTTGGAACTGCCACACATGCATCAACTGTTAAACTTTTTTTAGTATGTATGTATGCTACAGGACCTTCTAGGTAAGCACCAATTAGCACAAGTACAGTCGCTGGAGACATGCTGAACGTTGATCCCGTCGCTACTAAATAGAGCTCGTTTCAGAGTGTGCCTTATATATATATATATATAAGTACTTGGATTAATCGATGGATCTAGGAAAATATCTAGCGGATTTGCAAAATGTTATGTTTTTTATGAAGTTTATTAATATATAATACTGCAAATTAATTCTATTCAAACGTGTACATGCACATGTCGATGTCTAAGACGATGTCCATTAATTTATTGAGGGGTTGGTTTCGTTGGGAGAGCGTGCCATCTGAAGGAAATGTTGAGGATCCCAAGTGATTAATACTGTGTGTTGGTGGTGAACAGGTAAAATGATTAGTTGGAACTTAAATTCGTGATAGGAACCTAACTAATGATAAATTGGAGCGGAAATTGGTGATAGGCACCTAACTAATATAACCCGATCGAACCCGCTTCCCGTCCCCTCCAGAAAAACCAGTACTTCTCTAAAAACCGGTTAAAAATAATATATGCGCAGCAAACAAAAAGTAGTAAAATCCGACTGTAACTATAGTAGACAGATACTAAAAATTGTAGCAGATATAAAACTAAATTACAGTATACAGATCAAAACTGCAGTAAATATAATAGGACTCTGCAGTAGATGTTACCAAAAAGTTTTAGTAGACACGCAACCAAATTGTAGTAGCAGGTCCCACGTATTGCTAGTCATCCTACCCGCATGGGCCGGTGTGATGAGATGTTAGGTGCTTTTATTTTATTGAGTATGTCTGTAATACAATAAACTTGCACAAAAAAGTAGTAAAATATGATTATAACTGTAATATGTAGATACTAAAAATTGTAGTAGACATAAAACTAAACTACAGTATATAGAGACCAAAACTGCAATAGACACTGGATCAACAACTGTAGTAGACATAGACCAAAAGTTGTAATAGACACATACCAAACTGCAGTGTACAAAGACCAAAAACTACAATAGAGACATGACCGGTATTGCAGACTGCGATGAACACATACGAGAAGTAGTAGACACATGACAATGGCTGCATGTCTTAGCGAGGAGGGGGTAGAAATAGAAACATGGGTTGATTTCAAACTTTGAAGGGTGACATCTCGTAGACTAATTATCTGATTTTTGATCCGTTTGCACTGTTGTGCTCTAAAAAAATTAGCTAAACAAAACGAGATACATATCAAATATGTTTTAGCGATATCAGCATCAGTCTACTGCACAACAGGTGCAACATTATTGCACATTTGTTGAAGACCTACTGCATTATGAAAAGGTGCACCGGGGAGACATGGGAGTGGTAGGAAGTCAACTGAGGGAGTTGACTGAGGTGGGTGGTGGTGGGTATCGTTTGACTGGACTTTGACGTGGGAAGTGGGTTTTAGCCCATAGAAAGGGGTGGGTGTAAAATAGCTATTCTAAATAAGAGTGTGTGTGTGTGCGCACGCGTGTGTGTGAAACACTAATATGCGCCTGAGCGTAGAATTACTTATTCTACGCTCAGGCTAGCCCACCGCGCGTCGATCGAGCCATACTTATGGAGCGCCAAATAGGCCATTTTGGCCTGCTGACCCACAACCTCCCACGTGTGACGTCACACATCTAGTTTGCGCTACGAAAGGTTGAAAGTAATTATGATAGCAATTTTACTGCCGCACGTGTCATCGCGTTTATATTTTTTTATGATTGTTTCATACGCACGTGGCTGAATGTGCTAGTAAACTACAAGTGGAGTCCTATAAATCTTTTTTAATAAACGCACAGAGAAGTTTTTATTCACGAGACTTATATCATTCTGTTACCCTTGTCGTCACCAAGCTACCGGTGAAAACCGTTCGTGAATCGGAGCTTCCAATCAAAAGTCATTTACGAAAATAAGAAAAGAAACATTCATATACAAAACAAGTAACTTATTGTTTGCTAGTTAGTTATCTACCTGTATATACTAGTTGGCTAATATGGCAGTAAAGTCATGTGGATGTTGTAGTATATCTCTTTTAGTGCTGCAGTAAATAATTTTTAGTAAACGCACTGTTGTTGGTGTAAAAACCGAACACGAGTGAGAGGCGGACGTCGGCCGTGCTACGAGCCATCGTCCATGAGAGCGAGAATGACACGAAGTTTCATACAGATTTGGGGGTCCGAGAGGACCACCCTACTCCCGTCGGTGGCCTACAGGGGTTCGAGGGTTCCTCCCGGAGGCTCACCTGTTGTATTGCTTTCTTATATTGCTCAAGAGAGCTCTCCCCTTGAATAAGGGATACATAGGGTATTTATAGGCTCTTGGGCCTGTACAAATGACCAAAATACCCCTTGGAGGATAGCTACTCTAAGAGTACAAGCGAGGGGTATAATCGGTCTGTTAGGTGATTACATTTCTAGATCCGTTGAACATGCGTTTTCCTTGTGGAGTGGGTCCTACTAGCAGGTGAACGGAATATTCTTCCAACACGCATAGAGAGGTTTTTATTTGTAAGACTTATATCATTCTATCACCCTCATCGTCACCAAGCTACCGGTGAAAACCGTTCTTGAATCGAAACTTCCAATCAAAAGTTACTACGAAAACAAAAAAAAAACATTCGTGCACAAAACAAGTAATCGATTGTTTGCTAGTTGGTTGTCTACTTGTTTGTACTTGTTGGCTAAGATGGCAATAAAGTCATGTAGATGCTGCAGTAAATCTTTTTGTAACAGAGCAGTAAAGTGGCGTGGAGGTTTTTTAGTAAATCTTTTTGTAACAAAGCAGTAAAGTCATGTGGAGGTTGCAGTAAATCTTTTTGTAACAGAGCAGTAAAGTCATGCGGAAGCGGTAGTAAATCTCTTTTAGAAATGCAGTAAATCTTTTTAGTAAACGCAAAAAGAGGTTTTATTTGCGAGACTTATATCATTATGTTACTCTCGTCGTCACGAAGCTACCGGTGAAAACCGTTCATGAATCGGTGCTTCCAATCAAAAGTTATTACTAAAACAAGATAAAGAAACATTCGCGTACAAAACAAAGAACCGATTGTTTCCTAGTTGGTTATGTACTTGTCTGTACTAATTGACAAAGATGGCAGTAAAGTCATGTGAAGGTGGTAGTAAATCTTTTTTAGCGATGCTATAAATTGTTTTTTTTTTGTAAACACACAGAGTTGTTTTTATTTGTGAGACTTATATCATCATATTACGATCGTCGTCACTAAGCTACCAGTATAAACCGTTCGTGAATCGGAGCTTCCAATTAAAAATTATTTGTGAAAACAAGAAAATAAACATTCGTTTACAAAATAATTAATCGATTGTTTGCTAGTTGGTTGTCTACTTGTTTGTACTAGTTGGCTAAGATGGTAATAAAATCATATAGAGGTTGCAGTAAATCTTTTTGTAACAGAGCAGTAAAGTCGTGTGGAGGTTTTAGTAAATCTTTTTTGTAACAGAGCAGTAAAGTCATGCGGAGGTTGTAGTAAATCTTTTTTTTTTTGTAACAGAGCAGTAAAGTCACGCGAAGGTGATAGTAAATCTCTTTTAGTGATGCAATAAATCTTTTTAAGTAAACGCAGATAGATGTTTTTATTTGCGAGACTTATATCATTCTATTACCCTCGTCGTCACCAAGCTACCGGTGAAAATCGTTCGTGACTTGGAGCTTCCAATCAAAAGTTATTGCGAAAACAAGATAAAGCGCATTCACGTACAAAATAAGGAACTAATTGTTTCCTAGTTGGTTGTGTACTTGTTTGTACTAGTTGGCAAAGATGGCAGTAAAGTCATGTGAATGTGGTAGTAAATCTTTTTTAGCGATGTAGTAAATCTTTTTTAGTAAACGCACAGAAATACTTTTATTTGCGAGACTTATATCATTCTGTTACCCTCGTCGTCACCAAGCTACCGATGTAAACCGTTCGTGAATCAGAGCTTCCAATCAAAAGTTATTTGCGAAAATAAGAAAATAAATATTCTTGTACGAAACAAAGATACACGTGGGTTTTACTGCTAGATTGGACGATACCGAGACTTTGACCACCGATTGAAACATGCGCGTGTGTTTTACCGCCGATCCCTCGCGGGAAGCACATAGGTGACGCTCCTCGCGTAGCATGGGGACCATGGGCTGGTGCGTCGTGTGCAGCACGACCCAGGCAGCGGCTCACGCGCAGAGTAGCTATTCAGTGCGCTAGCGTTGAATAGCGCTACTAGTGGAACTCACTTTAGGGTATCTTATAATAATTATTGGAGTATGCACAAATTGATAAAAAAGTATCATCATACGACTTAAGTGGTATATGAGAAGTGAGAAGTGGGAGCATACAAAGTGTTTAATGAAGGCGCATTAAAGGTGTGAGCATGCAAGGTGATTAAATGGTTTAGAGGTGAGCCCATAGCACTAGCCCATATATATATATATATATATATATATATATAGGGAACGTATCTAGTGCTAATGGGTATTTGGGTGCTAAGGTGCAAGTGCGACCTAGGGCCGTCCGATCTAGCTCGTGTGGCTCGGATCTACGCGGGTGGGAGGCCTCTAAATCACTTAAGCCATTTTCTGTTTACCCCTGCATGCGTTCCCATATCCAAAAGGCCCCTGCTCAGCTAATCCACTTCTCCTCGGCGTCAAGCCGGATCTTGTGCCCTCCTTCCCTTCATTGCGTCGCCCTCCTCCCCCTCCGTGGCGGCACCGACCCCCCTGGCGTGGCGCCACCCTCCTCCCCCTCCGGCCCGGCACAGGCCTCCTCCCTCTCCCAGTGCGGTGCCACCCTCCCCCTCCCGTGTGTGGCGTCGCCCTCCTCCCCCTCTGGCTGCAGACCTGAGCCTCCTCCCCCTCCGGCTGTGGCGCCACCAAGCCACCCAGCCAAGCCTCGGGCCCCCGGCCAGCAACCGCCACATCGTCAAGCGACAGCATGGACCAGCTCGCGTAGGCTGCGGTGCCGCCCTCCTTCCCCCTCCTGGCTACGACGCCACCAAGCCACCGTCGAGTGCCAGATTGAGGATTGCGTGGTTTTTTTCAAATTTTTTAATACAACATTTTAGGATTGAGGAGTGCCAGATTGAGGATTTTGATAAGTGAATTGTGTAAATGTGATTTGTGAATTGAAGTATCAAATTGTGTAAAATGTCTATGTTGAATCGTGTCTCAGATTGATGAAATTAAAATGTCCATGTTGATTTTTAACTCCAGCTTTTGGTTCAATTGGAAATCCTTGTGGCTACTTATCATTTGGTAACCGTGAATGCATTGTGTAAAGGGATGACAATGGATGTATGTACCTGTGAATGCATTGTGTAAAGGGATGACAATGGATGTATGTAACTGTGAATGCATTGTGTAAAGGGATGACAATGGATGTATTGCCTAACAGTTTGGAGCTATTCTATTCATGCCATGCACCGAAGATGTGATACCTGCTCGAAGGAGGGAGAACTGAACTCTACTAATCATTCTGTGTTTGGGAGTTTGCCTAACATGCTTGAACTAGAGAAACATCCAGTAGAACTAAACTCTACTAATCATGTTGTGCTTGGGAGTTTGCCTGAAGATGATCATGCTGTGCTTGGGAGTTTGCCTAACATGCTTGAACTAGAGAAACATCCAGTAGAACTGAAATCTACTGATCATGCTATGCTTGGGAGTTTGCCTGAAGATTGTCCTATCTGCGATTTCGGATGCTGTGATTGGGAGTTTGCGACCCGATTCGTCTTGTGCTTTCGCCGAGATTTGGTCGTTCTGTGACCACCATCATTTAGCCGGCCCGAACTCTCTGATCATCTTTGTGCAAGGTTTCTAATTCTTAGAGCCACTTTTTGATCAAGTAGCGAGCATAGCCACATCATGTCCATATATGTGTCAAGATCAAAAGGTTAAGCTATCAAACCGACTTATTATGGTCATACTTGTTGGTTTCTCCAATAAGTCTCGATGAGTTCTGTAAGTTTGGAATTTTAAAACCTCGGAAGAAGCATTATAGCATTGGTTCAAATTGTACATTTCAAATAATTTGAAACATAAAAAGGTTGTCATTTTGTTTCCTTAATTTATCAAAAGCGATAATATGAATTACAAAAATGTTAGAGCGAAGCTTGATGACTTGGAAATTGGAACACAAGAGTCTTTAGCTAAATATGCAAACTACAAACTTCATGAGTCTTGATTTGGACTACAAAATCCAACTAATGCTTTCCAAAGCAGACCTACGAAGCTTTAGTTTGCTCCTCCGTGACAATTGTGCTTCGACGGTGATCGCAAATACTTCATGGTATAAGCATCACCAGATTCCCACTGCAAGATACCATAACAGATTACTTCAAAAAAAAACAGTAAGCACTAAAGCACTAAGCTCAATGTAACATCCCGATTTTCTGAGCTTTTCAAAATTTTCAAATTAAAAATAACCATTTTGTTTTGTTGAAGTTCTAAAGCTTAACTTGAGATTTTGGAATTAAAAGTGATTTGAATGACTAAATCGAACTTCAACTGATCCAAAAGTTTGGTTTATTTTGAGTTTGTTGGAGTTATCTGGTGTTAAAATCCCCTTTCTCTGTTCGCTCCGTTTTCCCCTCGGCCCAGCTCTTTCTTGGTTAGGCCTCCTTCTCGTTTGGACATCGCCCTAAGTCCAGACCTCCCTCTCGTTTGGACCTCTCCCACTGTCCAAGACCTCCGAGTGGTCATGGGAGACCTCCCGGGTGGTCTTAGAAGACCTCTTGGTGGTCCTAGAGATCGGTCACGACCACCTCTTTGGTCATGACCACCCCATTGGTTGGACCACCCTCCCGAGTTTTGACCGGCCCCGCCTGTCAGTCCCCTGCTCACCCTCTTCTTCCTTCCATCGCGTCGCGGCTGCCGTGTAAGTCCTACCACATTAAATGCCATTGTGTCGCATTAAATGCTGTCGCCTCCGCCTTGACAACTCATACTGTCTTATCCTTGGGCGGTTTACACGCACATGCACTGCACCATGCTCGTGTCTGTCACCCACATACCCTTGAACTCGTGTGCCTCTGAGTCTCTCGGCGACTCTCCCCAGCTCCTTTGGCTATAAAAGCCTAAGCAGCCCTTTTTCATCTCCTTTTTCCTCACACAACTCTCTTGCTCTCGCCCAGTTTCACCTTGCTTCGAGTTTCGCCACCACCGGCTAGAGCCTACGCCGTCGCCTCCTCGCCACTGAAGGGTTCGCCGGAGCGCCTACACCGGAGCCTCCTCACCATCGAAGAATTCACCGGAGCGCCCGCACCGTTCACCGTCCTCCTCCAGTCTTCTCCGATCTCTCTCTCTCTGTCCTGGTAAGTTTCTCCGTGCCCTGTTCTCTTCCCTTCTTCCCACGACAACGTTGCGTAGTCGTATCCTTTTGTATTCTTCGTACGACCACGTTGAGTAGTCATATCCTTCTTGTATCCCTCTTACGACCACATTGCGTAGTCGTATCTCTTCCTACGACCACGTTGCGTAGTCGTATCCTTTTGTATTTTTCGTACAACCATGTTGAGTAGTCGTATCCTTCATTGGACCTCCTTCTGACCAGTCAAACCTCTTCGACCAGGTCGTTGGACCTCAAGACCTCCTCTTCAGGACCTCCTCCTCAGAGCCTCCTCCTCAGGACCTCCTCCTCAGAACCTCCCTCGACCACCCTCTCAGTTGGACCTCCTCCCGACTAGTCGAGCCTCCTCCCGAGAGCCCATTCCTAATTCATATAAATTCAGTGCCTTTATTTTGATTCTTAGTTTGGTAGTTTTTGGATCTTACGAAAGCAAGTCGTAGACCTTTGATCATGTCGTACCCAGTTTGCAAAAATTATATTGTTTTATATCAACATACATGGCTAATTGTATAAAAATGGTTTGGGGAAGTAGCTAAATACCTACTCGACAGTATGACTCCTTGCATAATTGTGATTGACATGTTGACATGTACCCTTGGACACCATAGGTTGGGTAATCTTAGTTAGACGTTATTGTGATACCAACATGGGTGTGTATATTGCTTAGTCATGCTTTAGTTATACGATGTCTCTTGATCGCATGATTCAATGATGACAAACTTGACTTAATGAATTATGGAATTGTGGCGGAGCCACTGTTGATAAATTTTGTGGTGCCATGACAAGGGTTGCCATTTGGCCAGGTTGAATGAAAATGATTTGTGCTAGGGCGAGTGGGCGGTGGCAAAGGTGGGTGCGGGAAGCACATTGGAATGAGGTAGTCTCGCCTGAGCAACCACTAAGGACTTAACTTTGTGCGCCATTGATCTTGGACATATCGTACAACCACAAGTCTATTTATGGGGGTGGATCTGGCTAACTAATTAGCAATGTTTTGGGTTGGTTCTGTCATGGTGGTGTGATCTCCGAGTTTACGGAGGGATTCACATGGTGCAAGAGGGAGTCCAGAATGGCGAAACGTTAGCGGGCAGAACCAAGTCAAAACGGAGCTTTGTAAAGGCCTGTGATAATCTCTTAGTCACACGCCTCAGAAGTGTGTGAGCGAACATTATAAGATGATTATCTTTTGTGGGTCAAGCTGTACAACCTCTGCAGAGTGTAAAACTACTCGAATAGTCGTGTATCCGGTTATGGACAATACCTAGTGATTTCACACAAGGGGTATACTTTCTCAAAAATGTGGTCGTGGTTGGTTGCGGGTGGTCTAGGAAGTGAACGGGGGGTGTTCACGAGCTGTTTCAGAGAACTTGATTACTTATGTATTAATCTTTCAATTGGTGCTTTGCAATCTACCTGCGGTACTTCCAGTCAATATTGCTTTCTACAAGATAACCATAAAGCTATCCTTGTCAAGCCTTGCATGAATATTATTTGTATACATTTCCCTACGACCTGCTGAGTATATTCAAAGTACTCACGACTTTACGCTCTCTAGTTGATCAGTCACTGAAGAGGACCCAAGGAGCTCCGAGTTCTATGAAGAGAAGTACTTTGAGGATCATGCGAACTAGGAGACGTCCTCCACTCGATAGCCTGTGGGCATGTCGAATGGCTTCCACGAGTTGTTTTGTTTTCCGCTGCAAGCTCTCTTTTGTTGTAAGCCCTGTGCGGCAGACCTTGTAAGACTTGACCATAAGGTCTTTTGCTTATTTTAATATTAATTTGTCCGCTTCATCTATAGTTTCCTATATGAATTTGATTACATCAATGTTGAAACTGTGTGAGCTAGCTACTGATCATGGGACTAGTTCGGAATACACAGAGGGTCTCGGGGTTGCATACTCGGGGTCCCGACACTCAAATGTAGTCATAACTACAACAAACCATAACAGACATCATGCAAGGCAAAAACTAGTACCTATTCAATTTGCTGTCGTCCTCAAAGGGCAAATGCGGCTGTCATGGTACACGATCTCCTTGCATGACCTACACATGCGTGGCACCCTTGTTTTGTTCTCTACATTCTCGTCTTTCTTCTCATCTGTCTTTACCTTCTGTCCTGGCTTTATTCTCTTGCACCTACCCTTGGAGTTAACATCGTTTGGTGCCTTTATGCTGATTTCTTTAGGGATGGGACAACCTGTAAATGCTTCAATCTCTTCAGCTCTACTTACCTCATTCTCAGGAATCAGAGGAGTCACTTCTTCCCCAAATGTGGCAAACCGATCCCTAAGAAATTTCAAGCATTCATGTGTTCCTCTAGCACGGTGAATTAATTCCTCCATCTTGATGCGTATTTCCGATGCCAACTTGTCTTTAGACGTTTCTATTGCACTTCTTGGTTTTTCTTGCAACAAATTGCCCTCTCCATCGAAGACGTCGTCCTTAGTTACCATTTTGGTCCACCTCTTTAACACAAATAGGCTTGGTGACTCCTTAAGTGATGGACTCTGCAACACACGGACGATATGGCGACAAGAAATTACAAATGAGTCAAAGAACATGCAGGAGCATTTGGCATCTTTTGTTGTAAGGTTGCAGCGTACCTCTCTTACCTTGTTTGAGTTATCGTTAACTTTTGAGATTTTGTCCTCTCCTACGCTTTCCATGTTCTCCACATTGCAATGCTCCCGAGCAGCAAACACTTCTTTCTAAAACTCAGTGAAGACAGCGAAAGTGAAGACCTCACTTCCATGCTTCTCTATTGCCCAGGTAGTCTGCAACACATGCATTGTGCATTGTCAGCTTCCAACTCATTCTGACGTTATTCTTCCACTGCATTAACAAATCTGACCCAAAACTCCAATAAAGTATTTTTGAATCCAATAAACCGATTGAAGAAAGAGTTAGAACTCTCTAACCTAGAAGTGGTTCTAAGGATTTCTGCCAAGAATACATCTTTAAAGTAAGCGGGTACCGTGATGCGCGGATTCGATACCGAGTAGCCAACCACTCATTGGATTCCAAACTAAAATCAGAAATAATGCAAGAAAATTGATCCTCAAATTCCTCCGGTGTTTCTGAGGCCCATGCACATGAGTTAACACGTTGGTACAATAAAGGGTTTTCCCTCAAATGTGGCAGTATCTTCACTGGAAGCTTTTGCAAAATGTGCCACATGCATAACCTATGCGTGCTAGTAGGGAAAATAGTGGAAATTACAGTCTTCATGCCAGTATCTTCATCGATTATGATAAGCTTAGGTGCAACTCCTCCCATTGCTTTCAAGAATGTACGAAACAACCATACACACGTCTCAGACTTCTCATTGCTTAATAATGCAGCCCCAAGCAAGACACATGCCTTATGGTGATTTACTCCAGTGAATGGTGCGAAGATCATATTATAATGGTTGGTGTTATATGTAGAATCAAATGAGACAAGATCTCCAAAATAGACATAATTCTTGACATGTACTATCCACCCAAAATGCATGAACCAACCTACCCTTGTCATCAACAACATAATCAAAGTAAAAAAAAGGATTTATGTCATTCTTCCTGCAAAGGTTGTCAACAAACATTTGAGCATCCGATGACTTAATACAGCTTCTCAGCTCTTTATGATAATTCTACAAGTCTCTCCTCATGCATCATACATTGTCAAATCCACCCTCACTAATACGGAGATATCTATATGCCCCGCTTGTGCCAATGCCTCCTTTATGACATGTGATTAATGCACGCTTAGCCTTCTCATTTACTTTCCTATTAGATCTTATCAATTGTTGTTTGCTAGGTGATACCAATTCATATGTATGTGACTCAACAAATGTCTCCACCCTAAACTTATTGTCGCAAGTGTCACACCCGGGTAAGCAACCCCTGGGACCCACTGTGCATTTTGGACCAGTCCCAAGATCAGTAGTTGGTCCGCACGGTTCCGACACAATGAGATCACAAGCATACAACAAACTAAAGAAGAAGCAGACAAATTAACAATAATAACAACAAAAGACCTTATGGTCAAGATTATTCTGAGAGGTCTCTGTAGACAGGCTACAACACAATGGAACACAAAACACGTGGAAACCTTGAGACATGCCCACAGGCAATCAAGTAGAGGGCGTCTCCTAGCTACTTTGGTCTTGAAGAGGTCGGAGGTCCAAGAGGTCGGAGGTCAGGTGGTCTTCATTCTTGATTAACCAGAGGGCACAAAGCCATAAGTACTTTAAATGTACTTAGCAAGTTGTAGGGAAAAGTATACAAATAGTATTGATGCAAGGTTTGACAAGGAGGTCTTTATGGTTACTTTGCAGAAAGCAATATTGAATGAAAATACAGTAAGTAGATTGCAAAGCACAAGTTGAAAGATTATTACATAAGTAATTAAGGTTTTTCTGCCTGGACCACTCGTGACCACCACAGTCCTTTGCCCACCACTCAGAACCAACCAAGACCAACAAGTTCTGAGAAAGTCTACCCCTTGCGTGAAATCACCAGGCATGTCTATAATTGGGGACAAGGTTATTCGAATAGATTTACACTCTGTAGAGGTCGTACAGCTTTACCCACAAGACACGACTTCTCTAGTTGGTCGGGCACCCGTCGATGCCTCTGCTCACTACCTTTGGTAAGCAGTCTAGAGCACGTGACAAGGCCTTTACAAAGCTCTGCTTTTGACTCGGTTCTGCCCGCTAAGGTTTCACCATTCCTGGCCTCCTCTCGCGCCAATTCAACAACCACGACAGAATCAAATCAAAACATCGCTAATTAGTTGGTCAGGTCCACCCCATCCTGGACATGTAGTTGCACGGTATGGCCCGAATCAATGGCTTACAAGATTAAGTCCTTAGTTGTTGCTCAGGCAAGGCTTTTCGCATTCCCATGTGCCTTGCGCACCTTAGTGCCTCCTGCACTTTGCCTCGCGCATTCCGCCTTTGCCACCGACCACTCACCCGAGCAAAAATCATTTTTGGGTTTAACTCGGCTGAATGACCACCCTGGTCATTGCACAACAAATTTTATTAGCAATGACATCACACCACAAATGACACAAGCTGTGATCTCGCACCACGCTTGCACATCGATGGTATCGCACCACAATTCCATATGTCATTTAGTCAAGTTTATCATCATTGAATCATGTGATCGAGAGACGTCACAACTAAGAGCAGGGCTAAGCAATATATGCACCCATGTTGATATCTCAAAGATGTCTAACTAAGATTACCCAACCTATGGTGTCCAAAGGGTATATGTCAACATGTCGAGTACAATTATTCAAGGAGTCATACTGTCGAGTAGGTATGTAGCTATTTTCCCAAAACCATTTTTTTTTACAAATAGCCATGCATGTTGGTATAAATGAAAGTAATTTTGCAAACTGGGTTCGATATTGTAGGACCGGAATAGGCGACTAGAGGGGGGTGAATAGGAGCACCAAATCTTTTTCACTTTGAATGGATTCAACTGTAAATCACTCCAATAGCTATGAGAGCTATGAAGATGAATGCTTAAGCACGATTGCAAGTCTTGTGTTGAACCTCTCCTAACCCCCAAAGGCACAATGACAAACTCCTGAAGAAGTTACGAAAAATCAGAATCGGTACTACCACACCGAGGTACTACCATGAGCAAATGAAAGGTACTACTGCAGCAAATGAAAGGTACTACAAGACTGAGGTACTACCACAGCAAATGAAAGGTACTACCTCACCGAGGTACTACCGAGCAAATGAAAGGTACTACCGATTGTCTGACGATGAACGAACAAAAGCGCAAAAGTCCTACAACCGGTACTACTACATGTGTTAAGTGAGGTATTACAGCGTGGCGGTACTACTGGCTAATAACTTCTTGGTACTACCGATTGTCTGGAGGATGAACCCGACAACGGAAAAACCAAATCTAAAATTGGCACAACTTTTGATCTACAGGCAAACTTGATAAAACTTGAAACATAGCTTCCCTACGAGGTTAGGAACCTATTCCAAACAAGGATTGAATAGATCCATACAAAAGTTCCAACCTTTTAACGATTTGGTAGAAAGCTGTTTCAAGAAGCGCTCAAAATCTGGCGAGATTCAAATGATTTGAGACTTGCTCGTGGGTGGAAGATCGACAAGATGGTCTCAGATGTATACCCACTTGTCACAAAGAAGCCAAAAGCACAACAAGAACATAGAAGAAATCTCACAGATCTAAGAAAGCCCCAAAAACAACAAATAAACAATAAGAACACAAAGGATGATCTTGAGCAATCTGGTTGGATTGATTAGGATAGATGAATGATTGTTGATTCTGACCACTCCTACCAAGGAGGACAAAGCTCTCTTCGAGCACACACTCTCAATCCAACTCTAGAACCCTAGCTCTCCATCTCCCTCTCAAAACCCTAAAACCAAATAGGGCAAAGCACTTGGGGTTTTGGTGGCTTCTCCACGGCAAAATAGCGACAACAAAGAGACCACCAACCCCTATTTATATGGAGGCTAAGCATCTAGAGAATATTCCATTAGGGCACCCATTAAACCCTAACACACAATGGGTTACACATACGCACACATCTCAAAGCGCCGTCTTCATCATCATCATCTTGATTGGCCTAAACCGCTTCACCATGCGCCGACTGCGCCAGCGGTTTAGCCAAAGGTCCCAAGGCGGTATTTGGTGAAATTACCAAAATACCCTTCTCGATCCTTCTCCAAAAGACCGAGTCCACAGATCATGAAGCAATCCCATGCTTCGCCACGTGTGGGTTGATCAACGGCTCCATGTCGTCAAGTCTCTCCGTCCGGATCCCACCGCACCACGAGCACTTGCGACTCTGCGCCGCTTGATCCACTCCGATCAGACCGAACCGCCTGATTCGGTCATCCATGTCCATTCATGCCCCGCTTGAGTCCTCGACCTCACCCGGCATCCTTGATCGTTACGGACCTCGGCTCTCCAAGCTTAGTCGATCCACCTCGCCAGATTGACCGTCATTGACGCAAGCCACCCGCACGACAATAGACCAAGAAACCATTTAGGAACAAGTTCTTCACAACTTGACCCACGTTAGCCAAAACATGCATCATGCAACACATATGCAGCGATGAACATGAGCTTGACCTAACCCAAAATCAAATCTCCAATTGAAACAACATTGACTCAATTCATTCCAAAAGCGGTACTACCGCCACATATTCACCGGTATTACATAACACGGTCATGCCGCTTAAAAGCATCTTGGTCATACCGCACTCGAGAAATCCCAAAATCTCCAAAACACTTCTTACGGAAAATCCATACCGCCACATGCGGTCATTTTACTCTAGATTACTCACCAAACAGCAAAGCACGGTACTACCGCTCCAGGAAAAATCCACACTCCAAAGACACCTTCTCTGGAAAATCACAACCGTCATTTACCTTGCGGTACAACCGCTCATGCAGACTCTGACCACTTCTCCAAATGCTACCGCTCACTTAAATGCTCAAAAGCCTCGAACAAAAGTCTGGGCAGTCCGATTCAATCGAACACCACAAGAAAACCAACGACGTTAAGGACTCGCGGTAATATCAAGCACCTCACAAGCGGTCATACAAGACACCAAGAGTATCTGCATGACTTCAAAGCCGGGTACTACCGATTTACGACATTCTTTGAAAACTCGATTTCAACAAACTCTCAAAGCAATTGCCAATTGTCTCATCACCTAAGATCATGAGCATGTCCACATGGCATCCACAATGTCCTCATGACATCCACAGATATGATCAAAGTTCTATGACTTGCCTTCATTTGAAGATTTGAGATGCTTGGAGAGGTCATTTGGGTCCAAGAACTCTTCAGAAGTGTCGGAATCTACACGTGCAAAAAGAACCAAATAAATACGACGAATCCAAACAAAATCCAAAACTACCAAACTAGTACCAAAATAAAAGGCACTAAAATAGATGAAATATGAACGAGCTCTCAGGAGGAGGTCTAACTAAGGTCGAGGGAGGTCCCAAGGAGGAGGTCCTGAGGAGGATCGACAGCATTGAGCTCCAGTGACAAGATGCGAAACTTCAAGCAAGGTGAAGTGAGGCGAGAGCAAGAGAGTTGAGTGAGGCTAAAGGAGATGAAAAAGGGTTGCTCGGGCTTTATAGCTGGAGAGAGTCACTGAGAGACTCAGAGGCTCACGCGAGTTTAAGGGTAGGTGAAGGAGGAAATGGGAGCAGGTATGGGAGGAAGCAAGAGAAGCAGTGCTGCAGAAAATCTGATGATTTAATGCGACACATGACATTTAATGCTCAAGGACCTTTCGTCGATAGTGGCCTTAGCAGGAGAAAAAAAAAGGTGAACAAAGCCGACAGTGGGGCAGTCAAAAGGAGGTCGTGGCCAAGAGGAGGTCATGACCAGGAGGTCGTGACCCAAGGGGTGGTCATGGTCAAAGAGGAGGTCACAGTCAAAGGGAGGAGGTCATGACACAGAGTGAGGTCACGGTCAAAAGGGAGTCATGATCAAAGGGAGAGTCGCACCACAAAGGAGAGGCGGTCAAAGGGAGGTCACGGCCACAGAGGGAGAGGAGGTCACGCCACAGAGGAAGTCGCGGTCAAAGGAGGTCGAGGTCAAAGGGGAGGTGTGCGCCACAGAGAGGAGGTTGTGGTCAAGGGAGGTCAAACAAAGGAAGGTTTGAGGGGAGGTCCAAATGAAAGGGAGGTCTGAACCTAATGGAAGGTCCAAACGAAAGGGAAGGTTTGGACCTAAGGAGAGGTCCAAACGAAAGGAAAGGTCTAAACCACAAGGGCTGTCTAAACCGAGAGGCAGGTCTAAACCACAAGGGAGGTCTAAACCCAAAGGGAGGAGGGCTGGGCCAAGGAGAAATCGGAACGAACAGAGAAAAGGGATTTCAACACCAAAGAACTCCAACAAACTCAAAACAAACCAAACTCTTGGATTAGTTGATGTTTGTTTTAGTCATTTAAATGCGTTTAAATTCCAAAATCCTAAGTTAAGCTTTAGAACTTCAACAAAACTAAATGGTTATTTTTATTTTGAAAATTTTCAAAAAGGCTCAGAAAATTGGGATGTTACAAGCAAGTGCGTTTTACTGCTAAAATTGCCTCGCAGCCACACCTAGTTAACTTACTGACATATTTCCTTTTCTTTGACTCGACGTTGTCCTTTTCTTTCTCAGATCGGAAGCCTTCTCTTTAGCACATCCATCGCTTCCATCTCGTAACACCGTTGACATCTGTATGCGGGCCAACACGGACTCCAAACCTGGCTGAACGTGCATACGTCTTGTAGAATTCCTCAACAGCATCCAAGTCATCAAAAACCATCCCTTCAAATGGGTTGATAGTGGGGTCAACACAAGGTGTATAAGAAGAACCTTGCAATGCAAATGATTAAGTGTCAAGCATGATGGAATGATCGATAGAATCAAACACATGCACACAACACGATACTTACTACGAATGGGGTGCTTCCGCTCTTTTCTGGGGTACCAAAATGAATTAATTGTTGGGGAGGTGAACTAATTTGAGCGATAGAGTGCGCATCAAGACTTCCTTGTCCCGGCAAAGCCAATGTCACGCTCTCATTGGCCACATATTCCATGCCTGCTACATTATGCCAAACACACAAAGCGAGATTTATATGTTCAACTATTCGTCGTAAGAGTTAATATCGACAATGAATCAAACATAGAACTCCAGAAAGTAAACGTATCACAGTTAATATCGACTTGAAGGGTGCGTTAAATGTATGTCGATCTTGAATTCTAAGTCGATACAATGTTTCTTTTAGTAAATATTGTACTGGCTATTCGATTTAGTGTGACAAAATATGTTCCAAATTAAAAACTTTGTACTTTCCCAACCTTCTTTTGTGTATTGAATAGTTTCTCTTCGTCAGCGGATGAGAATAGAACATTTTGGAGTTATTCTATTAATGCCATGTGGGGAGCACACCAAAACAGATCACAAAATCTTGTCGTGATGGTGACTTAAGCTCAGGGAACTCATCTGCAGGTCGCCCCCACCCAACCCCCAAAACAAAAAGAGATTTATGCAAATCCCGAAAGAATGAAACATCATGCCTACTCTAAAGAGAATCTGCTAGTAGTACCATGCATACCTTTTCCAACCGGGTGAGAGGAAGGCCAGGACCAGGGAAGGCAAGGCGTCCGGGAGGAGGCTGAGGCATGGCAGGCGAGGCGAGGAGGAGGGCGGTGGGGGTTTCGGGGTGAGAGGAAGGCAGGGTGAGAGGCATAGGCGCAGGGGAGGGCGAGGCGTCTGGGAGGGCTGGAGTCTGTGTGGGGTGGGAGGCGAGGCGAGGAGGGGGAGTCAGGTGACAGGGTTAGGGAGGCGAGGCATCCAGAGGATTTGGAGCCTGGCGAGAGCCAGGAGGCGGCGGGGGTTCGGCCGGGTGAGAGGAAGGCTAGGGCCAGGCAAGGCAAGGCAAGGCATCCGGGAGGGGGCTGGATTGCGGCGGCAGGACTAGGGAAGGCGAGGTGTCGTGGATCGGCCGGGTGAAACGAAGACGCATGCAGGGAGTAAACAGAAAACGGCTTAAGTGATTTGAAGGCCTCGCACCCACGTAGATCCAAGCCACACGAGCTAGATTGGACGGCCCTGGGTCGCATTTGCACCTTAGCACCCAAATCATCTTGCATGCTCACACCTTCAATGTGCCTTCATTAAACACCTTGTATGCTCTCATCTCCAACGGTCAAGATCCGGATCCAACAGTCAAGATTGACATTAGCACCTTAGCACTGAATTACCCGTTTCATACTCCCACTTCGAATATACCACTTAAACAAATATATTATACTTCTTTATCACTTTCAGTATACTTAAATACCAATTATAAGTACTCCAATGCGACTGGATTGAAAAATTTTCATTGGAGTCCTTTATTTTTGCTATATACCCTTTTTCACATATAAAAAGTATATATACAAATTTTGCTATAAAAAGTGGACTTTAACTAATTTTTTCATATAACTTACTTTGGAGTATCTTATAATCAAGATTGGAGTATACTTAAATAGATAAAAAGATATCATCATACGATTTAAGTGGTATATAACAAATAGAGTACCTACTCTAGAAGTACCATACCATTATTTATTTATTTATTTATTTATTCTACGCCATCTGATATTGTTCATACTTTGGGACCAAATTGGTCCCAATGGGTGGTTTCTTACTACGCTTTCTTATTGCATGAAAAGCATTTAGATACCACCTTCCCAAAGGCATAGTATCCTAAAGTGTGGTATCATATATTTGATATAGAGTATTTACTAGTATTTCTACCAGGATCTTGTGTATGAGTGGTATCTAAATAAGATATGATATCTCTCTCTTCGTAATTACAGTCTTGCATCGACTTTTGCTTAACCCTAACCAAGATGGAGCATTGAGACCAGCCTAAACCGTCCCCACTGAGCCGCACGATCCAGCTGTCACCACCTGCTTGCGCCAGACCACCGTCCAAATGAGCCAATCCCAACATATATCGTATATGGGTCATGAACCCACGATCCCCACGCTAACGTCGCACGGCCAGCCTGCACTACGATAGAATCCCCACGCCAAGTCACATGGCTAATCTAGGATTGACCTCGACAGTTCAGCGCCTCGATAAAATAACGATCGAGACACAACGAAATGGATGTAACATCTTTCCTGCATTTCGTCCTGTTTCATCGTATTGGTGAACATGACCACTTCCGGTGGGTTTCGGCCTGTTTCATCGTATTGGTGTACATCTAAATCAAGTAGTGCTTCTGTGCTCTGCCAAAAGATTAATGCGCGTCTGCGCAGCTCAGTACTATTTTATGTCATATATAATTCAGTTTCTTGATTTCCTCCGTTTTGGAAATTGCAATCAAGTTGCTTATAATTGAAGCACATCAAACTAATGGTTCGAAATCAAATTTAGTGCAGCGCTGTTGCAGCGGCGAGTGAGTAGTAGTGTGGATTACGATCCTTTGCATTGAATACAGCATTAGGAGTGATCTCTACCGTCCGATCAAAAATAGAACGTCCAGATCAATCAATACAATGTTTTGCTACAGCAAAATCGTTGACATGCATATTCCTCTGTTGTTATAGATATTATTTTGCTACAGCAGTGCCTGTTTGTCTCTTCACGAAAATACTGTTCACGTGGTTCGACCTTACAGTAATACATGGAATCCGGACAGGTTGGGTTGGGATTCAGGTCGATATGTCATCATCGATCGGTCGCGTGCGTCAAACCACACCCGGCCGTGTGCAACACAGTGCTCCAACTGATCTGATTAGCACTTCCCAGTGCAACCGGAATTAAATCCAACGATCGAACCAATATAAGTTAGATGTTGTTTTCAGTTGTGTTAAATAGAGGGAGAAAGTGCATTAATCTAGACCTAGCTGGTAGTCGTGCCCGCCTTTTCGTTAAGCTTTGTTCGAAAGGATACCAGTGTTTTAATTATTTTCTGACCGTTGTCGTCAGACACTTGCATAAGAGCTAAATATACTAGGATAGCAGGATCTAGTAGTATTAGAGCATCTACAATAATCCACCTCAGCTGTTACTAAGAGATTGCCACATCAGCTTTTAGATGATGTGAAGGAGAGAAGGTAAAGCTGTTTCTACATGAAGAAACTATCAGATTGTTAATACCAAGACATAAGAAACAACAAAAAACTCTATTAGAGGCTTAGTTGTTACCTATACACTCATTTTGTGGGTTCCACTGCCTACCAACAAAAATCTACAAGATCTTTTGTAGCCTGTCTTCTTGACTTCCCCTGTAGATGATACGATAAATGAGCCAAAACATATAGGCCACAAAGTTGTACCCCATTGTTGATCATCAAGAATCATGCACACTTGTAGCAATTAAAGTCTTAGATACAAGCTTAAGAAACAATCTATTGGAATGTTTGTTTCTTTTTATTAGATTAAGTACTAACAAGCTAAGAAACAAACTACTGTAGACGCTCTTAATTAGTAGACAGTAATCCCAGACCTGACGTTGGTGTTTAGCGAATTTAGGAGTACACGTGTTCGTGTTTAGTGGGAAATTAAGCTTGTGTTCGTACTTCGAGAGGCTTTAGGTGTGTCTATAAATTCAGAGCGTGTAAAGAACGTGCACACGTGTGTGGGTGATCTGAGTGTGGCGTCCCGCCTTGTACTCTTAAAAAAGAAGAAGATATATATAGGAAATTCTAAAAATGATGAAGGCTGGAGAGTTAGCAAAAACTAATCATATATGTTTTCAGAAAAATGTCCTGGAAACCGGGTGACTCCCGGTAAACCGCGCGTCGTCAGAGGTCGGGGAGCCACCTGTTTTTAGTCATAACCTGTGTGCCACTACCGACGAATTGCAACTGCATGGCTGCATGGCACGGCCGACACAGGATTTTTTTCCCCTTCAAAATAACATACCTTTTATTTTGAAATACAGTAATATTATTATTTTTTTCATTTTAAAGGAATAATTATCTCTCACTCAACCGTTGGGCGACTAATCCAAATCGCTCAACAGTTAAGCAACTAGTTCAAGTCGCTCAACTGTTGAGCGACTTGGACACTTATCGTCAACGATTAGTACAATGCATGCCGCTAAATTGAGCAAACTGTGCATTTAGACCAACTGTTGAGCGACAAGTCCACACAGCCATATAGATATAGGATCATCCTTTCAGAAGAAAAATTAGTATCAAGTAGAATTAGGCCGACGTGGTTCGAAGTCGCACCACTTCACATGCGTACACATGTATAGGATGATTAATACGCCCCTCTGACCTGCACGCGGATAGCTGCATAATACCATTATGCAGGTGTAGATGCTGAGATCATGAGAAGTTGAGGCCTTTTTATATTGGTCGTATTTATTCTAGCTAGCCGCCGGGTCGATCCATTCCACCCAGCTGCAAGGCCCCGATTTCAAGTTGAGGTCCAAGCTAGATTATGAGTATAATAAATTCCCAAGCTCCTCCAACTGTTGCATTCATTGCAAAGCATCCAAAAAGGCACAAGGGACGAACGAGCGGGCTCAGGGCGGCTCTAGGCCTCAATGTTAGGGCTATAGTCTGAGATCTGAAAATCTAATCAGCATTAAACCTCGTGAAAATCTCTTTAAAAAAATTATCGAACATTCAATTTCAGCCTTAGAACAGTTGAATTAGTCCAAGACTTAGGTGGTGGCTGACTTCACCCCTGTCGCTACACATGATCCACAGCATGGAAGTATGGAACAATGCAACGCGCGTGTTGCGCATCACAGAGTATGTTTCTTCGGCGCGTCTTTGAAACATCCTGGAACAGGAATCAGTGTAGTTTCGGCGTTGCAAACGGGCCAAATGTACTTACCACGCCCCGGGGAGCGGCCAACGTCGGTTTTAATTTTCTTTGAACAAGCAAATATATAACAGTTGGAGCACAGCTTATCTAGCTTTTTGGAACACAACAACGTATTTTCCATGCTTCCCTTAGCAAAAGCAGATATAGTGAAACAGCGCGTTGTCCAGTTTGGTTTCCTTCTCCTCCGGCCGTACAGTGCTAACAATAGGCGAGTTTTTTTTTTGTTGCTAAAATAGTACTGTTTCATGACGAAATAGTAAAAAATAGTCTCTCACAGATGAATTGACAAAAATAGTACATTTGCCGCGCTCAAAGTCCATGGCAGGGGCCTACCGTCCGCGGCAGGGAATCCGGACAGTGAGAACGTGATAGAGGACACATATCGTCTGTCGGCATATCTGTGATATCATTTTTGCACTTTCACTCTAGAAAGTGGTATTATTTTTGCACTTTCACTCTAGAAAGAGCTACTTTTGCTATTGTGACTTGAAACGATTACAATTAACCAACAACTCATGATATGTGCCTGTTGGACAAAAAGGGGGGAGAGAAAGAAAGAAAGCCCGACTGATTCCGACATTACAAAGTGGATGGTTTCCGTTCCAATGGGTTCTCTCGGTGAACAGTGCCCAACACAGCGGTTTCCGTTCCAATGGGTTCTCTCGGTGAACAGTACCCAACACAGCACGAGCACGACACACGTCAATGGACGCTTGGTCACAATGCTGGCCGGGATCATCTAAAACCATACATAGCTGTACGCGTGTAGCCCGAATTAACGCCTACCGCACGCTAGCGCGACGCCGAGATAACGCCACCGTCGTCTGATTCTGATCTGCAAACACTCGCTGAGTTGCGTGGTTGTGCGCTACTGTTGCTCAGCGACAAATATTACCACTAACAGTAAGCTAGATCCACACTTAAAAAAAACAGAGAGAGAGAAAGCTAGCTTTATTAACAGTATTAACCGTGCTCTTCATCTAAAGCACTCGTGCATCGTGGTTGGGGGTCTTGGAGAAGAAGAATAGAGATTAGGATAGATAATAGTCAAGATGACCATAAATAGCGATGGATACATTCGTCCATGGTTGGGCTGCAATATGGAACGTGCTTGCTCTGCCTCGTGGCACTTTTTTATTTGAACCCTAGCATAAGATCTAGCCAGGCGAGTGTGTGTCGATTTACATGTGACGAAAGAATTAATGGTTGTCTACCGCTTGAATATGGCTGCTCCACTCGACGGCTTCGACGCGAAGACGTACAGGCCGAGATCGTTCTGGTTGATTACTCCCCGGTCGATCCTTGATTTGTAGTACGTTTCCTGCGTAAAATGGAATCGCGTTAGTGATGATTTGTGGCGTATATATACCTCCAAGAAGCAGATTATATATATATATATATATAGGACGCCTGTTTCGTACTACCGGGAGTACATACTCCCACTTCAAATATACCACTTAAACGAATGTATTATACTTCTTTATCATTTTCAATATACTTAAATATCAATTATAAGATACTCCAATGCGACTTGATTGAAAAATTTTCATTGGAGTCATTTATTTTTGCTATATACCCTTTTTCATATATAGAAGTATATACACAAATTTTGCTATAAAAAGTGGACTTTAACGAATTTTTTAATAGAACTCACTTTGGAGTATCTTATAATCACTATTAGAGTATACTCAAATAGATAAAGAGGTATCATCATACGATTTAAGTGGTATATGAGAGGTGGGAGTACATACTCCCAAGAGTGCCATACCATTTATATATATATATGATATTGGCCACTGATGCTGTTTTTGCCAAGCAAATATTCGAGGTTTTTGGACCCTATTATCATCAACTTGAGAGGTGAATTGGTTTAAAACATCCATGCATTTTTTCTGACTGTTTGGATAATGTCAGAGTTTGAGGGCTGACAAATTTAAATTTACCTTCAGATTGAGAATGAACTGCGGGACAATGCCCTCCTTAACCAAAGCGACTGCACAGCCACCCCACCCAGCTCCTGTAAGCCGTGCTCCAAGTGCTCCGTTGTCTCTGCATACTTTTGTAAGCTCTTCCAACTCGGGGCAACTGACACAGTGGAATATGTCAGTATGTTAACATTTTTTTAAAATAACCTTGTCCTGTTGTCCACCGCACAAAAGTGTCCATACAAGAGATAAACGATATATTAAAAATATACCTGCATTCATATAGCACACTGCAGCTATGATGACTTTCATTCATTAGATCACCTAGTTTTTTAAGCATATCTTCCTCACTGCAAGTAAATAATAGTAAGTGTCAGATCACCGAACTTGGAAGGGAAATGCTTGTGTGATGGCTAGAACATAGTTATCCAGACCAACTTCCGAAGTTGAACTGTGAGGGCCAATGCAGTAATAAAAAAGATGGGGAAAAACAAACAAGAAGATAATACATGGTGATTGAAGCTCAAAAATCAATGAACACACCTGAGTTTCGACAAGACAGTATCCCTAAACGCATAAACCCGCCTTGCTTCGGAGTATACATGAGAGGCACGCTGAAATTAAGCAAACATTAGAAACTTACTCAACTTTCATAAAGAGGAAATTAAGCAGACATTAGAAACTTAGACTCAACTTTTCATAAAGAGGAAATTAAGCAGACATTAGAAACTTAGACTCAACTTTCATAAAGAGGAAATTAAGCAGACATTACAAACTTAGATGGAGGTGATTAGAATAAAGTCAAATAATCAATTGTGTTGACATGGAATGGCAAAATATTGGGGGGGGGGGGGGGCAAACTTTTGAATCTCCAAAAGGAGTTAAGTGTTAAACTCTGAGTAGAAAGTCATATGCATCTTCATGGATGTCTGTAAGAAAACGCATAACAAGGTAATGAAACTCACCTGAAATAATTTGTAATGCTTCGCAGCTCTTAAAACATCCAAGGAAGTTTGAGAGCTCTGGAAGACAGATGCCAGGCTTTGACCTGTAATTTTCTCTATTTCCTCTTCTGTATATGGCTCCTCATGTAATAGGTTCTGCAAAGTAGCACAATAATCAGACAAATACAGTAAGACAAGCATATAAAAACGTACTCTTGCACAGCACTGTTTTTTCTGAAATATATATATGACCAAATATAGAATAATTTCTTATCCTTAGCAGAAACAAAAGGAAGAGAGCATTAAATGACCGTCACAAACACACAATGACATAGCCCAGTACCAAATTTTATTTTTGAACAGTACCAAATTTTATTTTTGAACAAGGAAAAATATAGCAGAGAGGCTCTGTTGCAAGGAAAAACACTCTGCACACAAACCACCGATTTGAATTCATACTCAGATGTTCCCGATCCATCAAAGCAACCTTGGTTTGTTCTCCTACCCATAACGAAAAGCAGTTCTAGAAACATACTGCAAAGGTCCAAATTTCACCATTAGGCAGCACTAACTGCAGCTGTCAGATCTAACCAGCATAAATTGATAAGGCCAACTTCAAGATGAGAGATGGTTCACCAAGGCTTCGCAGTACTTCAAGTACAAAAAGATGATCTACAGGAAGGAACTTATTAATAAAAAATCTCCACAACTTGCCTTCTCACTAATTTTGAAAGCTATAAGTTTTACCTTCTCAGAATTTAAGAGTTTCTACAGCTATGGTTAGCAGACATGACTATAAAGTGGAAATAGTTATGATCGAAAACATATCAAGAACTCCACTGTGGAAAATAATTGTGCGAGAGACACATCTGTTGCTATAAATTGGCAGGACTAGGTGTTTGGCTATCCAAACACATACCGACACTACAGGGGAAATATGAGATTCAGATACAAATTTTGTACTTGGGCTATCAAGCTATCATCTCATCCTATGTTTCTGTCTGTATTTTGGCTATCACGCTATCATCCCATCCTATGTTTCTGTCTGTATTTGTTGTGACTTAAGATGAATTGGCAATGTTAAGACTTTGGATGCCTCTTTCACGGCCATCACCTTTTTTTTGTTATAACAATGTTTGATTGCTGGATACTTTGAAGTCTACATGTTAAATCTGACGCATTCATTATACTTCTTTCCCAGGTTTTTAGTCTGGTGAGTCATGATTTGAATTGGATGGTCACGCTGCTGACAGAAAGGATCATTATTTTAATATATATAACCGTGTCTCCATGTCGATGTTGGCAATTTTGGGAGAAAATCGAGAATCGCTGTATCCTTATTGTGTCATGTAGGACACCCATGTCTGTAGAGTGGTGCAACATAGACAAACACGCCTTGTACCGAAAATCTCTTTTCAGGAATGAATAAAGAAGATGGAGCACACATATTCTTCATGAGCAAACACACATTTCTCACAGCAATAGCCTAAATTCTTGGTAAAGTTTTGTACCTTCACAGCAACTCCAGGATCAGAAGAACCTTCTTTGCCAGCAAAAGAGACACATAACCCCTCAACATCAGCGAGGGTGGTAACAGAGGAGAGAGCTTTTTTCATATCCATTCCTAGTTTGATGGCAAGAACAATCTGCAAAAAAAAAAAAAAAACGCAAAAGAAAAATATTAGCTCAATAAATGGAAAATGAGAAGGGAATATCAACATTCTGTTTTTGTAACTAGTGGAATGCTCAAACCTAGTTCCAACAATGAAAACACAAAATAACAGAATATCGTCCCAAGAAGCTAAAATTACACATGTTCCAGAGTCGCTTGCATTATGCAATACAATGGAAAGGCATCTGAGAACATTTGACTATTCTTAAGACATTCATTTCGAAACTAAAAATACCTTATAGCTACCAAGCGACACAGGTTTAATAAAAGGTGTATGGAATTATCCAGCAGTCTTTATACATGCTCATTTTGAAACTAAAGAATCCCTTACCGCTGCCAAGCGACACTCCACAACACGGTTGTTGTAGTTTGTAGCAGCTGTCTCTGCTTTCTTGGACTCTGCCAGACAATGGGCAATCACAAATGTACCACCTGGAGGCAATTGCACATCGGTTGCATGGATTGGATTGAAATCTATCAACTCAGCAAATCCAGGTTTGGCCATGATAGATATAGCCTGGAAAAAAATATAATGAAATGTTAAAAGAGAACAAGATCAATTGTATTAAGCAAAATTGAAGTAATTCAAAATAAGAACGGTGGCCTAAAGCATCTTGTTCGTGCATTAAAATATTAAACAGTATGCCTTGTGCATGCAGTAATATGCCAAGTTCTACAGGCTTTATTGAACCTATTCCTCTCATGACTCATGACTAGGATCTCAACCCAATCCTTGGAATCACATTGTTTTTGCATGTAAGCATGATATACAACAAGATCTTCAGAAAGTAAAGCTTAATTTCGATGATTCTACAAAGAATAAACCATACAAACCTCGTAATCTGCTGCCAGGACTCCCCTAGTGTTCCATTCCATTAGTACAGGTACAAGATATTATGCACTAAAGGAAATCAGCTACAAATCAGTACTGGCCATTGAGTGATAACCAGTTTTAGACTACCTATACATAAGCTAGCCCCCACAAATGACAATGTTTTTTACATAAGTACTTTGATCTACTTTAAAAATGGCATAATTTAGGTTATGAAAAGAAAAGGGAAATACCATAAGTAGCCCAAAATAGAAGTTTTAGATGGCACCATTTACCTGATCCATGCCCCCAGACTGTGTCCCAATATGGCGCTCAGATTGACAAGTGAATTGAGCAACTTCTTTCTGCATGATTTGAATGAAACAATTAAAAATAGGAACGGATCTCTAGCACCTTGCCATGTTAGGCACACAAAAAATATAGAAATTGGATAAAAGAATTTGAAAACACTTAGTTTCTATACCATCACCAATCATGTCGATGTCAGCAATTCAGCGTCAACTTAGCAGCCGCCACTATAAATTTTATTTCTCCAGTTTGCACTAGTTAAGTTATTATACAAGAGCAAACAGGGCATATTACTTATTGGGAGAATAATTCATACCTTCATCAGTGGGACCCACCCCACAAAGTTAACACATGCTTAACGGATCCAGAAATGTAATTACCTTACAAAGGCCGATCGTACCCCTCGCTTGTACTCATAGAATAGTCATCCCCCCAGGGGTATTTTGGTCATTTGTATGGGCCCAAGAGCCTATAAATATCCCGTGTATCCCTCATTTCAAGGAGAGCTCTCTTGAGCAATAAAGAAGGATGTTCAAACTGGTGAGCCCTCGGAGGCTCCCTCTCCGGAAGTAACCCCCCGTTGGCTCACCAACAGAAGTAAGGTGGTCCTCCCAGACCTCCGAACTTATATAAATCCTCATATCATTTTTTACTCTTGTGGACGATGGCACGTCAGATGGCCGACGTCCACCCCCTCACTTGTGTTCGGTTTTTACACCTACAACATATACAAGTCTAGTCTTTTAATAACGAGTACTTACAAAAACAAAGATGCACTCCTTTAGATCAAATTGTGTGATGCAGCTGTTAGACGGAACCTTAGTTTATTCCAATAGACCAAAGACCAATATATACAAGTTACATATGTAGGCAAATATGCAAAGAACACCCTATACAAGAGACTAATATAGTGTAGCTAATACATATCTAACCCCCCCCCAATTCATGGTGGATCAACAACATTGAGTTTGGAGAGGTAGAAGTCGTGCTGAGCTCTAGTCTGTGCCATGGTGAAGAAATCTGCTAACTGAAGCTTCGAAGACACATACTAAAGAGCAACAACTAGCTCCTGCACGTGCGATCTCATGTACGAAGCATCTATTCCAATGTGCTTGGTGAGCGCATGCTTCACTAGATCTTGAGCAATGCTGATCGGTACTGTCTGATAAGAGAGGAATCGGTGCAGGAACAGAAACACCGAAATCCTCAAGTAACCATCGAAGCCAAGTAATCTCAGTTGTCAATGACGCAATGGCTCGCAATTCAACCTCAACACTGGAACGAGAAACGGCAGTTTGCTTCTTGGCCTTCTAGGCAATCAAAGAGGAATCAAGGAAAACACAATAGACAGAAAGAGATCGACGATCAGAATGATTGCTAGCCCAGGTCACATCAGAATACGCCTGAAGCTGCAGAGAGCTGGAGCAAGGAAAAAAAAGGCGACGACTGATGGTCTCGCGAAGATATTGCAAAACACGAAGAAGGTGACTATAGTGGAGCTAAGTGGTAGCAGAAAAGAACTGACTTAGAATGTGAACTGGGTGATAAATGTCAGGTCGAGTAATCCCAAGGTAGACGAGGCTCCCGACAAGATGGTGGTAGCGAGTGGGGTCCTCAAGAGGCTCACCATCAGTAGGCCGAAGGTGAACACCAAGCTCCAGAGGAGTGACCACCATACGCTGATCAGTGAGACAAGCGCGAGCAAGGAGATCCTAAATGTATTTCTCCTAGGAGAGGTAGTAGCCCTCAAGCGTAGAAGTGACTTCAATCCCAAGGAAGTAACGAAGATGACCTAAATCAAACATCAAGAACTGCTCACTAAGACGCTCATTCACAAAATCAATGTATTGAGTCATCCCCGGTAATGATCATATCATCCACATAGAGAAGGAGGAGCGTTCGATCACAAGGAGAGGTGTGAAGAGAGCAGGGTCGTGATCACTGACGGAGAAGCCGGCAGCAGCGACAATAGAGGAGAAGCGATCAAACCAAGGGGCTTGCTTGAGCCCATAGAGAGAGCGACGAAGGCAACAAACCATACCATCAGGGACAGAATGCTCAGGGGTGACTGCATGTATACCTCCTCACGCGGCTCGCCATTGAGAAATGCATTTTGATGTTCAGCTGAGAGATGGACCACTGTCGAACAAATGCCACAACAAGGAGAGTGCGAACAGTGATCATGTGGGCGACAGGAGCAAAAGGTCTCATCGTAGTCACAACCATGCTCCTGCTGAAAACCACGCGCCACAAGACAAGCCTTTAGTGCTCAAGAGAGCCATCTGAGCGGGTTCTGATCTTGTACACCCACTTGCACATGATAGAAGTGACACATGCAGGTAAGGGCACAAGATCCCCAAGTGCCAATACGCTCCAAAGCAGCTATCTCCTCAGACATCGCGAGCTGCCACTCAGGGTGAACCGCAGCCTCATGGTAATGTTAGAATAGGACTCTATTTGTATTTCCTTATCTGTATATGGCAACCCCCTTTGTGCTCCCTATATATATTACC
Organism: Phyllostachys edulis; assembly: GCA_036346405.1. NCBI lineage: Eukaryota > Viridiplantae > Streptophyta > Magnoliopsida > Poales > Poaceae > Phyllostachys > Phyllostachys edulis. Next base: position 3,590,011 of record CM070549.1, read on the forward strand.
CATTGTGCCCTCTTGAATATACACACAATATTCATAACATAGTATCAGAGCTCAGGCTCTAACCTAGCTTCACGCCATCGCTTGACGACATGCGCATCGCCAACTCTCGACCTTCGCCAGATCAGATCGCCCGGCGACCACCCCCTTTCTTCTCTCCGTCGAGGAAGCCGCCGCTGCAACAACCCGCCGTTGCCGCTTGGTCCTCCGTAGAAAGGTTACCGATCGTCATGCATTTGCCATGCCGTTCTTGATTACCTTGAAGCCGCAGCCGCCGAGGACGACGCCGCTTATTAGACCGTTGCCTTGGTGGTCGCGCCGTCGGCACCTACCTCTGGGTAAGCCGCTCCATCATTGCGATCCCATTCTGGGAACAAAGCAATGGGATGAACTACGAGTTGTGGTCTTCGCTCATGGAGATCACTCTCGATGGTCTCCGCCTCTGGGGACATGTCACTGGTGCCCAACCTTGTCCGTGACGCCGGTTGACCCTCTCTCGACGGCCTATACGCATCTCCTGCAGGAGATGAGGCCACCAAGAAGGAGGCAGAGGCCGCTGCTGCTGCTGATGAGGCCCTTCAGTATGCCATAGACGCTTTTGAGCACTGGTGTGCTGATGAGGCCCGTGTTCGAGTCATCCTAGTGGTCAGCGCTGACGACTCCATCCAGCCAGACATTGTTGGTCTGCGTGCTCGTCAGATCTGGGAGTACTTGCGCGAGCAATACCGTGAGCGGCGATGCTCGATTCTTTTAACCGGCGTGAGTTGGAGACCGCCGCGGGAGGACTCCTCCGTCGGCGACTTCTTAGAGCCTAGCCGACCTCACGGTGCCGGTGGGACGAGTAGCCTCTCCGCTTCTGCCAAGAGTGTCATAAAGCGCGAAGGTGGATCGTGATCGCCTTCGCCTTTATGATTTCGTCGCCGTCTTCGCCCAAAGTTTTGAGCTGCCGGGGCCCAATCTTGGCCGCTTCGCCACCACGACCAAGCGATCATCGAGGCTCTTTCGACGCTTCGTGCTGAGGAGCTTCACCGTGGGTTAGCAGCACAGTTTGTTCCGACTGTGCTTACTACCCCTTCTTCTTCGATTACACCGATGGCTCCTGCTTCGACTACAGCCCATCCTCAAGTGTATGTTTCTATTCCTGTTTTTGAACCCACTGGGGTTTAGTGCAATTATTGCAAGAACTTCGGGCACAACTATCAGCGTTATGCGCAAAAAAACAAAGCGCGTAGAGGTTGGGCGCTCCAAGTGGCAGAGGCCCTTCCTTGACAGATGATGTGAGCCCTTCCTTGGCGGGATGATGACCAAAGACGACCAAAGACATCAGGACCTTCTCAGCGAGATGACTCTGTTCAACAGTTCTGCCAGGCTCTACTTCAACAGCTCTCTCACAGCTCAGCAGGTTCTGCCAATCTAGCTCAAACATCTCTTCCAGGTACTTCTTGGGTTCTAGATTCTGGTGCCTCTTTCCACATGACATCAGACTCCACATCTCTCACTTCAGTAGGACCTCCTGTTTTTCCTATCTCAGTTCAGACAGCCGACGGTACTACTCTGTCTATCAGCAATCAGGGCACTCTTTTGTCCACTGACTTTTCTATTCCAGCTGTTTCTCATGTTCCTCGGCTTACCATGCAGCTTCTCTCAATGGGTCAACTCACTGATCTCGGCTGTATGGTTGGTTTTGACTCTCACGCCTGTTTTGTCCAGACCGACAGACAGGGATGATACTTGGGACTGGCCAGCGCCGTAGGGATCGTCAGGGTCTCTACATTCTTGACCGCCTCTACCTTCCATCCACTTCTGTTGCTCCTATCACATCCACTGCCACTGCTGCCACCACCTCTGGAGTTTTTGCGCAGTGGCATCATCGTCTAGGTCACTTGTGTGGGTCTCGTCTTTCTTCATTAGTTCATCAGGGTGTTCTTGGACGTGTTCCTGTTGACACGTCCATGTTTTGTCAAGGTTGTAAGTCGCCAGCGGCCCAACTTCCTTATCATTCTAGTGAGTCCTTGTCTTCTCGTCCTTTTGATTTAGTTCATTCAGATGTATGGGGACCTGCGCCTATTGTCTCTAAAGGCGGGCATAAATCTTATGTGATCTTCATTGATGATTATTCCCGTTTTACATGGATTTCCCCTATATCTAATCATGGTCAATTTCTTGCGATCTGTTGTAGCTTTGCAACGATGGTTCGTACTCAGTTTGATTCTCCCATCCGTACTTTTCATTTGTGATTCTCTTGGCGAAATCTTGCTCGACGCTTTTAGATAGTTTCTTTACGAGCAGGCACTCTTTACCGATCTTCTTGTCACGGTGCTCATGCTCGAATGGGGTTCTTTGGCATAAACATAAATCATCGATTGAGGCGCCGCGCTCTTCTCCTTGCCTCTCACGTTCCATCACAGTTCTGGGCTGAGGCTATTCTACGGCTGCATATCTCATCAATATGCAGCTTTCCACTGCTCTTAAGGGTGTCAGTCCTATAGAACGTCTCTACTCTCGAGCCCCCTAGTACACTCACCTTCATGTTTTTGGTTGTACTTATTTTGTTCTACTTCAGCCTCGTGAACGCACTAAACTATCGGCCTAGTCAGTTGAGTGCGTGTTTCTTAATACGATTACGAGCATAAGGGTTATCGTTCTTTGGGATCCTTCCTTTCGACGGATCAGGATTTCACGAGACGTTGTCTTTGACGAATCTCGACCTTTCTTCTATCGAGATTCGGCCACTCCTGTTTCCACCGTTGAGTCGATTTCATGGTTGTCTCTTTCTGACTCTCCACCAATTTCTCCACTATCACAGTCTTCCCCTGATCTGTCTCCAGTGGTTCCTTCTATACCTCGCTTCGGTGCTTTGCCGCAAAGACCGCCTCTCATTCTCGGTATTCACTTCTCTAGGCGTCCTTGCCCTTCACCAGTCTCCTCTCCTAGTGTCTTGCCGACACCCACATCTGATTCTTCCGATGATGCTCCTCGTTACGTCCTTCGTGACCGGACATCCCTTCGACCTCCTGATCGTTTAGGATTTGCTCCGATAGCTCACGCTCTCTCCGTCACTGAGCCTAGTTCTTATCGTGAAATTGCTCCTCATTACGAGTGGCGGCTTCGCTATGGCGAAGAGCTTGATGCTCTTCAACGTACGGAGATTTGGGATATTGTACCGACACCTGTGCATGCTCGTCCGATCACGTGCAAGTGGGTGTACAAGATTTAGACCCAATCTGATGGTACTATCGAGCGCTACAAGGCTCGTCTTGTAGCTCGTGGCTTTCAGCAGGAGTACGGTCGTGACTACGATAAGACTTTTGCCCCTGTTGCCTATATGACCACTGTTCACACTCTTGTTGCGGTTGCTTCTGTTCGGTGGTCTATCTCTTAGTTGGATGTTAAGAATGTCTTTCTTAATGGTGTTTTGCATGAGGAGATCTACATGCAGCCACCACCTGGGTATTCTGTTCCTGATGGGCACGTCTGTCGTCTTCGTCGTGCTCTTTATGGCCTCAAACAGGCTCCTCGTGCCTGGTTTGCGCGTTTTACCTCAGTGATTACTGCTGTCGGTTTCACTGTCAATTCTCATGATCCTACTCTTTTTGTCCATATCTCATCTCGGGGTAGGACACTGCTTCTTCTGTATGTTGATGATATGCTCATCACTGGTGATGATTCCTCATTCATCACGTATGTGAAGAAGCATCTCAGTGAGCAGTTTTTGATGACTGATCTTGGTTCTCTTACGTACTTCCTTGGAATTAAGGTCTCTTCTATGCCTGAGGGCTACTACTTCTCCCAGCAGAAGTATGTCCAGGATCTTCTTGATCGATGCAGTGCGACCGACACTTTCATGGCACCGAGACTCCCATGGAGCTATCCCTACAGCTTCGTGCCACTGATGGTGATCTTCTCGAGGATCATACTCGATACCGCCATCTTGTTGGGAGTTTGGTGTACCTTGTGAGCACTTGTCCTGATATTGCTTATGTTGTTCATATTTTGAGTCAGTTCATAGCTCGTCCTACCCATCTTCACTACAGTCACCTTCTTCGTGTTCTTCGCTACTTGCGTGGAACTATCTCTTGTCATTTGTTTTTCCCTAGCTCTACCTCACTACAGCTTCAGGCGTACTCCGATGCGACCTGGGCTAGTGATCCTTCTTATTGTCGTTCTCTTTCTGCTTACTGTGTTTTTCTTGGCTCCTCCCTGATTGCCTGGAAGACTAAGAAGCAGACTGCAGTTTCCCATTCGAGCGCAGAGGCTGAGTCGAGAGCTATGGCAGCAGTGACAGCAGATGTTACTTAGTTGAGGTGGCTACTTGCAGATTTTGGAATGCCTGTGATGGGATCTACGACTCTTTTGTCTGACAGTACAGGTGCTACCAGTGAAGCATGAGCTCACCAAGCACATTAGTGTGGATGCTTCATACACTCGCCACAGTGCAGGAAGGAGTACTTGCTTTTACGTTTGTGCCATCGAGTTACTGAGTTCTTGACTTCTTCACGGCCCGAGACTAGGGCACAACATTTGTATTTTCTCTCCAAACTCGGTGTGTGTGATCCACCATGAGTTTGAGGGTGTTAGAATAGATTGTATTTGTATTTTCTTATCGTATATGGCAACCCCTTTGTACTCCTATATATATTGCCCATTGGGCCCTCTTGAATATACACACAATATTCATAATGGTAGGTCGAGGCTCGAGAAAAGGCTGGCTGGCCGTGGCAGAAGCTCGAAGACTGACAGTGTGATGATCACGAAGATCGTATCTGGGAGGAGAGGGTGGAGTAGGACCCAGCAAGGACAAAGAAGACGACCTTGGAACAGGGCCCAGCAAAGATGGAAGCTCAACTAGAGGAAAAGGAGTAGGCCGAGGACGGCGAGAGTAGTGCAGTGGAAAGGGGGAAATCTCAACAGAAGAGCTAGAAGGAACCTTCAAAGGAGAGAACAGTGGAGCGGAGAGAGAGAAGCGAAGAAGGTGAATCTTGGTTAAAAAGCAGTGGAGAGGCGAGGATCGTGAAAGGTCAGAAAAGAGATCGACTGAACAAGAGAATCTGGGTTGATAGTAGGGGGACGAGGGTAGTAAGGCCGGGACTCGTCGAAGGTGACATCCCGAGAGATCCTCACCCGGCAAGGAATAGGGTCATAATAGCGATAGCCCTTATGCTCAAGACTGTAGCCAAGAAAAACACACAAATGACTGAGCAGTCAGCTTGGTGCGCTCACGAGGTGAAAGAAGGGCGAAGCAGACAGCCGAAACAGCAAAGGTATTGTACTCTGGAGCCCGGTCGTAGAACCCTGAAGAGCAGTGGAAGACTACATGTTGATGAGAAAAGCAGCAGTGGAAACAGCCTCATCGCAGAAGTGAGGTGGAACAGAAGAGTCAAGCGTGAGAGCGCGAGCTGTCTCAAGTAAGTGACGATGCTTACGCTCAGAGACATCGTTCTGAGCGTAAAGACCAGGACAAGAGTTTTGGGGAAGTACCCTGCTCAGCAAGAAAGCGAGACAAGACAGCAGATAGGTATTCACCAGCAAAATCAGCACGAAAGACGCGAATGGCTGAATCGAACTGGAGTGTGAACTATGGTGGCAAACATATGGTAAATAGAGAGAACTTAACTGCAAGACGACATGAAGTAGATCCAAGTATGAAGAGAAAAATCATCAATAAAAATCACATAGTATCGATGATCCCCTTTTGAAACGAAGGGAGTCGGACCTCAAACATCAGAGTGAACAAGATCAAAAGGACTAGCATAAACAGAATCACTAGAGGGATAGGGGAGCTGCAGCTGCTTGCCAAGCTTGCAACCCATAATTTGTAAAGAGGTGTCACCAGAAACAGGCACAAGAACACCATGGTCTACTAGTGACGATAGACGCGATCCACAAATATGACCCAAACGATGGTGCCGATGAGTGAAGGAAGCAGTAGAGGACGTAGCAAAAATAGAGGCAGTGGTAGTGGCTGACTGGCTAGTGGAGACAACAGAAGGAAAGTACAGCCGGTCAAGCTCCCAAAGACGCTGCGAATCACGGTACTGAGGGCCAGTACCAAGCAGAGTCCCCGTGCGGCGATCTTGTACACAACAAGAGTCAGACTCAAGAACAACACAGCAGTCGTGATCAGTGATCTGACCGGCCGACATAAGCTGCATAGTAAGCTTGGGAACATGAGAGAATGCTGGAACATGAAAAGAAGTGGAAAGGATGCCTCTGCCTGCAATAGAAAGAGAGATATCATCTGCAGTCTGAACAGTGGAAGGAAGAGTTGTGGGACTAATAGAAATGAGGTGATTAGAATATGGTGTCATGTGAAAAGAAGCACCAGAGTACAAGATCCACGGGGACAATATACCTGACGAGGTGACAGAGGCGAAGAAGACTGCTGAGATGCAAGAGACAGACGAGCAAAGCCCGAGGACTCTGAGGATGAGTCGACACCGAGGCGCTAGAGTAGGGAGAGTAGTCACTACGTGGTGTTACTGGAGGAGCCTTGACGAGAGTCGCCAGCTCCTGAGTGGAAAGAACCTCCAAAGCCCTTGCCTACAGAGCCTTCGGTGGATGACCACCCCTGCGACCCTAGTCCCTCCTCTTGTAGGGAGTCCTGGTATCTGCGGCGTCATCACACCGCAACAAAGTTGATGGAGACCAAGAAGAGAAACAACAACCACTAGTGTCATGGCCGGAGGGCCATGGTCGGTCTTTGAAACAGCAGTGAAGGCCTAAAGCAGCATAAGACGATCAGATCCGAGCCACACCACGAAGACGAGTCTCCTCAGCACGAACACCTGTGAGGGCCTCCACCAAAGTCGAGCGCGAGTGGCGAATTAGAAGCTGAGCACACACGGTCTCGAACTCAGGCCGGAGACGCGTCAAGAAGTTGTAGATACGGTGAGTCTCCTGGTGAGCTCAGAGCCGCACATAGCAGGGATAAGTCCGACAGACATCCGATCCCAGATAGTCGAGCTGACGCCACACCGCATACATCTGCTGATAGAAGTCGTCCATGGTAGCATTGAGTTGCTGAAGGGAGTGCACCTGGTGCACAACGAAGAGGTACATAGCATCACTCGTCGGCTGATAGTGAGCTCGGAGGCGCTCCCATATCAGCTGAATCGTCGGCAACTCCACAACATCCATTGAGATAGCCACAGGCATGCTTCCCACCAGGATGGCGGTAGCACGAGCTTCAACATCCTGCCATCTCTCATTGGTATGCAGCTCAGACTAATAGAGCTCTAGGGCCTCCTCTAGAGAAACAATGGCAGCCTCCTGAGCAGCCTGATCCGCACCAGCAGGAAGAACAGGCAAAAAGAGCGACGTAGGGTGAGATGGACAGGGTTTCTAGCTGGTGAGGTGACCCTAGAGGCGCTGGTTGTTGAGATGAGTCCTCAGGTGAACAACCCAATCTCGGAAGTTCGTCCTGTCGAACTGAACATGGGGGAGCAGGATGGCAAAGGAGCCCACCATCAGTGGAGACCTGATGCAGCGGCGAACACAGAGCAGCTCAGCGACTGCAGCTAGCTCGGGAGCCGGGTAGCCTCGATCCTCTCGGGGTAGAGCGGAGGAGGCGAGATCCGAGCGGCCTCCTCCAGGCGGGTTGTGGCGGCGGTCCAGAGAAAGGGCGGCGGCGTGAAAGCGAGGAAGGAGGCAACGGATCGAGGCGCGGCGGGAAGGATCCAGCGAGAGGAGGCGGCTCAAGAAGAACACCGATCCGGAGTCGAAGTGGCGGCGGTGCGGATCCAAGGCGCCGAGCTGAAGCAGAAGCGGCGACGACGTCCAAGACGCCGAAACAGAGGCCTAAACCTAACCTTACTCTAATACCATGTTAGACTGAACCTTAGTCTATTCCAATGGGCCAAAAACCAATATATATACAAGTTACATGTGTAGGTAAATATGTAAAGAACACCCTATACAAGAGACTAATACTGCATAGATAATACATATCTAACAGCAACTAGCACGTCAATTTTCCAAAACTCAAAATTTACCATTTACATGTCTATTTTTTCCGATAACGAATACTTACAAAAAGAAAGAGGCACTTGCATTTTGCCAAATTTGTGATGCGGTTAGCACATCAATTTTCCAGAACTCAAAATTTATCATTTACACCATTCATATCATACTTATATAGTGTTTTAGTTTATCGTTGCCAAATTTGTGATGCGGTTAGCACATCAATTTTCCAGAACTCAAAATTTATCATTTACACCATTCATATCATACTTATATAGTGTTTTAGTTTATCGTTGCAATTTATTCCACGACAGTTAGGCTTCAAGCCTCCACCAAAAACTTGCATTCATGTAATGTTACTAAGTTAGTCACATTAAACCACTCATTTCCCTTGCATCTGTGAACAGGAATGACAACAATATAGCCAACAAAGCTGTACTTTGTAGTAAGGGATACCTTTGGGAAATTTTTCTCGAGAACTCCCATGATAGCAATTGTTGCTGAACAAACAAATGCTGCCGAGCTTGAAAGTCCAGATCCTACATAAGAGCAATAACACAATAGCATGACAAACTTTGATACACGTACCATTTGAAGATTTTTTAAAAAAATCTCACAGCTAAATCTCCAAATAGTACCTGTAGGAACTGTGCCATCAACAACAGCATCAAGAGCAACTGGTTCACCCATATCTATCCCTTTTGACCTACAGTACTCATAAACTCCCTTGTATCTGCAGACAGAGGATTAAGTGGATAGGATATGTTCATATTTTTCTATCAGGCAGTTAAACAAATGGAATCAAACAGGACCACAATTCACAAGTTCCTAGATTTCTGCTACACAAATTGGAAGCTATAGCTTACCCGCACATAAAATAGTGGCCCCATTTGTGGTTTTTTATGTCAATTTCCTGCGTGAGAAATATTTAAATCAGTTAATGAATAAGGTATCAAACAGAAAAAAAGCTGATCACAAATAGCAACACCAAAAGCGTATTTTCTGTCACTGCAAGCCAGAGATGGTACTACCCATCCCATAGGATTCCGAATCAAATAGAATAAGAATGCATTTGTAGTGCCTCAAGCATGTGAACAGTACTAGCATGCACATAATGAAACCGAGAATTGATTTTTAAGACACAGAAAACTCCATTTACATTTTCTGCATCATGGCACACGCTATCCTTTTGCATACTTTGCATTGTTCTGCATTGCAAAGATCCATCTAGATTTGATCCTGCCGCACTCCGCAGTGCTCAGTGTTGTGATCAAAATCGTCAGGGTTGAGAACAATTCTTCCGTCTTGGTAAACTAAGGATAAAAGTAACACACAAATTATTGTTGCCGGCGTCCCAATGTCGGTGCTATCAGAATTCTACAGCTCCCCACCATCCTTGGCCTTGTCAGCTCGCTGCCCCCGATGGGCTGAACGCCTGAACCAGGGGAACGGCAAGTACACAAGCAGGAGGCTCCACAAGTCAGTGAGCCAACAAGGACCACAAACACAAATTATCAAGTTCACGAGCGGGGCCGAATGGGTACAGGCCCCGCATCACGGGCATTTTGTTATGATGCATTAATTAATAGCATGATAATGCAACCACCGCATCCTAAGATAGTAACGACATTCGCGTGCCCTACCTCCCCGGAAAAACACACCAAAAAAAAATCGATGCACCACTGGAAAATCTCACCTAAACATTCCCCGTGATAAGCATCTATCTCCTTCAATCACGACCCAAGTAAACAAACCCCGTTGCATAATTTTTTTCAAAAAAAAAAATCAAATCAAATCAAAACCCACAAATCCTAAGCGCGATCGATCTAGGAGCAGAGTAAATGCTGGCACGTTACCTTGTCGGGGTCGGCCGGGTAGACGCAGATGGGGTACTTATCGTCGACATTGGCGATGCGCACCTCGTTGCCCTCGGCCCTCCTGATGGCGACGATCATGTCCTGGCGGATGGCCATGGGCAGCACCGAGTAGCCCTCGTAGTCAATGTGCTCCCCGATCAGATTCACCCTCCCTGCACACACGCCCCAAATCAATCACGCGCACCCAAACCAAACGAAACCTAAAGCGCTACCTCCAGCACTGACTGGTACCGACCTGGGGAGCGGGCGAAGAGGGCGGGGGGCGCGGCGTAGACGGCCTGGAACTTGTCGGCGAGGCGGTCGAAGCGGAGGCGCGCCTCGTCGAGCAGCGAGCCGTCGCCGTAGACCGGCTCCAGCGAGGAGAGCGTCGGGATGAGCTCCGCCTCCGCGCCTCCGCCGCCGTCTACGCCACCGGGCAGCACCTGCGCCATCTCCTTCACCTAGTCGTCGTCTTCCCCCTCCTCTCGCGCGCTGTCGCGATTCGTCTTACTACGCCTTGCTCGTCTCGCCTCTATCCGTTAAACTCTCTCTCTATTAGATGAGGTGGCAGCCGAGGCGTGTTGACTAACCCGGAGATTTGCTCTTTCCCTTGCTTATATAGCGCCCAGGGGAGCTGCGTGCTGGTGGCTCGGAGTCGCAGGCAGGTGGTCCCGATTGTTGGGGTGGCCCACCCGTCGGTGACTGGACGCCGATAAGGCTCCGGAACGAACGGGCGATGGGGCGCGGTACTACTCGGCTCGGAAGGAGGAGCGGCCGGATAGCTGACGCGCGGGTCCCACTTGGCAGAGAGAGAGGCCGTGCGGGAGCAGGCTGATCGGGAATTCCGTCGGGCCCAGCCGTCAGTGGCACCTGCCGCGTCTATTCTCGAACTCGAATGGGATGGTGGTGGTGGGGCCCGCATGGAGGACGGTGGCCGCACGGCATGGGCGTGGGCGAACGACCGTACGGGATACCAGGATTAGTTCACCGATGATTGGTTTGGTTTTGCCTATCTATTACTCCGGACATCCTTTTTTTAAGGGATATCCGGATACCTTCGAGTCAGCAATCGGATGATAACACCATCATCATCTATTTTTCCTTGGATGATATGAGGCTAGTTTGGAACACCGGAATTTTTCTTCCCCGACCTCCTACGTGAATCGAAATTTTTTTCCATGAACTTTCTATATAAAATTTCTACATTCCAAACCAGCCCTCCTTACCTCTTTACTCTTTAGGGATATAGCCGTAAATTATTTGCCACGGACACGTCATACGGAGCCTTGGAGATGGATTTATTGGCGTTAAGTATTGGAGAAAGGCTATTCTTGGCAGCGAAAAATTGTCAACGATAGAATAGTTCCCGGGTCCATGCTCTACTGTAAGTCTGTAGCAGCTAACAAAGGAAAAATCAATTATTTGTCATTTCAAAGATTGTCGTGTCGTGAATTGCTACCGTAAATATTGGCTTTGAGAATGTCACCTTCTTCCCCAACTTCCATCCCCTTCTCTGCCTGGCCATGGTTGCGGCCATCGCCAACACCAAAAGCGAGCCTCGGCCACGCCCTACTCTCCCAACTCCCAAACACACATGCAAAAGGCAGATATGCAAGACTAAATATGGATCAAGTAAAAGACTAAAGGTACTTGCAATGGAATAGGTCTATTTGACCCCCTCAACTACCACATTTGTCTAAAATTCAACCTTCAACTATGAAATTAGGTAACCGATACCCCTAAATTGTCAAAACCAGTTATATTACCCCCCCCCCCACCAAAACCATCGTGCTTTCGCTAGCGTAACATCCACGTGGACCAATTTCACTAACATCACGTCCATGTCAAGGTTCACGTCACCCTCTTCTTCCTCATATCCTTTCTTCCTCCTTGCTCTCTCTCACTCCGCACTACCTCCCCCACTCCACCTACGCCGACACTGTCATCCGTTGGGCCTCGGCATCGACCTCCATCTGCCGCCTCCTTTTCCTGCTCCTCACCCCCTCTCCACCACAACCACGAGACTGGGGTTGTAGCATTGCTCTCTCTGCGCCGACCGCCTCGCCGTTCTCTCCGATTCTGTGAGCCTTGACAAAAACCAATAATGTCATCTCGTGTTTCACCTCCACTCCTTACTTTCCACTCAAGTAATTTCTCCATTCCCGTAGTGAGCTCGCCATATTGGTTGGCGTCCTTTCCACTGGTACACAAGCACCATCGTGTCGATTTGCCACCATTGGTGAGCTTCTTGCCTAATCAAGTTGTGCACTAGCTTCCTAGCCTTCCCATGAGCCTTTCCCACCCCTCAATTGTAGGGGGTACACGCTGGAGCATCGTCGTCGCCATTGTCCTATTCCTCATCACCGACAGCACGTCGCCCCACTGCCCCCGCCTCACTTCTTCTCCATCTTTCGCACTGGTGAGTTCCCCATGTCCCATGGATGCCCATGTGCCCCTTCCATTCTCCACTCTTGTTCTCCGGTGAGCTCGCCACATTCTCCCTCCTCGGCGACCGTAGCGTGTCGCTGCGAACGTGCCCCTGAGCACTACACCACCCATGTCGTCCTCTCATCGCTCCCTTCCTGTTTTCTTGTTGGCACCCTCTCATCGCCAGCAAGCCCTCCCTACCGTTGTTCGTGCCTCTCTCTCTCTCTTCCTGTATTTCTATCTGTGACAGGTGAGCCTCACATGCAAAATTTTTGTGTCACTGAACGGCCCATTGTTACAAGTCATTCTCAAAATACATTTTAAATCACAAATTCGTGCCCAACGGGCCCCACCTATCGGCATGATTAGATTGCTTCCACGTCAGCACCACCTTGGATCAAAACCAAGGTGGAATGGCTTCAGGGGGTAAAATAGAAGGCATTGATAGTTGGGTTAATTCTTTATTTGCCATTGAAAGTTGGCGAGCTCCCCAAAATACCATCGAAAAATTGTTCATCCTTTTTTTGCCACTTGTTCTCAATTTTAATCCCTTTTTTGCCAATCCGGCCACTTGGTTAATAGTGGACTTGATGCGTTGACTTTTGATTTTGAGTATTTTTATAGGTTTTATTTGCAACATGTTTCTCTAAAGATTGATCTTGAAAGATTGTTTGACATAAAATATAGTTGCAAATAAAATTATAAAATTACAGGGAAGTTTATGATATAGTGTCCCTATTATTTTCATAATTTTTATACTATATTACTATGTCAACATGTTTTTCTCTAAAGATCTCAAAGATTTTAGAAAAATATGGGCAAAATCATCTTTTCAAATAATCAAGTCCACTACTAACCGATCGGAGTGGCAAAAAGGGGATTAAAATTGAGAACGAGTGGCAAAAAAGGGATAGACAATTTTTCGATGGCATTTTGGGGAGCTCGTCAACTTCTAATGGCAAATAAGGAATTAACCCTTGATAGTTGAAGGGTGTCAATTACCTGGTTTCATAGTTGAGGGTTGAATTTTAAACAAACATGATAGTTGAGGAGGGTCAAATGGACTTATTCCCTAATTAATTAAGGTTGGTATTAATCCAAGAAGGACGTAATCACGTAGAGTACTAAAAGAGAGATTGAAGAAGTAGAGGTTGCAAATTATAAGACCTTCATGCATGACCGGGTGGAGAAGAAAGGGAGTAAAAGTTGGGGAAGAAGACAACGAGGAAGAAGGTCAAAGATGTCTTTTCACATGCTAATTTGAGCCCAAAAATAATTGAGAAATACTAAAATATAAAAAGAGTGGCAAACAATATATTTGGAGTGGTATTTTATAGTGATAATTTTTGGAGTGGCAAATAATTGATTAGCCCACTAGCAAATGCAAAGACCATGGAAGAAGGGTACTACAGCGTTCACAAGCAAACATTGTAGCGTGCAAACTTGTTATCTCTTCCAGCTTTTCTCAATCCACTTGGCACATGGATTGAGCAACTCGAATTGCGGGACACGTGGCTCTAAACACAACCCACCACGTACACTGCGCACCCCATCACAAATCATCGTCATTTTTAAGCATGTAGTAGTAGTATATGACAAATCATCCCCAAAAAAAGCAGTATATGACAGATGCCCAAGGATTCGAACTTCTTGCAGCTGCAACTCACTGTAGCACTTGCTGGGTTGAACTCCACAATGCCATAGCACAGTTTTTGAGGATTAGAGACTCTGAACCTGTGCGTAGCATCATCGGTCAAAACTCGTTCGCAGACACAGGCAAGCTGGCTTTTGTACTCGTGCTCATAATCCGCGCATACTGTTCTTGTGTATGACTTGGCTGCTTCAGCAAGCATCGGTATGTCTACAAGTAGAACGGGCTTGCTTTGCCATGATCCATGATCTTCAACAAGCTCCTCCTCGCGAAGATTGGTGATAGCTTTGAAATACTGCACCATGAACTTGAGTGGCAGCTTCCTGTAAAACCGAAATTTGAAGAGGTTGTCCATGGTCTCGCTCCATTTTTTGGTGGCTGTTAAGCCGCAGAATGCGCTGCAGTGGACCAATGACCACCTTTCCCGTCCAGAAAATAATTCAGAAAACCAAGGAACAACAGCAAGTCCATGCTTACTAATCAAGCTGTCCCATTCCCTGCGGAAGTCGTCCTCTGAGTAGCTACCATATACAAAATCCTCAAAATCTTTCCGGAAGTTTTGCTCATGGGCAACAACACCCTGTACAAGTTTAGAGGCAATACTAAGTATATGCCACAAACATAGCCGGTGACATGCGGCAGGCATTGTTGCAGCAACTGCTTTGGATATTGCAGGAGAGAGATCTGTTAAGATTATTTTTGGTTGCCGTCCAGACATGGCAGTCAAGAAGGTCTTCAATAACCAGGTAAAAGATTGCACGCACTCATCTAGTAGCAACGCGGCACCAAATGTTATGACCTGTTTATGATGGTTTACACCAAGGAATGCAGCAAAAGGCAAGTCAAATCCACTAGATCTGCATCGCCAAAATAGGAATAGTCCACAACAGATTTAGCATCTGTCCAAAAGCAGTTAATCAGTCTCTCCTTCTCGTCTAACTGTATGGCATAAACGAATGATGGATTCTCAGACTGCTTAACTTCAAGAAAATCCAGCAGGAATTGTGCATCTCCCTTGTCAAAATCTTTTGATCGCTGAGTGATTAGATAGCTGACTTGATTCTTTGCAACGACAGGGATATCTCTGACACCAGCTGACACTTCAGGCCGGAATTGCTGAACAGGGGCAGGCTTCACTTCATAGTAAAAATCAGATTCCGCAAGCGCAGCACGTTGAGCAGCAGACTTTTTCCTGTGAGACCTTAGCATAAATGTTTTGTTCGGACTTGCAAGCGGGTGGTTGTGTTCATCAATAAATCTCTTGATTTCCCATCTGTTATCAGCATTAACCTTCGATTCAACACGAGCTAAACAGTCTGTTCTCTCAACTGGGCGGGGCTTCCTGGTTATGTGTGCGATGTGGTTGTCGTTTACCTTCAAAGCTACACACGAAATGCCTATGCCGTACGGTTCCATTTTTCCTTCGAAAAAGGTGACCTTTTCGGACACTGAAACCCTTCCTCGCATAAGCGTTGTAGAAATCGAACGCCTTGTCCTCTCATGGAAAACTCATTCCAACCGCAGGATCTTTCTTTGGTTTTTGGGCACGCTGTGCAGCACCGGCTCCATCTGTCGCATGACTCCAATCAACATATCCTCAGCGCCGGCCTTGCCGTGCCCCGGACGTACATAGTATTTTAGGTGCCGACTCGAGCACAACACACCCATCGAAATGCTGTGTCCGGTTCAAACTAACAGTCTCGTATTTCGAAATATGGACTATTTGGACAGCTCTAGCCACGACTAATATATAGAGGCAAACACTCACCCATAATTTTGGGAAATTTGGCGAAATACCACTCCAAAGAGTGGCGTTGGCGTTTCACTCCAAGAGTGAGTGCTTCAAGGAATACTATTACCTATATTTTCCAAGCTTTGAAAGATACTGGGAATCGACGGCTACCCAATATCAACGATGCGACAAGAAATTCAATCGAGCTCATCATCATACGAAGAACAAAACGCAGCAGCAAAACAAGACAAGAGATCATCGAATCGGCCTTTAAAGGTGTTCCACTCCATTGCTCCGAATAAGATAATTTGCGACAGATGAGACCATGCTTCCAAAACAATGCTTGGTGCACCTAGAGCCTAACTTCGCCACATAAACCTTTTCCTTGTCAAGCACTAGCAAATGCCTCGCGAGGAAGTCATTCGCATTTCTGGGCTCTTGTAATCTCCCAGGCCGGGGGAGCTTCATCGCTCTCGGTATAACCATCAACCCGCTTGCTGGTATTTGCAATGGCGACCGTAAAGGTCTCGTTCTGAAGAGTGAAGAGATACATTGCCCGTTCATCCTGCTTATTTATCATCACAAAAAAACTTTAGTAAGAACAGAGAGTTGATTAGTATTTTTTGCATCATGCATCTGTGCACATGCTAGCTAGTGGAAACCTGACAGGCATGCGCGAGTGTACATGAAAAATACTGTGATCACTTCAAAATCAATATTGCATTGACCAAAATGAAGGAATATGCTTCCATGAGATGTGATCCACAAAATAAACTTTTGATCAAGAAAAGGAAGCAAACGAGCCAGTCAAAATGAAGATCGTTGCCATGTGCCAAAATCAGAAGTACCCATGCAACCCATAAGCTCACAGGAATCAGCCCAAGAAAGACTAACCTACATAGGTGAGAATCAATCTTCAGTATACACATCTCAAAAGAAGAATCCTTCAGTATACAACATTTACTTTTGGCATCAGAAAAACTCCAACGTACAAAATAAAATTCAAGTAACTTTATATGTGCAACACTACCACCTTAGAAATTGTCCAGTAAAATATTCAAAGAGGAGGTGAGTAATCGATACTGTAAAATGCTACCTCAAATATTAGGTATGTGGTGGGGGAATGTTGTTAGTTAATACCTCAGGGAGTTCCATATATTCATCAGGAGATATTTGAAGGAACTCTACAGCCGTTTGTCCAACACACCAAGCGAAGACCTCTCCACTGTCGTCTGCAATGGTCAAGTGCAACTGAAAGCCATGTGTGCACCCACTAGGGCAGGCACACTTACAGAAGGAACACTGCAGGACCCCTGATTGTTCATTCACAAAACAGCCACACAGATTGTGGAATAATAACACCTTTAAACTGTTGCAATCGATGTGGTCAAGTCGAACACGGCATATCTGTACGTTAACTCGTTAAGATATCAAAAAAACACAGGATGTTAGCAACTCAACGAATTTGACTACAGCTGAAGAATGCAGTTAAGTTCTTAGAAACATAACTAAAAAAGGGTATCTGATTCCTTAAAAACGGGCATCTGAGACTGCTTTTATTGTATTTTTACATATCAGAGCATGTTAAAGGTGATATGGTAGTCGTTTTCAAAAATGTTACCAGTGGTTTCATGTAAAATTTACCTAAACCTGAAATGCTTTATAAGAGACCTCGTAACAGCATGATAGTAACGGAGAAGACTTACATGTGTTCTGTTTGCTGAATGGGGAAGATCTGACAAGAGTGATAAATTATGCAGGCATGTTGAATTCAGCAGCGCTGGCAGCAAGCTTAAGTTAACAAATAGTGATCCTGGCTCCTTTTCACACCATGAGACTTCAAGGCTGTTAACAAAAAAATAGCCCACCGGCCAGAACTTAATACAACATGGAATTGCATAGAGATGTAATATAAAGGAATATGTTGCTTACATGTTTGTTGAACTCAAGGCACAAGTCAGACCGGAGATGTACACCATATGACCAACTCCCACTCTACCTAATGACCTGCAGAGGTATTTATACAATATTGAATTCAAATGCATGGTAGAACCAGTTGAATTGGCATAGGAAACAGCCAGTAAAAATATAAGATGCTATAAGGAACAATGAGCATATATGATCGAATTTAGAATACTGAAGAGACAATGTCATGTTTATTAATGTACTCTATGTCTCGCACTTCATTAGAATAACGACAGCAACAGGCTGTCAGACGGATGTACATTAACATAGCGTCAGATATCAACTGAATCATGACAGAAGACCTTGCACAGCCTACAGAATTCAAATATCTCATGAAATTTCTAATCAGAGTATATCTATAACAGCTCTAATCAGAAAACGTAGATGTAGCATAGACTTCACGAAATCATTGTTTTTTCACAGGCAACAAATAGAGAGGTCACAACTTGATTTGTTGCAACATTGATTGGGTATAAAAAAACACAAAACAATCAATTTTCAGATGGAAGAAACTAGATAAAGTCATTTTCAATCATGATATCATACTTGGTGCAGAACAAGATTGGATGTAAGTGTATAAGTTAAATATATTGACCAGACTAAATATTTAAGCATATTGTACTCATCAATGTTAAGGGTAGTAGTGTAATAGTCATATAAGTGTTAGGGGTAGTTATGTAATTGTAGTCTGGTCTAGGATTTCTCTTGTACACTATATATTGCCTATTGGGCTCTTACAATAGATCTAACAATTCAGCCCCTATTCCTCTCCTCTCCCAAAATCTAACATGGTATCAAAACATAGATACAAACTCTAGCCTCCATCTTCTTCCACCGCTCCCAACCCCGGGAGGAGCAATCTCCACTCGCTAGCAGCCACTGCTCCTTGGTCCTTCCCTGAGCTCGCCATCCAACTCTGTCGTCTCCGTCAGATCCCGTCGCATCCGGAGCTCCGCCTTCTACCTCAAGGAGGCCCTCCTCCTCGCGCTTGCCGACGGCCACCACGGCGGGGGAGACGACGGCCTCATCACCACCGGATCCGGTCGGCGAAGGCCCACCTGGTCGCCGGCTCCACCTCGCACGGCTGCCGAAGGGCCGCCAGGTCCACCTGGTCGTGCCTTCGCGTAGCCGCCCTCCGCGCCAGCCATCTCCACCTCGCTTGTCTCCAGATCCGTCGCCGCCGCTGCTTCTTCGACAAATCGCCATCTTTGGCTTGATCCGCCCACCTCCTTGTCGTCGAGCTCCCACCGGCCGGCTTCCCTACCCCTACTCCCCGCCACGCTGCCCCTACTTTGCTTCGGGCCGGGCCGATGCCACCTCGGCTCTCCTACGATGGCCGGCTTCACCTTCTCTGCTCCCAGTCGCGCCACCTCTGCTCCCAGTTGGATCCAGCGCCGCCGCCCCGGATTCGCGTCGCCGACCGCGCCGCGGCTCCTCTGCTCTGCTCTCGACTGGATCCAGCACCGACGGTCATCTTCTTCGTCACCGGCAGCAGCAGCAACCCTCGTCGCCCTTCATTGCCTTCCTCCACCGAGCTAGCCTCCACCGTCGTCATCCTTGTTGTGGGCCTGGATCCGGGTGTTGCTTGTCGACGCCGAGCTCGTTTCTCGCCAGATGGAGCTCGGATTTATCACTGTCAGTCGCCAGCTCGCTGGCTTCGAGGTCTCCTTCGTCATCTTCGTGCTCCACCACCGTCGCTGGCCATCGCCAACCTCTATTCATCTTGGCGGCGGCGGGTAGCAGAGATGGGAGAACGGCAGAAGTAGCAGCCGGCCATCGTCATCCTCGATTTTGAGCTCCATCGTCGTCATCGGCCTCTTCGTCGTCGTCGACCTCATCACTTGCCATCGTCGGATCCTTCTGCTCCAAACTCGCGGAGATCCTTTGCCACTACCACACCACCACGGAGTGCTGGTGGTGCTCTGCTGGTGGCTCCTCCTGTGCACGTCGTCGTCGCTGGCTGAGAGCCCTTCAGCTCATCTTCATCATCGCCACCATCTCCACCATCTTTGGCTGTTGTGTGCTGTGAGCTACTTGTTGGAATAATCTTGACATGTCAGTTATGTGATCATCATGCATGACCTGGAGTAGTAGAGTTATTGTTTTGCATGTAGATGAATTAGTAAGCACTAGTGTATATGCACGTTTGTCTAGTGCGTGCGTGCAGCTAAGTATGTATGAGCTAGTGGTGTGCATGCGTCGTTGCTTGGCTCGGTCAGCGCAAGAAGCACTCAATTAGGATCATGGTGTGCGTAGCTGGTCGGTCAAGGCGCAAATGTGGGCGTCGTGGGCGAGTGCAGTAGTGGCGCGACGGGCCGAGCAGTTTCTCCGGACGTGCGTGTATTGGTCATGTATTTAAGCATTGCTAAGTCCATTAGTTGATGAGATAAGAAAGCAAGAAAACGACGCCAAGTTGTTGCTCCCGTCACAAAAAATTCTGTGTGTACTGTGTTCTTCTTCCTTGTACTAGAGTGTGTGTGAGAGGAACACAAGTCTAAGAGAAGAAGCAAGCCATGAGTGAGTTCTCTCCAGAAGCTAGGCCAACACTGCTACCTAATGCTTGCTGTTTGGAGATGTGTCATCACTGCTAGTCTGCTACTAGTATCATATGCTAGTATCCTAAGTCTATGTTGCTGCTAGTATTTTAAGTCTATTTTCCTTTGATTTCTATCGAGTCCATCCAAGTCCGCTGTGTCTCGCTCTTTGAGTTTGTTGATGCGTTGCCAGTCCATCATATCCTTTGCCGATTAGCCAATTGCTTCTTCCTTTTCGGGTTTCCGCAGTCCGTTCATTGGATCGAGTGCGGTCACCCCATCATCATGGTTGTTGATGCGACTTTGCCCTCTTGGTCCTCTCTTGTAGCCATCTTGCTACACATCTTCGCATCATTACGAGTCTTGATCAATGGTCTTCTTTGTCGTCATCGTCAACTGTCTTTTCGTCTTTGTTTTCGTCGAGCGCCACATTCGACACCGTCACCTCGCATCTTGGGTGGACGGATCTGGTCCGGCATCTTTGCCTTCGTCGAGCACCAGATTCGACACCGTCACATCACTTCTTTGGTGGGCGGATCTGGTTCACGTCTCTTCTCTCTCTCTCTCTCTCTCTCTCTCTCTCTCTCTCTCTCTCTCTCTCTCTCTCTTCAGTTTGATTTAACATATCTCTCTATTCTTGTCAGTCTCAACATCTCCAAATCAAGACATTCGTGTGTGAAAATCCGAACAACAATTTTTGTTCAAGAGTTGCATGCTTCGACGACATCTTCAAGCTCAGACTTCGGATTTATCTTTTATTTTAGTATTGCCCTCTTCAAACCCAATGTTATTGCATACGCATTGAGTTTGAGTGGGGATGTTAAGGGTAGTAGTGTAATAGTCATGTAAGTGTTAGGGATAGTTATGTAATTGTAATCTAGTCTAGAGTTTCTCTTGTACACTATATATTGCCCCTTGGGCTCTTGCAATAGATCTAACAATTCAGCCCCTATTCCTCGCTTCTCTCCCCAAATCTAACAATCCAAACTGCTAACGCATATGCCTGGATAGCCATAATATGACACATCGAACTGGGAGCTGATTATTCACCATCCTCATGCAAATTTGGCACTTCATAATAGCATAACAAACAGAAAATAAGAACTTTTTAAAAAAAGTCAGACAGGCATGAAACTTCAGACAAATAGGAAATGAATGAAAAAATAAACAGGTCATTGCATAAGAACAGAAAGTGGTACCAGTGTCCAATAAAGCTAAGCTTCATCAGAACAACTCCAGTTACGTCTTCTATCTCCAAATAAAAGGTAGTCCCTGATGCACTTGCTTTGCAAACACTTGTTACGGTGCCAAACAGACTAACTCCTACCATTTTACCATGAAGATCACTTACATATACCTGAAAATTAGGCATCGCAGGAAGCTTACTACATCTGCAAAAAGTCTATGATATATCACAAGTTGTATCACAGTATCAGACTATAAATAATTGGGGATGACACCAAACTTTTCAATGGTTTTGGTTTTCCTTTCTTTAAAGAATCCCAAAATGATCATGAAAAAAGATGATGGAAAAAAAGAAAGGGTATTATATTCTGAAAGCATGTTCTACCAAGGAAAACAGCAGACTGCACCTATATTTATAGCGCGAGATATATTGCATGTGCATGAGTGAGGCACCCATGGAATAAAAGCACAAGATGCACATACGCATATTATCAGATGTAATAACTAGTGAGATGTTAACAGCTTTTAGTTTTTACAGTGATAAATTCAGCAAGTATGTGAAGCTATATATAACTCAATACAAATTAAAGCTTCAGCAGAATCAGTTGTTAAGGGTAGAAGGCTAAATCAGCAGTTCTTCAGGTTCAAAGCAACATAATGATTGGTAAATCTATCTTATAAAAAACAAACTCAAATGAATGAAGGTCAGGTTACATACTCGAAATGGATATTTGCTGAAATCAACTGAACCATGCAAATCACGCGGTAATGTTACTTGCGAAGCCATAGTATCGACTGGAACACATGACAACCGAGGTCCTTGGCTCCTTACTTGAGTAGGTGTGAGAAGTACCTAGCATACAATCTTTTCTGTCTTGGTCAAAAGTAGTGCAGAAAGAAGTAGCACCAAGATATTCCTACCAACCTGTTCCTCCTGCTGAGCAATCGGCACCAAGTAAATCTGTGTTGCACTACCATATTCAAAGCACAGTTCCTGAGACTCCTCATGATTATTGTGCACAAAATTTGCAATAAAAGGTCTGTCCAGTGCAAGCATGCTCCCTACACTGAAAGAAAATGTTTAGTTACTATAACTTAACTGAAACATTTGGTACTTATACTGAGTGAAATGAACCTGAAAAGATTTGCAAGCAAAACCTGCTCTCCCCATAATACAAATTTTATCTTTCCACCATCATCATCTACAAGTACAATCTGCTTTCTTTCTGTACATCCAAAAGGTTCCAAGGACTCAATCTTCTCAATCCTGCAGGAACAAGAAAGGCAGTTCTGAACCTGTCTAACAAAGTAGATTGGTATGGTTCATCCTTTTCAGTTTAATCATCAGCTGGAGTTGTAAAATTCTTCCTTTTTTATCCTCACCACCAAAGGCAAGTGCTGTTTTTTTATACCTCAGGAGCAAAATTTTGTTTATACAGTTTAAATACCAGTAAACCCCAAATTCCCTCCACGTGTTCACCAGCAAAACCATTGGCATTTGATGTCTTTGAGCGATCCTATAAGATATAATACTTGAAAAGCACCTTCAGTAGTCACAGTTCTGGTCTTGTCAATGACGGCATCGAGAATTGAGCACAAAAAGGGCAGCAAATATACTAATTGAGTTCATTATTATCTTTTACCCTCGAAACATCTTCAAGCATAAAAAAAATTAAGCATATTTTACCACAGCCAAATACTAAAAAAACTAGTTTCTGCTCGGATCTTACATGTCCAACAGTTTAGAAAATTTTACAAAATTTTACAAAAGCTCCTATTAAACTGAATAAATTCTGCTAGTAACTATACCAGAATTTGATGCAAAAAGGTCGCCGTTGAGAAGTACTAAATATCTTATTTTACCTGGCATAAAATGAGTATGAAACATCATTTCTATTTTCATCTAGCATCATAGATGAGAAAGAATATGCGCAAAATTGTGCAGCAAGTAACATGGCGTCTTCATCTTGGTCCTGTATAAATCAAAGATAAGTTCAAACTGAATAATGTGAGTGGAGGAGCTAAAACAAAGTTTAGCGAACCTGCTGCGTTCGGCATTCCACACTCCACAGTACAAATGCTGAAATTTAACTTATAACACCTTAAGCTTAAATTATTTGTCTACAAAAAAGTACAATGTTGCAGTTGATCTTATGAGTGGATAGAGATGAAGTGGTTTCGCATTTATATTGATTTTTCTTGATTTATAGTCAATTATCAGGGTATGAAGAGTCATTATGAGGGGTGAAAATTGCAATTAAAACAAAGGAGTTTGACATAAGAAGTGACGAATTGCAATTAAATAATATGCCCTGAACACCGCTTCCTTGTACACCTAAATGCTTTGAATGTGTACCTCATCGAGTAATATCACCATATATTCTGTTGGCAAAATACGTGCATGGCCAGATCCCTCCATAGCTGTACGAAGACTGCATCCTGTGAGCACAACTTCTCGACCCTTCTTCAAGATACCATGTTGTCCTATATAGTTGTAGTACCTGACATGAAAGTTTAGAGCCAGCATATAAACGAAGGTCAGGCCAATAACAAATCCATCCTCAATAAGTATACATTTTTTAATGCATTCCTTACTGACTTTTACGGTTCCATGATATCAGTCAAACAAAGAAAACCATTAACTAAGCAATTAGTCAGATCTACCTTCGGTGTAGATATAGATCGATAGTGGATGTACTCCACATGTCTCCCAAGGTAAGCATGTATATGTTTGTACCTACAAAAATGGCACAATTGAGGAGGCAGTCGAGGAAATTGCAAGTTGGCAGTCATGCAACAAAAGCAAGTTCAAATGGTAACTAATTTTATTACAGTATGTGTAATCAAGGATCATGTTGGACGAATTGATAACACCAATGAATCAAGGCAGTTGTGAAATTAGGGGGTGCTTAAGATTTTTCTTCCTTCTTGACAATTGATTGGGCTTCTGTTCCTTTATTGAGAAACAATGACCTAGAAAAGTATTAGGCTATTAGCCTACTATTCATCCTGTTTAATAGAGCCCTACAAAGCTTAAATGTTCTAAAACTAACCTAAAAATTGGTAACAATTATAGCTTTTTTATCGGATGGAAGAAAAGTATAAAAAGTGTATAAGCCTACCAGGAAGGACAAACACATCAATGATGACAGCTTCAAGGACACTCTTGGAGGAAAGGAAGTTCTTCTCATGGATAGAATCGATTGTGATCGTATTAGGAAGCCTCCTCCTCTTAATCCTTGTGTTTAGAAGATTGGTCAGCTCAACCTTCCTCTTTGCAGTCAGAGATTTACGCTGTTCTGTCCAAGACTATCAAAAACAGCAAAAGTTTAACTCCTAAGGCATCTGTCCATTGCAGGAAAACACAAAAGTGGCCTCCAATCCAATGGGCAAAAGAAATTATGATAAAATAGAACATGATGGTTGTAGATTTGCAACAGGTTTATTATATTTGTTGAACAGCAAACAAGCAAGAAGCATGGGATTGCCAGTTTGAAGTTACTGTTTCGATCAGAACCTAAGCTACTTGCTTCAGCAGCACCAAAAGCTACAGGAGTGAACAAATAGTTTACGTTTGGCTTTGTATAGTTCTATATGTAAATCACATTGGTTCAAAATCCTTCCACAAAATTGATTTTTGATTTCAAATTCGGCGGATTCAACAACATAATAGGAAACAGCAAGCACAAAACATAAATAAAAACCGTAAGAGAGTTCCATACTGGAAGTGTAGTCTGAATTTAAGTAGAATAAGTTTTGACTGCAGCGATTGAACTAATAAGCCTTACCAGTAGAACAAGTAACCAGACTTGATCAAACAACTTATAAAATGGCGAGTTGGCGACACGCGGCAAGCGAATCTAACTAACCTGGAAGAGGTCGGAGAGGAGGATGGCGGCGGTGACGCCGCTGGAGTAGGCGCAGCACGACTTGAGCACTTGCGCCACCGCCCACCCCCACGGCGGCCGTGCCGGCGCCGGTCCGGCGCCCGGGGAATCATCGCCGTCGCCGCCGGAGGAGGAGAGGACGGAAATGGCGTAGTCGACGAACTCGAGAAAGGCACCCCCATCGACGGAGGCGGAGGCGGGGTCCATGGAACCCTAGGGAGGAGGGCGGGAATGCTGTGAAGGTGGTGGGAATAGTTTCGCTTTTCGCCGCACCGCCCGCGTCAGAGGTGGCCAAATGGGCGGCCCGGCCCGGCATGGCCCGGCCCGTGGTGGCCCGGCTACTGTTCATGCTGGGCCGGGCCGGCCCACGGGCCACGGTGACGATCAGGCACGGTTCATCGCCCTTTCGTGCCGTGCCAGGCCGGCACAGTCCGTTTAGCCTATCGGGCCAAATGTGACTCGTTTAGCCCATTTGTTCTCTAGAATGAAAAATATCAAAAAAATTAGAAAAATGTGTAGAATTCAGAAGTTGACATAAAAATTGAAAAACAATGAGATAACCATATTGAAAATGTAATAGAATTTTATTAATGTTCAAATACCTAGCTCGTTAAAACATTTGTCATTTAGCTCGAAAAATAATCCTATAAAAAAATATTTTAAAAAACCAAAATAAATTTATATATACTTATAAAATGAACTAAATAAAATTTAAAAACTACAAAATAAAACCATATAAGTATTAAAAATGGAAAGAAAATCATATAAATATTAATAAATACAAATAAAATTATATATGTATATTAAAACGAAGATCGTGCCTAACTTGGCAGTGTAATCGTCTTTGGGGTGTCGGCCAGCACACGGCGAAAGCTATCGTGTCGTCTTACCGCCCGTGAAAACGATGTCGTGTTGTCTGCGTCTTTACCCATCGAGCACTACTGTTTGGCTGACTCTACTGTGTGGTCTCAAAAATCTGCCCACGTTGGTAGTGGTCGCGCCACGGAACACAAAGCCTCCACGCGGAAGAGGAGGGACAGCGAGGCGGCGAGGGAAGGAGGAGGAGGCTGTGGCGAGGTCAACGTGGCGAGGCGTCCGCAGAGGCGGAAGCGGGCGAAGGGACGACGGGGTGGGTGTCGTCGTCTGTCTGGAGAGGTCGTTCTTGGGGAAGAGGAAGGAGGTGAGAAAGCAAAGAAGAAGAAGAAAAAAAGGCGATGGGGAAAAAAGCAGGGGGGGAGAGGGAAGCGGGGAGGGCATGTTGGTGGTGGAAGCAAGGAGGAGGGTGCTCATGGACTCACAGGTGTGGCGTTCAGTAGCGACAATGGAGAAGAGGGAGCGGCTCGGCGGAGGTGAGTCCACCACCACCCTCTGCATGGCGAGGGCCGGGGGAGAGGGAGAAGCGAGCGCATGGAGTGGAGGAGGAGTGGTGGCGGTGGTGGCAGCTCTCCTTTGGAGAGGGAGTGAGGGGGGAGGAGGAGGAGAGAGTGGCGGGATCGAGCGAGCAAGGAGACGGGTTGGGGGAGGCGGCGGAGGAGGAGGAACGCGAAGGAACCGCAGGGCACGCACAACAATAAAAAAAATATCGGACGGGCGCGAGGAAGAGCCGTGCGGGATCCGACAGGCACGAAGAAACAAGGCGACGTGGCCGGCTATGGTCGCGAGAAAACTGCGTCCCTTTACCCTGGAGGGATGGGAGGCGTAGCAATCTGTGGATATGATTTTGGCTCTTGATCCAATCGAGATTCATGATGTGTTTTCTCTCTCAGGATGTGCGCTTCCTAATTCTGGCCTAGGTGACTTTACGAGTATACTGACTCGATATTTTCGAGGTAATTTGAGGTGAATTTAGGATAAATTGGATTGTACGGTACTTCCGGGACTATGAATTTGTTTGTGCAGAAGTAATTTTAGTCCATATGATTGTTGTGAATTTGTTTGTGCAGAAGTAATTTTAGTCCATATGATTGTTGTCACCTTTAATTTATAGCTTGGTTGAAGGAAATTCGTAGAAATTTTGGCATTTTGGTGGATTACAGGCGAAATTAAGTGGATTGCTGACTAAAAGGGAATTGATTTTTTTTATACTTGTGGAAGAGTCTATTCTCTATTGCTTTTTAGATCAAAATCCCGGATTACTGGAATTGATTTTTGGAGTTAAGTTGTGTGCCAGTTTTCAAATATTGAATAGAGGATTATCCATTATTATGGGAAGAATTTGTTAAGTGTTGTGTGAAAAGTTGGGATCATTCCTTCCAAATGATTATAGTTAAAGGCTAAGGCATCTATTAATACTCACTATGGTGACCATACAGCTTTAAGAAATAACCACACTAAGTTCTCAAAAAAGAACACTAGATGCTTTGGCTACAAGAAATAATGGCATTCATAAGATCATATGTCGTGCCTGAAGGGTTTCTAGACAGTGTTAGAGCCTGCTTGGTTCGATGCCGCACGCGAATTGCCTGGCCGGGAGTAACGCCGGGTGGTGGTCGAGAGCGCGCTTGAATGGAGGCCTGGCATCTAGGCGTAAAAAATAAACGCCTAGCAGGCAGCTGGTGCTTGTTTCTTTCTTTAGCGCTCTCTCTCTCTCTCTCTCTCTCTCTCTCTTATCTCTAGGCACGTATTATCAACTAAACACCATATTTCCAAGTTTGCCTGACCAGGCAAAAATCATCTTCTTCTCAAGCTACTCTCAGGCACCACTTTTTCTCAGACACAACTCTCAGGCCTCGAACCAAACATGCCCTTACTCCTTCATACATCCCATATACGACCTGGAAAGTTCTGAAGGTATATTTTGGAACTCGTGTTCACTGTCTTGGTTCAAATATATCAATCTAAATTTCACTATTTTTTTCACTGCTCAGCATTTCTTTGGTGGAGCAATGGGTGTGTTTACAACAAGAACCTTGCTGAGCTCCGTTGGAGTCTCAAAGCAAGGTAACCCTAGGTGCCGTTGCTATCAACTAGATCCTCAATGTAAATAAATCATTTCTATTGAAGAAGCTATTTTTTCTGGCCACCATGATTGTCTGTGTAATTTATTCAATTGATCAAATCATTTGAAGACAAGCGCAAATTCATGTAAAAAGTGTTTAGTACTTCAGTCAATCCACTAGCATGTGCACAACATAAGTGAGCAAAAGAAAATTACTGCTGTAGGATAAAAATCACGTCCATGTAATGGAAAATAAATGCCATGCGGAAACACAAAGTCCTCCACGCGCCATTAATGGAAAATAAACTCTATGGCAAGGGCCTAGTGGAGGGCCCTAGAATTTGTTTCCCATGTAACGAGGAGCAGCCGACCAAAAGCGAACACGTCAGCGCACGCAGTTCGAGGAGCACTTTTTTGCAATCCAAAAATTCAAATGATGGTATCTTTCGAACGAAGCGTCCAATTCATAGTTCGTTTGAACCATACGACGAGATCTTTAAAACTATATCTCACTTAGCCATATGTTTCAATAGATAAAACAAAATGCTCCACGCGCTAGGGGCATGTTTGGTTTATGACAGCAGTTAGCTATATCAAAATATTGGCAATACAAAAACATAGGCAATCCCAAAATCTGGACAAAAAAAATTGTTCGCATCCTAGCCATACCAATTCGCGGCAGTGCCAAAATTGGTGTACAAATTTATGTGTTTGGATTGCAAAGTTTAACAAATTTGTGAGTATGGCACGTGGGTTCCACAAAAATATATCAAGATGAGTCTTGTTTTGTTGAATAAATCATAAGAAATACAACGGTAAACGGATCACAAATCAGATACACGGTTTAGAAGTTATGATCATCTAAAGCTTGCTGATCAAAAAAGTATTATGCAACTAACCACCACCTGCCACCAACCAACATCTGACACCTCACCATAGCTTGCAGCAGGAACCATTCCAAAATTGGTCCCAAATTTTGTGTGCTCGGCGTTACCAAATGTTGGTATCAAACCAAGTGGCAGCCAAATTTTAGGGTATTACTAAATTTTGGTTTGGTTCATTTGGGTTCCAAACCAAACACGCCCTAGTTCTTCCAAATGTTTCACTAGTTCATAAACGATGTTCCGGTACATATTTCTTGAATTGAGAAGGGGAATGAATGAGACGGGTGTTAGATGTTCTGGTAGGTTAAATGAGCTGTTGTACACAATTAGTTTCAATGTTCCAACCGTCCACCGACGATGTTCCACGCATTAAGTTCTAAGGGGGAAAGGTCCATGTTCCACGCATTTTGTTTCAATGTTCTAGCAGTTTGTCGGCGATGTTCCAATAGCACATCGATAATGTTTCACGGCGATGTTCCAATAGCACATCGATAATGTTTCACGTATTTGGTTTTCAATGTCCCAACAGGACATCGACGTTGTTTAGAAGAAATAAAAATATATATTAGCGGAACAAACCAAACGTGCTCGTGGAATACTTTTAGTAAAACATTGAAAACAGATAGTAGAATGAAAAACATTAGTGAAAGAGACCAAGACAACAAGCTGAACAAGAATACAAAATATCAATAAACACAATGGTGGTAGGAAGCTATGCACCGTGCGCGTGGCATATAGGATTTGCCCTCCGCTCGTGTGTCTGTGTGGCCGTGTGGTGGCTGTGTTTTACGTATGATATCTAACCGCACAACTGCACATGTAGTTCCTCCAGTAATAAGGATAATAAACCAGTTGAAATTAATCACCACAGAATTGTTTTGACGTATTTTGGAGATCCATGTGTTATTAATACATCTTGAGCACGTGTTACAATGGATCATCGATCGCTAACCATTATTACAAGGATACATAATAACAAGCCAGATGTACTGCTCTGGGTAAGCACATATCAGCATCGCGAACAAATTATTGAAACAGAATAGTAATGCATATAGTAATGCATACATATATGACATATGAAGCACATCAACCGTTCACTATACAACTTGTTGCTGATCGTAGGGAAAATTAAGCTAGACTACTGTATGCATCAAAACTCTCTTGCGTCTTAGCTTGCACCCATACAGCAACTGGTTATCATAAGGCAGCAGAACACGAGAGGAGTCGCTGAATTCGCCAAGGCACGCCAGCTGGTCGAGCAAGGAAGGCCAGACTGAGGGCCCTGGCATGTCGCCGGAGGAAGGCCCGGGCGCTGGACACGGCATGTCGCCGACGGGCTCGAGCAAATTAATGTCTCGCTGACATAGTGACGTACCAAGATGCAATGCAACAAGCACGCACTCTGAAAATTCTGAAGACTCACTTCATCAATTCTGAACAACCTACACATTAACCATTACAGAGACAAAAAAATCAATCGATTATCATTGAATCTGAAGATGAATGTCATTGTACAATTTCTTGGCACGGATCAAACTAAGACCCCATGCATGCATCTAAATCTCTGCTTCTCACAGTAGTAGTCACAGTACCGTTCACTGTGCAAGTTGCTGACTTGGGATGAAAGCTAGACTGTCCGGCGGCGAGGCGTGCGATCACCTCGTCGTCGTGACAAGCAACATGTACCGTCTGGACGAACTCGTCCCCGGGGTGCTCCTGATCCGGCTCGGCGATTGGTGATTTGGTGCGCATGGCGGCACGCCCTGCAGGTCTCCAAATAGATATCTCATGTACTCGTTCAGATCCGCGTCGTCGACTCCGACGGGCACCAGGTCGTCGGAGGACAGGCCGAACACGATCTCCGGCCAAAAGATATGCGCGCGTAGCGGCACGCCTTCAGGCAGATCTGTGAAGAAAGCTGGGTCGTCGGAGATCAGGGGGTGCTCGATCTCCTGCAGCGGCAGCTGCTCGTTCGTCAATTGCGGCCGCACGCTGGGTGGAGCCTCTGGGTGATCGTGATCGGCCGCCTTCCCCTTCTTGCAGTCGGACTCGGACAGGGCAGCCGACGTCGCCGATGATGCCCGCGAGAGAGGAGGCGCTCGAGGCGACCGGTACACCTCGCAGAGAACAAGGTCGGCGCCGTCGATGCTGTATTCCACTATCAGCCACCCGGGCTTGACGACACCCGACGCCGTCTTGACCTTGTCAGAGAACTTCTGGAAGCACCCGCCGGCGGTGCTTCCCTTCACCGTCTTCTGGCCAGCCTCCGAGTGCCACCACTCCTTGCCGTCGGTGTCAACCGTGCGCGCCTTCCTCTCGCCGGTGCAGTGGCGCACGGGGCTGAACAAGTACTAGACCCTGGCGTCCCCAACGCCGGTGCCAGGCGTGGACGTGCGGTCTGTTGAGTACATAAGTATTTTTTGAATTACTTTAATCTAGAAATAAGATAAATAAAATATAAAAAATAATCTGACTATTTTCACAAATAGAAAGCACATAAGTATAAACACTATAGGTATACTAATTTCTAGAAAGACAGAAACTAGCATATCTATCTCAACGTTCATCACAACAACAAATAGTAAAGCAAAGCAAGTAACATATCCAGATTCAGTAACATACCCAGATTCAATAAAAGAAGAAGTAGAGCCAGAATTCTTGATAATGTCGTTGTTCGTCATGATTAGGGATGGAAATTATGTCCGTTTACCCGCGTGCCCGCGGGTAAATACCCTAATGGAGGCAAGTATGGGCGTCTTGCTTTGCCCATGGGTATAAAAACGGGCACAATTTCTTACCCATCGTAAACAAGCTGAGCATGGTAAGCTCCACCTGTGCGCTCCTGCTTTTACCGCCATGTACTGCCGCAGTGGGACCCTCTAAATAAAAAGAAAAAACCCTAACCCTGTCAAAACCCCCCGCTGCCCACACTCCCTTTCCAATTTCCAGCCGCCGCCACTAGATCTCCCAAAACCCTAATCCTCATTCCTCCTCCCACCAGATCTCCCACTGGAACCAGATCTCTCCCAGGCTCCCGGTCCCGACCGCCGCGCGTCCTCCCGGTCCCGACCGCCGCCCTCCTCCGGTCCCGGCACTGGCTCCTCTGAGCCACCGCGCCTCCCACGCCGCCTCCTCCGATCATCGCGCGCCGGCCGCAGCAAGGTTCGGCTCCATCCTCCCGGTCCGTCGCGCCTCTTCCGGTCCATGCGCCTCCTCAAGACCTGCGCGCCTCCGGCCTGCAGCGAAGGGTCGGCTCTGTCTCATATTTGTAGTTTACATCCCTACAATACGAGGTTCCATATGGTAATAATATTATGCATTACGATGAGCGAATCTTGAATATAGTTAGAAATGAATGTGCTTAGCCTATATCATTGAGATCTCTCAAGTAGACTGCAATGCTAAATGAAAATTTTGTTGTATACTTGTATGTCTTTGTTTTGTTCTGAATTAAGCTTCCGAGCATAATTGTCTTAGCTGTGAACACCAACATTAAACAATTAGAACGACTCTTTCAAATTTTGATTGAGACACATAGTTTGTGTAAGATTGGTCAAGTATTGGAAATTCTTGTTATCTTGGGTAGTCTACTAATCTTGATGTTTCAAGTATCATGGTTTTCAATCAAACCCATTGGTATTTATCGATTACCTCCTATTTCGGACAATGTCGCAAACTTTACTATCTTTTTTCTTCTCCGGTTTGCCCCCAAAACGTTTATTCTTGCATTATTTGGGCACGCATTGAATGACATGTTTATTCAAACCCCATCACTCGATCGTATTCACCGGGCATATGCGGTAAATCTCACTCTTACTTGCTTTACAAAGGCCGATCAAGAAATGATGTTTTCTAAATACATCTGAGTTTCATCGGTGGTATTTGCTCTGTTTAAGTTAGATAAGTACTACAACCTCGGCGCCTCTAAGGTTGGTCTTTGGGACCAATGAGGTAAATGAAATCGGTGTGAAAATTTCTACTTTGTGTAATAGGAAGCCCATTCGAGGAATTACTGTCAATTCATTTTATTTTTTTGAGCTTATTGTATGAGATCATAAATGGTCTAAGGGTCATTGGTACCGATGCAGCGAGTTCATCGGCAATGCAACTAATTTCACGAATGGTGTGGCTCATCCTCCTTAGTAGTTTATGTTATTAATAATTTAATACGTGAGGTTTATGGGCATGCCTTGAAGACATTGAAGAGGAGCTTAAAGATTGTTGTTCAATCTCGATCATCGACTCTGATTAGCAAACTAGTTTATGGACATGTTTTTGATCTATTTGTTGAATTGTTGTAATTGAACCATTTTCATATGTTCTACTTTTGTTGCAAACATAATTTGTTTATGTGTGAGAAACTATGTCAGTTTGTATTTCTATTTTATTTGTTGAATTTGATTAGTTGTTTTGTCGAACTTGATGTGTGATTTGCGATAAAATTTCTTAGTTGTTGAATGTGTGATGCACTATTGATGTGAATTGAAATGAACTTGATGTGTGCATTGTTTATGTGTGATGAGTATGCTGTATGGCGATGGGTACCATGGTGATGGGTACCACGGTGGTAGTGTCTTGTCATGAGTAGCGGGCATGCCATGCGACGGGCATGAGCGAGATTTTTCGCCCGTCGTCCTTCGCGGGCATGCCCGTGGGGGAAAATTGGGGTCGCGGGTATGGGTATGGGCGAGCATTACCCGTACCCGCCGCGCCCGATTGCCATCCCTACTCATGATGTAGTGGACGTCGCGTAGTTGTGCAGTTGATGTAGAACGTAGCAGAGAGTTGTGTAGTCGATGTAGAATGTAGCAGAGAGTCGTGTAGTCGATGTAGAATGTAGCAAAAAGTCGTAGTCGTGCACTTGATGTAGACGTAGCAGCGAGCAATCGCGCGAACGCTCCCCAAAAACCTTGTTCGTCCTCGCTCGTGCAAGCCTTCAAGGACGAGGTTCCGGAGGCCTGCTCTCCCGGTGCGGCCGTACACGCGCCTCGTCGGGATGGAGATCGCCAAAGACAGCAACAAGCACTGTGTAAATTCTGAACTGTGGAAGTGAAAAAAAAACTCGGACCAGAGCCAGTCCTCTCAGTCTCCTTATATAGCCAAAAGACAGAGAGCCCAAAGGTCGTCAGAAGACCAAAGATCAACAGTCACCATCAAGGACAGTCGTCAGTAGTCCAAAGGCCAACAATAACCATCAAGGACAGTTGCCAGAAGACCAAAGGCCAACAGTCACCATCAAGGACCAGCACTATGTTCTTTTTAATGGCCAAAAACAAAGAGACCAGAGTCACCCTCAATGTCAGTGCGTTTCGATTTTTGAATAGATAAAGAAAATCGTGCTCAAGACTCGACACGCCACAGACGCTACAAGACGACGCACGCAAGCAAGCAGCTGACGGCTTCGGCTCGGCGGCGGCGGCCAAGACGTGTGTTGGCTCTTTCCAATTCCACAAGTGGGGCTACCACGTTCCACCTTTTAAACTGGTGTCACTCCCCTTAATCCCTCCATGTGGGACTAAACAGTTTTAGCACTTGCACATGGACCTTTGAGATTTACTAGGAATTAATTAGAATATAATATTTGGGCCTAGCCCATATTAATTCCAACAATCCCCCACCAGATCTCAAGGGCACATGTCAAATGCCTTGATCCACAGTATTGTTTTAATATATCAGTGTTTTGATGGAGACCGGTTAAGGTTGAACATCCACCTGGAATATAAGCTACACTTATCCACAACTGCACAATGGACTAAGCCTTGAATTGACAGTTTTTGTGTGAATAAATTTCACTTAAGTCCTTAATTGATACTAGGCTGCTAGGCATCCCCGCGGGTTGGAGCATATAAGTCATACTCCTGGCCTGTTCATGAGCTTCCTAAAAATTACCCTATTTCATAGACTGTGACTAGCAGTCGAGCTCATATAGGTGTGTTCTTTCAAGACTGCTCTGTAGGACAGCATCTTTGCTTTAACAAGTCATAGAACACATTAAGATAAAAATCAACCTGCCATACAGATTTAGGAGAGAATTGCATCTCCAATGGAGTGGGTCTATAAAGCTACTCTCCTCCCAGTTAACCAATAGCTTGTTTCGCCAATCCTACTTCACGGGATCTCCGATCACATAGGATAGGTTACCACTATGGTATAACTCACGTGGGTCTCAAACCTATCTCCCTCGATGCATTGTCTATCACATTTCGTGATAAACCCTTTGTGAAGGGATCTGCCAGATTCTTAGCTGTTTGGATATAATCTAAAGCTATTACTCCGGAGTTTCTCATTTTCCTGACAAACTTTAGTCTTTTCTTCACATGCCTTGATGACTTCATATTATCCTTAGAACTGTTCACCTTAACAATCACAGTTTGATTGTCACAGTTCATCAGAATAGCCGGTACCGGTTTTTCAACCACCGACAAATCCATCAAGAGCTCACGAAGCCATTCGGCTTCAACGGTGGCAGTATCTAATGTTGTGAGTTCTGCTTCCATTGTTGACCTAGTTAAGATGGTCTGCTTGCAAGACTTCCATGAAATAGCGCCACCTTCAAGTAAGAAAACATATCCACTTGTGGCCTTAATCTCATCAGCATCAGATATCCAGTTTGAATCGCTATAACCCTCCAGTACCCTGGGGTACCCGATATAATGAATGCCATAGCTCATAGTACACTTTAGATAGCGTATTACCCTCTCAAGAGCATGCCAATGATCATCTCCTGTATTGGAAACAAACCGGCTTAGTTTGCTCACAGCAAACAAGATGTCAGGCCTGGTACCGCTAGCTAAATACATGATTGAACCAATTATATGAGAATATCTCAATTGGTCTCTGGCTATTCTCCGATTCTTCCTAAGCAACACGCTAGGATCATAAGGTGTTGGAGAGGGTTTGTAGTTGCTATAACCAAAACGACTCAAAACCTTTTTTGCATAATGGGATTGCAACAATGTAATCCCACCATCATCACCTCTCAACAGCTTGATGTTCTAGATAACATCAGCTACTCCCAGATCTTTCATCTCAAAATTCTGAGATAAGAAATCCTTGACCTCCTTAATTACATTAAGGTTGGTCCCAAAGATCAGTATGTCATCAACATACAGACATAGAATGACTCCCTCGCCCCCACCATGGCGATAATACATACATCTGTCAGCTTCATTCACAATAAAACCTACAGATGTTAAAGTTCTATCGAACTTTTCATGCCACTGCTTAGGTGCTTCTTTAAGACCATATAAAGATTTCAACAACTTGCACACCTTTCCTTATTGACCATCTACTACAAATCCATCTGGTTGATCCATGTAAATTTCCTCGTCCAACTCTCCATTTAGGAAAGCCGTCTTAACGTCCATCTGATGAACTAGAAGACCGTGTGAGGCAGCCAGAGATAGTAGTACTCGAATAGTGGTCAGTCTAGCCACAGGTGAATAAGTATCAAAGAAATCTTCGCCTTCCTTTTGGGTATAATCCTTGGCCACAAGCCGTGCCTTGTACTTCTCGATAGTACCATTAGGCCTAAGCTTCTTTTTGAACACCCACTTACATCCTACAGGTTTACAAGCATAAGGACACTCAGTGATCTCCCAAGTTCCATTAGAGATAATGGAATCCATTTCATCTAACCGCTTCCTTCGAAGATTCGCATCCGGAGAAGCATATGCTTCAGAAATGGTACTTGGAGTATCATCCACGAGGTACACAATGAAATCAGGACCAAAAGACTTTGCAGTTCTTTGTCTTTTACTCTTCCTTAGAGTTTTATTGTCTTCCTCCTCAGGAATTTGCTCAAGGGTTTGTTCAAAATATTCCATTGGAATGGCAGGTTCAGGAATTGTATCAGGTTCCTGACTCGATGAACTAGGCATATCTTTCATGGGAAAAATATCCTCAAAGAATGTAGCATCTCTGGATTCCATAATTGTACCAATATGCACGTCAGGTACTCCAGATTTCACCACTAGAAATCTATATCCAACACTATGATGAGCATAGCCTAGAAAGACGCAATCCACGGTTTTTGGTCCAAGCTTACGCTTTTTAGGAATTGGCACATTGACTTTCGCCAAACAACCCCAAGTGCGCAAGTATGAAAGTGATAGTTTTTTCTTCTCCCATTGTTCTTATGGGGTTATCTCTTTATTCTTTGTGGGAATCCTATTTAGGACATGACATGAAGTCAATATAGCCTCCCTGCACCATGCTTTGGAAAGACCCGCTGTGTCTAACATGGCGTTAACTAAATCGTTAGAGTACGATTCTTTCTTTCAAAGAACCCCGTTTGGTGGGGTGAATAGGAGACGATCCTCTCATGGATTATACCATGTTCCTCACAGAATAAATTGAACTCATTTGAAAAGTACTCTCCACCACGATCGACCTAACCTTTTTTATTTTCCTTTCAAGTTGGTTCTCGACACGCCTTATAGATTTTAAAGTAGTGAAGAGCTTCATCTTTAGTTTTCAAAAGATACACATAATGAACCTAGTGGAGTCATCAATCAAAGTCATAAAATATCTCTTACCACCTTTTGTCAACACACCATTCATCTCACACAGATCTGAATGTATGAGTTCTAATGGTGCCAAGTTTCTTACCTCCATGACCTTATGAGGCTTACGAGGTGCTTTGATTGCACACAAACTTGACATTTAGAACCTTTGGCAAGGGTGAATTTCGGATTAACTCTAAACTGGCTAACCGCGTCATGCAACCAAAATTAATGTGACAAAGTCGTGAATACCAAATAGTAGTCTCATTACTCACGCAAACATGGTTCACAATATTATTACATAAATCTGAAAGAGATAGACGGAACAAGCCTCCGCACACATAGCCTTTACCAACAAATTGTCCACACTTGGACATTACAAATTTATTGGACTCAAATACCAGTCTAAAACCATCTCTACACAGAAGAGATCCGCTGACGAGATTCTTATTGATCGATAGCACATGATGCACGTTCTTCGCTTGCACAATCTTCCCAAGTAAACTTGGATCGACCGTGCCAACACCATGAGCGATGGCATGTGACCCGTTCCCCATTAGAACGGCTGAATCTCGAGTAACTTGGTAAGAAGAGAACAATGAAATATCAAGACACATATGTATATTAGCACCGGTGTCTATCCACCAATCGGTAGATTGACATACGGAAAGAAACGAGAGGTAAATTACCATACCTCAAGTTCCGTCTCAAGAGTACCAACAACAACATTGGCGGACTTGGAATTACGCCCTTGTCGATTCTTCCCACCCTGCGTTGGTCGCAATTCTTGGCCCAATGACCGGGTTCACCTGAGACAAAGCAAAGGCTCTCCTTTGTGTTCTTCTTTTCTTCTTGAAGCTTGTTGTTTGTGCACTCTTGTTCTTGCCTTTGAACTTTTGAGTTTGGCCATTCTTCTTACATACCATATTGGCACTAGAATGTCACTCATTACCTCTAGTGTGTGTATCTTTTGCCCTCGCCTTCTCTTCAACATCAAGAGACCCAATGAGATTTTCAATGAAAACTCTTGTCTCTTGTGTTTGAGAGTAGTAGCAAAATTCCTCCAAGAAGGAGGAAGTTTGGCAATAATACCTCCGCGACAAACTTGTCCGTAATACACACTTGAAGTACTCAAGTTACGTGGCCATAGATTGTATCTCATGAGCTGTTCAACTATAGAACGGCTATCAACCATTCTGTAGTCATGGTATTGCTCCATGAGATACAATTCACCGCCTGCATCCGAAACCCCAAATTTGGCCTCGAGTGCATCCCACATCTCTTTTCCAGTTTTAATCACCATGTATGCATTGACTAACTTCTCACCAAGAACACTAACCACGACATCTTTAAAAAGGTTATCAGCAGCCTCGAACTCTTGCTCCTGTTCAGGAGTAAGTGTTCCTTCAGGCTTGCCATTTGCCACATGGAAAACGTCGCGCGAACGCTTCCCAAAAACCTTATTCGTCCTCGCTCGTGCAAGCCTTCAAGGACGAGGTTCCGGAGGCCTGTTCTCCTGGTGCGGCCGTACACGCGCCTCGTCGGGATGGAGATTGCTAAAGATAGCAACAAGCACTGTGGAAGTTCTGAACTGTGAAAGTGGAAAAAACTCGGACCAGAGCCAGTCCTCTCAGTCTCCTTATATAGCCAAAAGACAGAGAGCCCAAAGGTCGTCAGAAGACCAAAGATCAACAGTCACCATCAAGGACAGTTGCCAGAAGACCAAAGGCCAACAGTCACTATCAAGGATAGTTGCCAGAAGACCAAAGGCCAACAGTCACCATCAGGACCAAAGACTGTTCTTTTTAATGGCCAAAAACAAAGAGACCAGAGACCAACAATCACCCTCAATGTCACGCTGCTAACACGCGCCTACAAGACACTGCGACACGCACACAAAGACGGCGGCAGCGAGCGTGTGTTGGCTCTTTCCAATTCCACAAGTGGGGCTACCACGTTCCACCTTTTAAACTGGTGTCACTCTCCTTAATTCCTCCATGTGGGACTAAACAGTTTTAGCACTTGCACATGGGCCTTTGAGATTTACTAAGAATTAATTAGAATATAATATTTGAGTCTAGCCCATATTAATTCCAACACGGTCGGCCACCGGTGGTGGGGGTGGGGAAGCGACGTCGACGTCGTGGATGAAGCTGACGTGGAGGGGCTGGCCGGCCAGCTTGGGGCAGAGGAATAGGTCCATGAGCTTGTGATCTTGGGGGAAGAAGGCGAGGCCTTCAGCCATGTCGATCGATCTCTCGCTTGGGACTTGGGAGGAGTTGCTCGCAATGGATGTGATTCTTGCTATACCTACGTATTAGTACAAAAAAACCTACGTGCTGACAAGGGCTGACCGCTCAATAAAGCCCACGTGGATGGGAGAGCTTCGCTGGATTATCCCCGATTTGCATCGGACGAGTCCCTTCTGCAATCGTAACGCAGCACAAACAAAAACACCATCGATACGCATCTCCGCCGCACTTCACCCCCGGGCCAGGCCCACCTTGCCCACCCGAACCTTCCTCGGTTGCCTTCTCCAACTCCAACAAATCCAACATAACTCACCAACTCGCATTTTTCTGGCATACCAAAAGGATGAACAGATCAAGTTTTACACGTAACTCACCATCTCGCATTTTTCTGGCATACCAAAAGGACGAACAGATCAAGTTTTACACTCTTCTCCATCTCCAGTGAAGTGCAACAAACAGATCAACATACACCAGACCATGGGTGTTTTTTTGGTGCATGATAATGAAGTGCTAAAATCCCAACCCATATTTTGTATTAACACGCTGACAAGAGGGGAAACTGTGGTGTGGATAAACAAGCCGTCAATCTTTCGAGCCAAAACAAACTGGCTTATGTAAGCGAGAGAATGGATCAATTAAAGGTTACAGCAGCCTTAATACCGTTCCCTCGAACTCTAGGCAATTCTCTAAGCCTGAAGCATGGGCCGGGATTTTGGGCTTCCTAAACAAGCCCTCCTGTAACAGCCACTTTTATGTGCAAAAGCAAAAGAAAATGGGAAAAAGGAAAAGAAAACTGCCGCAGGATTGATGAAAGCATCTGATTGGCAACTGTTGCTGACAGAAACTGACCATCCATGGATGAACTAGCTCGTGATCAGTGATCTAACGCACATCTGATGGAAAGGGGCTGCCCTTGTGCATGGCCTTTCACTAACAGGTCATAATTTATAAATAAGACGATGACAGTAATATCGTCATGGAAATGCCTGCGAACCTTCTTGTCAATCTTCGTGAGGTCTGAGTAACGCATCTCACGTTTCCGTGCTGCTTCATGTAGAGCTGCTTTTATGAGCCTTCTTGCACTTCCCTGAATAAGAAAAAAAGTATGCCAGTCATAATAAAAGACAATTTGCCATATATCCAAACAGATTTTAATTAATTATTTACCCAATAACTAACCAAGAAAACCAAAACCACCCTTGCAGCTATGCCAAGCAAACCAAATTTATGGTGCACATTACAATTGGTTTGGTAAAACTAGCATGTCAAATTGTCAACAGTATCCAATTGTTTTACTTAGTAGCTTCACCCACAGCATATATATGCAGTAATAATAAGGCTGGCCACAGCAGCAAATGCAAGCATGTGAGTCATCA
The DNA here is from genome assembly GCA_036346405.1 of Phyllostachys edulis. Classification (NCBI taxonomy): domain Eukaryota; kingdom Viridiplantae; phylum Streptophyta; class Magnoliopsida; order Poales; family Poaceae; genus Phyllostachys; species Phyllostachys edulis. The sequence continues at coordinate 3,631,158 of CM070549.1, forward strand.
AGAGTCAGCGTACCAAACAAATATATACGGCTAAGAACACAAGAAGTGACTAAATAGACCTCAGTCACGATACTGCAGCAAGTTATAAATCACAAAACTGGTGTTCCTTCCATGCAAGCAGTAACATTTTATTATTGGTATGGACCTACAATAGTCCAGTACACAGTTTGCATCGTCAGACAATAATTATAATGACATGAATAGTTCACACAGCTAAATTTTGCGCTTAGCTAATGAAGTGATACCAAATGATCTAAATGAGTTGAAAAGATCTCACTGGACATGCCTCAAACTCCTAACAGTAATAGCATGATCCTAACTACAAAGCATTCAAGGGAAGAACTGTTGACTTGGAAACTCTGCCAGCTTGTTTCCCTGTAAGGGTCCAAAGACCAGGTGTGGAACTGTGGGCACTGAACACAGGCTGCTAAATACTTGCATCCGACACATTTTCATCACCAGCGCGAATTAATTATTACTAGTAGTCTCGTAGCGACAACCCTGGCCATATAAACTATTCATGCTGGTGCCAACAAAATATCAGAGTACCATCTGGATATTTAATATGGCAAAATCATATTCTCATTTGCTTTTTAAGTAAATTGCAATGCTATGATAGTTGGAAATCGCAAACCTGTCAACTTATTATTTTCCAAATAAGTTGCATTATTAGATAAATCTACACCTCATCCGCATTTACCCTGACCAGTATAATAAATAGGTTAGGAAAGAGTTTAACAACAATTCCAATCCCGGGTACTCCTATTTTTTAATGTGATCCAAAACTTGTAATACATTAAACTACTGTTACAAGGCGAAAAAAAAGTTGCATAACGAGGTTGAAGGCATGAAGCTTTAATATATACATTTGATCGTAAATGTTCTGGTCATAAACATTTTGCAAATTGATTGATTTAAGGTTATATTAGGACTTAGGCAACAGCAGAAAGCCAGGAAAAAAAAATGAAGCCTTACATAAACAAGTTGAATGAGAGGAAACAGATATGTGTAATCTTACAGCACGTTGATGGTTGTGAACAATCTCGACGGCTTCCTGATTACTCAGGTGTTCCCACAAACCATCTGAGGCAAATATGACGAAACAGTCACTTGGTTGAAGACAGTGGGAGATGATAGATGGGTTAGCGCTCAATATAGGCCTGCTGAAAGGTTCAGAAAGTCTGAACTTCGGTTTGATCCGTTCCGTGTTATACTGCGTGTGTTTGAGGTATGCATTGCCTATTGACCTCGACACCTGCATGACCCACTACGTAAGCACTGAATAACGAGTATACAAGGTTCCAATTCAGCGCCACAAAACCAAACATTTAGATTAAAAAAAACACCTGTATGATGCCCTTCACTCTCCAGACCCCATGCTTAAGCACAACAATCTGCTGATCATCGGGGTGTTGAGCCATGAGCGCCTGCCTGACACCCTCGTCATTGGCATTGTGCTCACAGGACAACTGCTCCGCGGCAATCTGCCCGGTGCGGACGACCTTCTTCCCGAGAACAGCCCGGGAGTCCCCGAGGTTGGCGACGAAGAGCGTCCTCTGGTGCATGACACCGACGAGGCAGCACGTCCCGACGGTGGCAATGTCCGGCTGGGTCTCCCAGAGGCGCGACACGAGCGCGACGAAGCCTTCCTCCGTGGCCAGGAATGCCTCTCTGATGGCGTCGGCCGTCACGCCCTGCGGGCCGGACGCGGCCTCTGCAGCACACAGATCAAACCTAACTCGCGTCACATCCACATCATCCGTACGTTCGCGCCGCTAGATAGCGAATGCGGTTGCGTTTGGGGGTGCTCACTCACCTCGGAGGTTGGGGAAGAGGTGGTCGCAGGCGAAGCGGGCGGCGTCAGGGCCAGCGTGGCCGTCGAAGACGCCGAGGACGGTGCCGAGGGGCGGGGAGGACTCGAGGCGGCACTGGTCCTCGAGGACCTGATTGGCCTGGACGACGGCGACGGAGAGATCGCCGGCGTGGCAGCGCGCGAGGTCGCGCCACCAAAGCAGGCCGTCGCGGCCCTCAGCGGCGGCCTCAGCGCCAGCGGCGGCGGGCCCGGGCGCCGGCGAGGCGGGCCAGACCCCGCCGCACGCAGAGAGGAAACTGAGGAGCTGTCCCAGCATAGCCCAGCCACATCGCCGACCGGGGCGTCCCCGAGGCGGTGCGGGAGAGCGACGAGGGGGAGGAGGCGGCGGAAGTGTGTTTGGGTTCGGTGGCTATGGCGTCGGAGATCGCAATCGGCTGCGTACAAGAAAAAATAGCAAAAGGTAGGAGGGGAAGAGAGGCTGAAAGGGGTCTCGGCGTGTCGGGTTCGGTGCGCGCCTGCTGTGCTGACTCTGCGACTGCGTCCAGACTCCAGACTCCAGAGGCGCGGTAGGCGCGGCCAAGCCCGGCACGGGCCCGGTCTGGCACGTCCCGGCCGACCAGACCAGGTAATCGGGCCGTGCCACGCTGGCCCGTGGGCTCGGCCGTTGCACGGTTAGCCCATCAGGCGTTTTCAGCTCATTTAATCTATATGGTATGAATATATATATAATTTTAAAATCAATAAAATCTATATATACTTATAAAATAAACTATATAAAATTAAAAAGCTACAAAATAAAATCATATAAATATTTTTTTTAAAAAACAAAACCATGTAAATATTTAAAAAAATCACATAAATATTACAAAATGAACAGGCCTAACGGGCTAGGTCGGCCCGACGGGTTGAGGTGACAAGCACAACACGGCTCGTCGGATCATGCCGGCCCCGCCTATCTAGACACCGGGCCGTATCATGTCTAAAATGGATCAATAGTATCATATCTCGGATCGGTCGGCACGACCATTTGGCCACCTCTACCTCTACCTCTACATCTACATGTGTCTCTCTTGTGCTCTGTGGACGGCAAGCGAATTGGACGGCCGTCGTTTTTCTATTCTTTTTTGTTAAATAAAAGTGGGCTCCAGCCGTACGATACGGTGCGGTCAGCGTATTGTATAATTGTGCCGTTGTACGTATGTGGCTATGTGCTCACAGTTGTATCCGAGCATGTGTGTGTGTACACTTGAATTCCATTGCAAATCAACGTATGGAAAGGGTTATGAAAGGCTTCTGATACTTCATTTCAACGGAGGGGGAAAAGGTTATATAGAGCTCTTGCCCTCTGAGATGTTTTTATGTTGAGTTAATTTTTTATTTATCATTGAAAGTTGACGAGCTCTTTAAAATACTATCAAAAATTTGCTCATCCATTGTATACCACTCGTTCTTAACTTTAATCCCTTCTTTGCCACTCCGGTCAGTTGACCGTGGATTTGATCGTTGACTTGGACGCAAAAAGTTGATTTTGCCCCTAAATGCATTATTTATGGCTGAGATCTTTAGGGAATTGTTTGATATAGTAATATAGTTCCAAAAATTATGAATTTTTATGAAAAGTTTCTAACATGGTGTAGATTATTATGCAATTTTTATAGGGTTTTATTTGCAACATGTTTTTCTCTAAAATTTTTAAATTTTCGGTTGTAACTTGAAAGATTTTTAGAGAAAAATATGTTGCAAATAAAACCCTATAAAAATTACAGAATAATCTACACTATGTCAGGAACTTTCTTTAAAAATTTTATAATTTTTGGAACTATATTACTATGTCAAACAATTCCCTAAAGATCTCAGCATACTTAGGTATGTTATCAAATATGGAGTTTTGTGAAATTGATCATTAAATCTGGAGCTTTGCGATAGTTCGTACATAATATGTGGAGTTTTGTGAAATTTACTCTTAAAGCAATGGGGAACTATCTACCTATCTGAACAATGATTTCGTAGATTACAAGAAATAACACTTTGAAATTTTGCAATGGTGACATGACCATAAGGTAACATATCTAGTGTTATCTATATTAGTACGTGATGTGTTTATTGTTCCTATCTCTACAGTTTCCTCCGAGTCTACTTTCAGTCTTTCTAGAAGAATATTAGAGAAGAGAATAACACGTCTTACGAGTGAGATAGTGAAGATACTTCTAACTGTGAAAGACTAGAAACAAACCGATGTACGAGATCAATACTATGTAGAAAATTTAGTGTTGGCGGACACGTTCGAAAATGTTTACATAGACAACGACACCTAGAACATCGATGTATGCAGAGCTATATGTTGCACTTTTTTTTTCATTTGTCAATATTTTCTCATGTTGAGTTTTTACTTAACAAATTTTTTAATGAGGCAACCATCTAAATATTAATAAAGCTCATTAGTATATTTTCAATATATTTATCTCCCTTCATAGGTATATACCTTTTTTTAAAAAAGTAATTTGTATTTTTAAATTCTACAATTTTTTCTAGACTATTTGCAATTTTTTTTTAAATTTGAGCTGAGATGTGCTAAACAGGCATAATCCGACTCGTCGGGCTAATCATGTCTAAGCCAACATAACACATCTATGAGCTATACGTGCCATGCTTAAATCGACGGTTGAGCCCATGGCCAGGCCGTTTAACTAGCCAGGCCGGGCCAGACCGCCCGTTTGGACAGGTCTTAATGCCAGCCCTCGCGCTCGCACGAATCTGAAAGCTGCCTTAGCAACCGCACGGCCCGATCGCTCCCAGACTCACAGCTTCGCAGTTGCACTTGCGCACGATCTGATTGGAGAAGGGAAATTTCAGCTAGGGTTTAGACAGCGCGGAAGGTAGAGAGAAAGCCATGGGGGCGGCGGGCGACGAGACGGCGCCTGCGGCGGCGGGGGGCGCTGCCGCCACGGGGGAGGTGGCGGTGGACTCCAAGGACCTGCAGCAACAGAGCAAGGCGCTGGACAAGCTCACCGACCACGTCGAGGATCGCCAGCTCGACTCCTCCCGCGTCCAATCCGTACGTTCCGTTCAACTCCAACCCCGTGCCCTTTTCGATTCCCCCTCTTCGTTGCATCATTAGTGAGGAATAGGTATAGATTGGTCACCAATTCGTTCATTAGTAAGCAGCGGGGCGAGGAGCTGGAGGATTTGGACGTTTGGTGGATGATGATGCGTCACAGCGTCAGCAGTAGCAGCAGCAGTGGCATCACGCTGATAGGGCTCGATTTTGTGCCATTTCCCTACTTTGTTGATATTAGTTGTTCCTAGATGGATACTAATCCCCTTGTTTTTTCTTGTCATAGCATTTCGAATCCATTAAACAGCCCGTATGTTTCTCTTTGTTGAGTAAAAACAAAAATACATGTTGTTAAACAGTCCCTATGTTATTGCTATTGTACCCCTGAACCCATTATCATCATCCTAACTCCTAAGACATCACACTGTAGCCTATAGGACGCCCAACTGCAGACTTTACGTTAGCGACACAGCTCCCCATAATGTGTCTACCCACCATAATTTCCCAAGGCCGGTTACACAAGAAGATTCCTGAGGATGTTATGTTTGCATAAGTGCATATGCAAACCTTCTTCTCTATATAAATTATTGCGGACAATAACATTTGTTTAGATGGGTGCATATTTCGCATATAAGAGTTCCATGCCAAGCAAGTTTTGTGGTATTCCGACCAGTAGTTCTCTTTGATACAAATAACTTGTAAGTTTGAAATTCAGTTTTCCGGCAACCCACTTATATAACTTTGCAAAATTATTGAATAAGCAATTAAGATGGCCTCAGAAAAGTCCTGCTTGGATGGCCTTATGATTCACCTTCCAGTCCCATCTACCCATATGCGTTATGAACGTATGATCTTGAAGGGATTATGTAGATGCCTTTGTAAGAGAAACCTTATAGGCTGTAGCACAGTTGAATCAAGTCCTTCATTTCTTCTATATAAACTCAATGCTTAAATCATAGATATCAAGAAATTAGAAGCAATATGTGGAACCATAGAGAGATGTGTAATTGTGTGTGTTAATTGAGTCATCTTTAAAAGTAGTTCCTTATACTTGATATATCTTCCTTTTTTTGTACAGGCCATGGCAACTCTTGCTTCATCTAAAGAGGCTGATTGGAATGCCATGAGACTGAGGTTAGTATAGAAAAATATTAACGTCTATTCTTTTATGTTTTCCAAGAAATTTGCAATACCTCATGGTAGGTTGTATGGTGCTTGTACTTTTTTTTCGTTTCTCACTGATTGTACTACATTAATGAATGAAAAATACTCTGTCCGATAACTTAAGTGACTAGAAACTGCACATGAAAAGTTGTATGTGAAGTTCAATTTGAATAATAGCTTTGCTGCTAGGATTTTCAGCTTCATTTAGAAAGCCCATTGGAAGAACAAGTCAGTGACTCAGACCAGTTGCAGTTTTTATATCTTAATATTTTGTAATAGCTTTTTAACCCGATGAAAGAACAAGCCAAAGGAAAAAAATTAACAGGAAGAAACAACCCTAGCAGGATCATAACAGTAGTTATTTTTTCTTGAATTTGTGCACTAGAGTTAGCACTATGCCATGCTCCACTTTGATTTTATTGCAATCTGGGGGATATTCCGTGTTTCTGGCATGATGTTACTTTTCTCAGGATTATGATCTATGTGAAATGAAGATAACGTACTAGAAAAGTATTACAACCTTTTACGAGATAAATGGATTGACCCTGTTTTCCTGAAAAGTATAATGTACAAATCGTATGAATGTTTTTACATACTTGCATGTTTTTGCTATTTCTCCAGGGAGAAAGAATTAGCTGCTGTCAAGATTAACCCTACTGATGTTGAAATTATTGCTAACGAGCTTGAGGTGACCATCTTAAATCCTCGTTCACAGATAATTATTTAACATTCTGAAGTCCTGTTCTAAAATATCTCTGAATGTGCAGTTGGACAAGAAGATTGCAGAGAGAACACTCAGAGAGCACAAAGGCGACGCTGTAGCTGCAGTTCGGTTCTTGCTTCGTTAATTCTGACACATGTTGCCAGCATGCGAATGATTCCCTTCAATGCATACACCATGTGAAGCAGCTGTAGTTTGCTATTCCTGTTGGGAGTAATTTTCTTCATCGCACTGAAATGATCGAATTTGGCATCCATGTAAAACTTCGCTTTCCAAGATTTTGCAAACTGGTTTCTGTTGTTCTCCTCTAAAACCTGAAGATCTACTCTGGAGTTCATTAGTGTTTACCCAAAGTTTTCCTGTACCTGTATGAGATGACTGGATCTTTTCGAGATCCAGATGCTCTTTTCATGAGAACTAAAATAGGCTGCAAAACCGAATAATGGGAATGTCGTCTACGAAACCCAAAACAATTGATAATCAGATCAGTTTGTCTACAAGATAGTCAGATAGAATTGCTGATGGATTATATCCAAGAGAGCAATAGTTGGGACCTGTCTGTTTTATTACAAGGTGAAGGCTGAGGACTTAAAAATCAACCCCTGTACCGCATGCACATGGCAAATTGCATCTGCTCGATTGCTTCTGCATCAATCGGACCTACCGGTTTGCTACACAATTGTTATGTACTGGCGGCTTCTTGAACAAAGGAGCTGCAACCTGCAATTGAATTTCCGTGTTGCTTTCTCAAACAAAAGCATAGAGTTGTTCTGGAGTCTAGGGACAAGTTGTATACGTCTTTGCTCTTATTATGGAAGTTAGCCTCGGTTTGTAACACGAGAATTTTTCGATCCTACGAAATTCTGTGTTCCAAGTGGGACCTGAGTTGTTTCATGCTCATTCTTTTAGATCATGTTTGTTTAGGCTTAAGTTTTTTGGCTTATAGCTTAAAGCCAACTTTTTTGATTTAATAAGTTTATAAGCCCTTTAGCTTTTAAGTCAAGCTACGATCATGAACCACTTACTTCCACCGCGTATGGACGATCATATCGACCATCGCCAAAACAATCTATCATATAGAGTGACCAACAGAAAACAAAAATATATCACATCTATGACTCCCACATATCACAATATGCAACTAATCCGAATCTAAAACCAGACGGGATGGCTATGATACCACTGAAGGATCACGGGTAGGCTACGATAGCACAAACAAAAATGCTATCGCGCAACCAAAGAACCTCCGCTAGTAATAGATCACGAGATTACCACTAGACACGTCGACTCGTAGCGGAAGTAGAGTCGATGTAGCGAGTTGATGCAGTCGTAGCCGTACTTGTCGTGCGTCTTCTCCTCCTGTTCCGATGATTGTCACGAGTTGCGGATCGTCCTAGTACTGATGCTTCGCAATAACATCTCCAAGGTATCCACACGTACGGGGCAAGAACACCACACGCTGGAGTGCTAGCGCCGACAGCGTGGTATGAGGAAGGCGTGGCTATTAGCACTTCGGGAGTTCTTCCAAAGATTACTACACCCTATGTCCCCACCCTCTATTTATAGACATCCATGATGGGTCTCGAACTTGAGGCCCGTTAAGAACTCGTGGCCTACAAAAATTCGGATCACCATCCAAATAAAATCCTAGCCCTTTAAGTGTGTGGCCCTATAAATTCATGTGTGATCGATTGTGACTCGGAAACTCTTTTCCGACCACGAGTCATTAGTGGTACCTACCAGCACATAACGATTCCCGAACACACATAGAATATATCGGACGAACCTTAATACAATATGATCTATGACCAGGTCCTTATCACTTACGACCAGCTCGTATTTAGTCACAACCAGTCCAAACTTAGTTACGACCAGTTAGTGATTGTGTTCGACCAGTCTACGACTAGCTCGTATCTCCATACGACCAACTTTGAGACATCCTATTGGACCTCCTTGAAAGGTTTCTTCAGGACCACTCTTGGACCACTCCAGGCAAAGGAGGTCCTAGGCAGAGGAGGTCCTACAAAGCGGTTATCCCTACACGTGGAGAAAGGATATTAGTCGTACTATTTGGTCGAACTGAACGACCTGTTTGTGTGTTACCACTTTGACTCATCTGGTTGAACTCCAGGTGAGATTATTTGTCATCCGTGGACTGTTCAATACTTTCTCGATCAAATGTTGAATAACTTCATGTGGTCGACACTTCGACCACTAATGGCATGGCCATGCACTTTTTTATCCGACCACAACGAGGAGCTCAAAGACATCTCTCCTGTTACGTTAGGAGGGGTAAATCCCATATCCGATCAGTCACATCCCTCCGCACGTTTCGTAGCATACCCGAAAGCTACCTTTATAACTACCCAGTTACAAGTAGCGTTTGGCAACCCCTAAGAGTGCTATTACATATGTAGGAAACCATGCTGATCTCGGGTCTAAGGATTACACATCAACATTGCTTGAGACCAACTGATGACACACGAAATCATAACAATCTCAACTGTGTACGACCAGTATCTACGACCAGTGTCTACGACCACTGTGTACGACCAGTGTCTACGACTACTGTGTTCGACTAGTGTCTACGACCAGTTGCGGTAATACCACTCATCAAATGTGGTCCAACCGAATTTTAGAGAGAATCAAAAACATTTTCAGAAGCAAAAACTAATGCAGTGCATGACTACTAATTGATCAAGATGGCACAATAATTAGATCCTCAAGCTACTAGCTATGATCCCTCTTAATAGTACGACGTCTAGCCTACAAATCCGATCTTTTCTCCAAACACCTAGACCAACAAAATACTACAAAAGAATCCTCTAGATACTGATACATTTGCTTGAACCAAGTCGATCTTTATAGCCTTTGCATTGCTATTTTCATGTCATAACACATCCTTTGGGATTAATCCTTAAAACATCTTAGCACACATATTAGTCCCTTAATACATTGTTGACATTAATTATCAAAATCAAAGACGAGGGCCTAGATACTTTCAATCTCCCTTTTTTGGGTAATTGATGACAACCTAATTGATATAAAGGATATGAAAGATTTTGAATATACACAAGATTGTATATTCTTGTTTTGACTTTTAAGAAGCAAGAAATTCTTGATTTGAGTTCAAAGGAGATGAAGAATTTGTTGCTTTCAAAGTCAATCAATAAATAGATAAAGCCCCCCCTAAACATGTGCATCAAAGTTCATGCAGTTATTTTCATGCACTTGTAGATTTTTGAAAATTTCGGCAGAGTTTCCTTTATTTATTGGATATGTGGAACGAAGTACCCAATGGATCATTCAAACAATAAGAGATGATAATGGATAAAAGATGCTTGAGATAACATTAAACATAAGCAATTCAACACGAGTTCGACATATAAAACCAACATAGTCTCATAAGCAAACAAGGACATAAAATATTGTTCCAACATATATAATAGCTAATACGATAAATAGATAGATAGTTATCTAGGCTCCCCAAAAACTGAGCTCCCCCTTAATATTTCAATACTAGATCTTCAAATTTCTCCCCCTTTGGCATCAAGTGCTAGAAGATATCAATCTTGTGCGGGAGGATCTTGAGGAGTGTTGAGTCGTTAACGGCGTCCATAACGTGCTCGCTCAAGAGTGTGAATCTGTTTTGTCAAGGCAGCAATCCTATTATTTGTTTCGGTCTGAGCCTCCTCCAATCTCTGTTGATTTTGTTCCAACTTCTGCTGAGAATCTCTAATCTCCATAACAACTGAGAGCATCTGAGAGAGAGAGACTTGATCTGCTGGAGTTCTTTGGAGACCGAGAGGTACATCTGAGCGGGGAGGTGGTATGCAATTGCAGCTTGGGGCTCCTTCCCTTGGTTTATAAGCTTTATGCACTTCAAGCCGCCCTCCTCTAAACCGAGTCACTCTCAAAATTAGAGCCATAATATAAGGTGCAAAATAGATCCTTTTGACCCTGTCATTCTTGGATGAGCTAATCTCCCTTATTATCAAATCAACCACATCAAACTTTCTACCATGCATGATATTGTCAATGATATTCCATGCATGCCCTCTAATGGCATCAAAGTTTCCACTCTTGGGGAAGAAGGTATGATTGATGATCCTATTGATTAAGCTTGGTAAAGAGAGAAGGCCACCAATTTTTCCAGGTACAAAGTTCACACTTTGGTCGTAGAACTGACACCATGCTGGAACTCTGAGAGCTTCTTTGTCTTCAATCCTTTCTTGAGTTCCCATGTAGGTCCTTAAGGCTCGTTCAAAGTCAACCTTGAAGGCTTGATATCTTTGAGTTCCAGTCATCCAAATCAAGTGATCGAAAGATGCTGACACATGGACAGTGGCATAAAATTGTCTTATGATCTCTTCATTGTAGTCACACCTCAATGCCACAATGTCATGAAGACCAACTGCTTGAAACAATCTATAGGCTCCTTCATATTTGTCAAGAGAATTCAAATGAGCCCAGTCAACATGCTTGTGATCTGCAAACTGTCGATGTTGACTGTAGAGCTGAGCAAAGACTTCATGTTGGAATCTGGTATGGAATCTTGCATCTGTGGAACTATTGGGCTTCTCATATTGATTGACATGTCGAAGTAAAGCATAGTTATCATTCGTAATCAGCATGAGGTCTATTGTAGGTTCTTCGGTCTCAGCCATCTCCTCATCGCTTTCTTCATCACATTCTTCCTCTTCAAATTCAGGTTCTGCAGCTCGCTTCTTGGAAGATTGTTCTTTACCTTTTTCTTTTATACCAAGAAGGAATGATGCCAGCTCCTCATCGCTTAGTTCATCCCATGGAGATTTTCTTGAAGCGGCCTTCTTGGAAGGTGCCTTTTGGCGAGATGGTCCAGTGCTAGGGAATGATGCCAGCTCCTCATCGCTTAGTTCATCCCATATAGATTTTCTTGAAGCGGCCTTCTTGGAAGGTGCCTTTTGGCGAGATGGTCCAGTGCTAGGGAATGATGCCAGCTCCTCATCGCTTAGTTCATCCCATATAGATTTTCTTGAAGCGGCCTTCTTGGAAGGTGCCTTTTGGCGAGATGGTCCAGTGCTAGGGAATGATGCCAGCTCCTCATCGCTTAGTTCATCCCATATAGATTTTCTTGAAGCGGCCTTCTTCGAAGGTGACTTTCGGCGAGATGGTCCAATGCTAGAGGCTGGAGGATTATAGCGTTCTTCGGAATCTCCATCGGGAATGGTCCCTTTGCGAAGAGCTGGTTTCTTTGTTTTTGACATGATTGCTAAGACAAAACGAGACAATCAGAATTGGATTTAAGCAAAAGAGTATGATTAAATCAACTTCTCTCTTTTGGAGCGGTAGAACCGCAGTTCCAGAATTTTGGGGTTCTATCGATTTTAATTCTAACTAGTGTTTGGCATAAATTAATCCATGGAATCGACATGATAAGTCATCAAACACTAATTACTACCAATTAGTGTTCTCACCTTGTTCACTAAAGCTGCTTGGATCTTTCCTCTTCTTAAGTGATTCAAACATTTTTTGAACCTGCAGCCAGAAAAGGTTGATAATAGGAAGATACGAAAGGTATGTAAGCATTTGCCCACTTGTCTTACATAACCCAACCACCAGCACATGATGTAACCCAAGTCTGAATGAGACAATGTTTTTAATCCAACAAACAAGCTCAGATGTTCTACCTGTTCCAGTGATGCCCTTTCAACACGCACAGACATGCCCAATGCTCTCTGATCTGTCAAACGTTCAAACCATGAAACATGAAGCTGATGATTGCTAGGTTTGATACACCAACTGAACTTAAACAGAGTTTCCAGTTACTTACGCTTCTTGCCATTTATATGATCCAAATAATTAGCTGAATCTTTACCAACACACTCACATACTGAACAATAGTATCCAGCCTGCCAGAAAGTTGGCAGAATTGAGAACAATTTATTATGTGACAAAGTGAGCATGAACAATATCTAGTTAACTCTTATCTTTACTATTATAAAATAAGGACTTGGCGGTGATGGTGAGTCTGCCATCGACCTCCCTACCTCTTGAATTGGTGTGATCTTTTGTGGATAGATATGTGCATACATGTATATGTTACTATAAGAACATGTGCTTTGTGATAAAGACTCTTTGTGTCTTCTTGATTGGATACAAATTATGTATGCAACTTTTAGATGTAGGGATAAACACCTTATGTATATTGGTTTTTCAAGTTTAGAACTTATATATGTTTATTTGGGATCCGTTGCAACGCACGGGCACTCGGCTAGTTAACTCTTAAATCTTTTGTAATCATGCTCAACTCTCCAGGCAGGAGAGGCTATTTTCTGTGGCAATAGTACGGTTCTAAACAGCATTGGCATGTTAAAAGACAAGCAAGTAATGAATCAATTGCTAATGAATATCGTCCGACTGTGGAAACATGAGACTCAAATCTAGAGAGAAAAATAGCACACATAACAGATCATCTGATAAGATCACACCAAGTTTTCTTAAGTAAAAATAAATAAACAAATTGGAAAATTATACTCTTGATTCCAGCATGTTTATCAAGGAGTAAGCCTAACTGAAAATTTTACGAACAAATTGCCCTTATGAGATTTCGGGACAAACCTGCTGACTCAAAGGTGCAATTGGGGTTACCACCTGAAAAAAGAGCCAATGAAGAACATGATTAGTTATGATTTTAATTAAATGGGTGCCTATTTTCTAAAAGTAGCTTTTTTTAGCAGACTAAAAGCAGCTTGTTGATGGTAAATGACCAAACCAAGTCATTTATACAAATAACATTCATATCTGGCCCTAGAGTTACATAGTTTTTGCGAGTCATTCAATGGTATAAAACGAATAAACAAATAAAGTACTGATTAAACTATACGACCGTATTAGTAATAAGAACATAGCTAGAAAGACTTCATTTTGTATTAGGTTTTTTAGTTTCTTCTTTCTCATTATTTATTCCTCTTCCAATATTCAAATCTTAAGCATAATTTTATGATTTTTCATCCGTATAATTCACAACGAAGAAGCATATTGTGCTTTCGTATGGGAAACATGTACTACTCAAAGTGCTTAAGCATTGTCCTACACTCAGTCATGCAGCATACTACTCAAAGGAGTTCTCCAATGAATTCAAATTTTCAACATGGTAACTAAATAAATATACTACAGAATGTGATGCAAATGAAGTATCAAATGCTAAAATTGCTGACAAATGCTGAGTCTTGTATTGTATTCACGGATGAGCTTAGTTGAAGGGGGACTTCTGTACAAATGCTAATACAGATAATAATTCTTATGGTGTTTAGTTATAAGTGCCCAATACTAAGCTATATGTTATGGCTGTTTTGACAGTATCTATGGGCAAATAGTAGCAATGTGGCATAAAGAACATACCATGATATGAAGATAAAAAATCACATATCAACAACCAATTATTGAAATCAAGCATAAACATCCAGCCCCAAATGCTAGGTTACAACTTACAAAAACCCAATACTAATTTGACGATGCACCAAGCAAGACAATACATCTATACATCACATATCAACAACCAGGAAGTATATCCCATTGATTCGATAGGTTATACTATACAACATGAGGAAACATGGGAAAACCATGATAAAACGACAAAAGAAAACTTATTAGAATGAAAGATGATCTGACAAACCTGAGTCTTGCCAAGACGAGACTCAAGGTCAACTTCATAGTCCCTATGCTTCAAAGGTTGTCTTTGCACAGGAGGGCCCTTATCTGTAATTCATAGTCGAAAAGAATTAAATTTCACAAGAACAAAATTACAAATAACAGAACTAACTTATAGTAGCAGTACATACCCTTGCCTTTCCGGGCTTCCTCCTGCATCACCAACAGAAAGACAGAACACAGTTAGCAATATATCGAGAGAAAGACAAGAAATATGAAGATGATTCTTTTGAGCATTGAGAAAAATAATAGAATGTGACATGAGGACCTTCTCCTCCCTCCCTCTGTCGAGCTCGCTCCAAGTACTCTTCCTTATCAAATTTCCTCCGGAAAGTGTTATCAACGCCGACTGGCTGCGCATCACAACAAGCAAAAGGTCAGCACAAATGCACCACACTGGCTTCTGTACCAACAAAAAGAATCTCCTTTTCAAGTAGAAGCAACTCACATTGCCAGACATCTTGCCCTGCCCACTGCCAGGCAGTTGCTACCTACGAATCACAAACACGAGCAGCATAAGAAACAAGCAACCGCACTACGAGCCAGGAGACGAGGCCCTACAGAGTACAACCTAGCCTAAATCGAAGCACCTAAGGATGCAGGAATCGGGTGGGAAAAGACGAGAAAGAAAGATTCCTTGCGGAACCGCGGATTAGGGCAAGTCGAAACCAAACAAATCGAGTCGGGCTAGGGATTACCAAGGGATGCTTATCCGGATCTCCGATCGAGTAGGAGGTGTATTCTTGTCTGGGAGGAGATCGACCAATGTCTCCTCTCCTCTCTTGCTCGGCCTCGCCGTCGGCGTCCTGCAGCTACTGGTCGGCGTCGGCGAAGCTGCGCGAGTCGGTCGAGAGGAGGAACCAGCCAACTCACGCTGCAGGGAGAGGAGAAGCGAGAGAAGAAGCAGAGGCAGAGGCAGCAAAGTCCACCGTTGGATAGGAATCACGCGGTGCTGATCTAATTGGGCATGATGTCCAGGGGAATTTTGTCAAGGACTCCCTTGCTTATGCTGTATTACACTAGGCTGACAGTGCAATTTATTTTATGGAGAAAAATTGCATCATACCACCCCAGTTGGACCTGAACAATAACACAGTAACAAAAATACAGAGAAAGCATGCATTAGCAGTTCCTTGTGTTTTCCCCACCTTACCATTGTCTCAGTAAACACCAGATAAAAAAAAGCAAAACCTTATTGTTGCACTAAGACATAATGTATAGTATCTCTTCGTGCAACAAACATCAATGTTCTTGTCAAAAGAAAAAATCAATGCATGGAACAAAAGGCAACAAATTTACCAGACTTGCTACTTTGGGGTGAAAATGGTTTCATAGGCATAGAATCAGACTAATATCGACTGAAAACTCTCAGCGTTAGCTTGCAACTTGCTGGATCACACATTCACAAGGGTGTCTCCCTTCTCTCTCATCACAGCAAAGACAAAGGCCTAATAGTAAGCCGTACGCATAATTGGCTATGTCTCCGACGATCTCGCCCGGTAGGAGCGCATCAAGGTCGACGCCCGAGATGCCCGTGCCCCCGGCCACGTATGCTGCCTCCTCCTCGCGTCTGTTGTCTCTTCGCGCCGAAGCTATAGCGGCCATGTCTTGTGCTGTGCGGCACAGTATGACGACGGCATGACGGCGAACGGCGTCTTGCGTCTTGGCCTCGTCAGAAACTTCGTCAGTCGGCCACCACGACCCTGACCCATCGTGCTCGTGTGGCGTGTCGGCCGCTTCCCACGGATCCCACCTCTAGTTTCTAGTTACTCTATGATTTGACCGAGTATATATTTTCAGAAAATTTATCAAAGCGGTTACAACTGACAACAGTCTGATGCATTTTTAGCGGAGGGTCCTTCCGACATGCGGGGCCAACTCTTGATGGGACCCTGCTACAGCCAGGACATCACTCACAGTACGTGGAGCGATAATTCCAAGGGCAGGCGTCCACGTAGCATGGGGCTGGCCGCCCCGAATCACGTCGCTTTTCCCACGTGTCACGCTTCCATTGGCCAAGCTCCCATATCCCCGTGCACTATTGGGCAGCCACGGTGGGCCACGCTATCCCTCGTGTGCACTGCGCGTATCGTCACCTCCCCTGGCCCCAGATGTCAGTTACACAATCTCCTTGTGCGGCAAACTCACCCGGAGGTGACGGTACCCCCCTCTTATTAAGCGCGTGCATTTCGCGCTCGCTATCCATCAGGAGATTTTTGGGGCAGGGGAAAAAAATAGAATTAAGACTACTTCAGAAGGTTCTAGAAGCTTCCAGATACGGTGGTGGGTGTGTTCTCTCGCCGTCGCCGGTGATGGCGGTCCTCCAAAGGTCGTCCTCCGCCGCGGCCGCCGTCGTGGCCGTGATCGCGCTCGCGTCCGTCGTCGCCGGCGAGGTCTTCTTCCAGGAGAAGTTTGACGGTAAGTCGTGTACTCCAGATCCATTCGACCAATGCGTTAGAATTGCGCGTTTGTTAGTTGAGCCATGCGCTTGATCTGTTTTCGTATGCACGCTTGCGCTCTGTGTTCGCCCTGTGTTTTGGAGGCTTCGGTGTACTTCTCAGACGATTTCGGGTGCGAGATTTGGTTCGTGGAATCTAGTGGCGTTGCCGTCGATACGACACGAGATCCGCAGGTTTCAATTGTTGTTTTCTTACGCATTTCGTTCGTGTAACGCACCGCTTTTGCTTCGCGTGCATGGATCTGCCTGTTTCTGTGCCGATCGTGTGCTTTCTACGCGTTCGTTTCTCAGGTGCCCCGAGAATTTGGAGAGGAAAAACCAGAGTTTTTTAAAAAAATCGCGAGGCCGGGGTTTAGGGTTTATTATGACTTGTTTTTCTCCCATGGTTGTTGCCGTGTTGCGATCTGTTTGTTTGTTTGTTTGTTTCTGAACCATGATGTGATGTTACATATACGTCGTCTTCACGACTATACACTTTCCGTTTTGCGAGCGAGTAAAATTATTTGGGTGTCTGAAGTCTCAACTCCGAATTGTGTCTGACAACAGATGGATGGGAGGATCGATGGGTGAAGTCCGAGTGGAAGAAGGAAGACAACACGGGCGGCCAGTGGAACCACACGTCCGGCAAATGGAACGGAGATGCTGAGGACAGAGGTAATGATGAACCATACTCAGAACACTGCCGATTTCTGTTTGTCCCGTTCAGCATATGCTGGATTGTTGTGTGTTTTTTTGGGTGCAGGTATCCAGACCTCTGAAGACTACAGGTTCTACGCCATTTCGGCGCAGTACCCAGAGTTCAGCAACAAGGACAAGAACCTGGTGCTGCAATTCTCGGTGAAGCACGAGCAGAAGCTCGACTGCGGCGGTGGCTATGTCAAGTTGCTCGGTGGTGATGTTGACCAAACGAAGTTCGGTGGCGAGACCCCGTACAGGTGAATTGATCACAATTCTTTGCGTATTCAAGTTATGTCCTATGTGATCCGTTGGTTAATCGGACCTTGCCTGTGCTTTTCTAATTGCAGCATCATGTTTGGACCGGATATCTGTGGGTATGCCACCAAGAAGGTTCACGCCATCCTTACCAAGAACGGCAAGAACCGTTTGATCAAGAAGGAGGTGCCATGCGAGACCGATCAGCTAACGCATGTGTACACTTTGATCATCCGTCCTGACGCCGCATACAGTATCCTCATCGACAACACCGAGAAGCAATCTGGCAGCATCTATGATGACTGGGACATTCTTCCTCCAAAGAAAATCAGGGATCCTGAAGCCAAGAAGGTGAGGTTCCGAGATTAGTTACGGTCTGTTCTGAATAGACTGCCATGGTTGTGCTCTTTTCACAGAGGTAAATGATGTAATATGCTAATTATTTTCAGCCAGAAGACTGGGATGACCAGGAATACATTCCTGATCCTGAGCACAAGAAGCCCGAGGTAGCTTTTCCTTTATTGCTACACCTTTAAATGCTCTGTCAATATTTGTTTTACATTTTTGACCAATGTCAATTTGCTAAGCTTTTGGCATGAAAGTGGGTTTCATGCTCTGCATTATCTGTTATGGCTCACAAAGCTGCAACGTAAAGTTACCATTTACTAGTCTAACAGCACAGTATAAGTTTCTAGTTTTTACGCTATATTATAAACTGTTGTTTGTCCTTGATGATTTATCTCTAGGTGGTTTCTTGTCTGACTCAGATTGTTCTTTGCAGGGTTATGATGATATTCCCAAGGAAATTACTGACCCTGACGCAAAGAAGGTGCCGGCTTTGCCCATTCTTCTTTTTGAAACATTTTTTTGCCTTTTTGCCCTTTGCTATCAGATGCATCAACCAGTATGCAGTTTCACATTATTTTAACCAGCATGCAATTTCACGTTATTTTAAAAGCATGCAATTTCACATTATTCAATACCTATTGCAGCCTGAGGACTGGGATGACGAGGAAGATGGCGAATGGACAGCTCCCACCATTCCAAACCCCGAGTACACGGGACCATGGAAGCAAAAGGTATGATAATGACTAGGTAGTTCAATTATTCTAGACAAGCTGCAATGTGCGTTACGAGTTCTGACATGAGCCTTTTGTGTATTCAGAAAATCAAGAACCCCAACTACAAGGGCAAATGGAAGGCACCTTTGATCGATAACCCAGGTACATTTCAATCCACCTTTTTATTTTTTAAAAGCGATAAATTCACCTCAGACTAACTCTGCTGTCTATTTCACTTTTCTTCTTACTTAATCCAGTGAAATATTAAAGCTCATGTGAATTCTTTTCTTGTTCGTACAGATTACAAGGATGATCCTTACATCTACGCTTTTGACAGTTTGAAACACATTGGCATTGAGCTGTGGCAGGTTAGTGCTTAATTCCATGAGACATTGTTATTTTCTGAAATTTTTATTGAAAACTATTTAGTTTGATTTCTTCTTTGACACCAGGTTAAGTCGGGAACTTTGTTTGACAACATTCTGATCACTGATGACCCTGAGTATGCCAAGAAGTTTGCAGAAGAGACGTGGGGCAAGCATAAAGATGTATGCCGTTTTATCTATGGCGTTACAGCTTTGTTTTGTTTCAAGTCTGGCCATACAGGACCAAGTTATGTTTTTTTGCAGGCTGAGAAGGCCGCCTTTGATGAGGCTGAGAAGAAGAGGCTCGATGAGGTATTCAGCAAAACTCCACTTTCTGTGGCGTGTCATCCTTGTTTGCTGATGCAGAATCCTTTCTGATGAAAAACAAGAAAATTATGCAGTAACTAATTTGCTGATGTTTTATCATTGCCAGGAATCTGCAAACACTAAGGACGACGACGCAGATGTAAGCTCCGGATCGATTTGCTTGCCCTGAATGTCTCTAGCTAGATATAATGCCAGCCTTGTCATAACACAAAACGACATTTTCTTATGTACGGCAGGAGGACGAGGATGAGGATGATGCAGACGGTGGCAAAGCTGGTATCAGCACCGAGGAGACCAAGGTTGCAGACAACGCCGATAAGAAACCACAGGACAGCAAGGTGTCTGATGAAGAGAAGGCAGAGGGCAGCAAGGATGGTTCTTCTGCTGAGAAGAAGGACGAGCTTTAGAGAGTATTGTGTTTTTTTGTTGTTGTTGCGGTAGAGCTATCCCATTAGAAGAAGGCCATGATGCATTTTGGCAACAATTATCTCGTCTGGTAACTTTTCTGAATGAGTATATTTGCTGTTAGCTCGGCAGTTGGATGAATGCCCATTGCCTGAGCAAATTCGACCGAGTGGTGCAGGCAATCACTAAGCACAATGAACTGTGTGTTGGATCTTGTTAGCGTCGTCGACTATAGAATTGGTCATTATCCTTTGTTGGCTGTCGATCCGGTCCGGTCCGGCAGTTTGTTTGGTCTCGTTGTTGTTTCTTGCTCGCCTGCAAACCAAACCCCCCCCCCCCCAAAAAAAAAAAGAGAAGAAATCTTGTTTATCCTTCCTGGCATCATCATCTAGCTAATCTAATGGACTGCATATGCTATGCTTGTTCGATTCACCGAACATTGGATCGACGCCGGCCGAATGGGCACCGGTTCTTCTCGTCTTCTAGACTACATGGCAAAAGCTACACTACATGACTACAGAGCAAATTCTAAAACTGCAGGCCTGCAAGATTATCTTGTTTTATGGTTCGAGTCAATACATCACATTGGCTTCAATTTGCGAAGGTGACAGGGAGGCTGCTGCTTCTGGGCTACTTTGTGGAGCCTTATTACTCAGAAAAAGCTAACATTACTGCATTCTCAAATCCATTCTCAAAACCGTAAGTATGAGTGCTTTTCGTTCGTTCTCTCTTCAGTTTTTACGCCTTTAGATCAGAGCGAAAGTACATTGCACAAGATTACGGATTGTTCTCTTGCAACTGATGCAGCATGTAGGGAGTCATCCTATTTCTCAAAGATGTGATGTTCTCAAATGATCAGAGACTGACAACAAAGTCACCGTTCACTCCTGGATACTCCATTAGAGAGGTTGAATTGTTTCAACATTAAGCATCACTGACTTAGGAAAGCATTGTCAGGTGCCAGGTACAAACAGCTTTTTTCAAGTCTAGGAAACTAATCCGTGCTCCGCAGCTCCACGTCATAAAATCCCAATTACCACGCTATCTAGTGATCCAGGTGCATATGGCCTTGACGGCTTGACCATGTCTTCAGCAGCCACACGTCTCCGAAAAGATGCCACCTGAAAGCATTCACTTCTTGGAGGAACGGAACCCTCCAAAACCCATCATAGCAGCAACATCAGGGTCGATGTCCTCAGGTTCATTCTGGGCAGCCTGCTCTTTCTGAGACAATTTGGTATCCAGTTATTATGAATTCTACTGATTCTCACAGCCCACAGGACTGTCAACCGAAAGTTTTGTATCAAAGGGAAAGCTGGTAGTACAAACAGGCAGTGATCCACATGCATAGTGGCACTTACCTTCTTCTCTTTCTTCTTTTCTTTGCGTTGACGCTTCCTCTCTTCCTCCTCTTGCTGTTGTTTCAATATTCTTTCATCCAAATCTGAAAAACAAGCAAGGAGGGGGGGGGGGCATTTTAGCTTTTAGATAGCAATCTAAGAGATAATTCCGTAGGCTCCCTTCACAGCTATCCACAGCAAAAAGGGAAAATGACATCCTGTATGATGTTTTTGCGTTTTCTCACCTTGTTCACTAAAGCTGCTTGGATCTTTCCTCTTCTTAAGTGACTCAAACCTTTTTTGAACCTGCAGCCAGAAAAAGTTGATAATACGAAGATACGAAAGGTCTGCAAGCATTTGCCCACTTGTCTTACATAACCCAACCACCAGCACATGATGTAACCCAAGTCTGAATGAAACATTGTTTTTAATCCAACAAACAAGCTCAGATGTTCTACCTGTTCGAGTGATGCCCTTTCAACACGCATAGACATGCCCAATGCTCTCTGATCTGTCAAACGTTCAAACCATGAAACATGAAGCCGATGATTGCTAGGTTTGATATACCAACTGAACTTAAACAGAGTTTCCAGTTACTTACGCTTCTTGCCATTTATATGATCCAAATAATTAGCTGAATCTTTAACAACACACTCACATACTGAACAGTAGTATCCAGCCTGCCAGAAAGTTGGTAGAATTGAGAACAATTTTTATGTGACAAAGTGAGCATGAACAATATCTAGTTAACTCTTATCTTTACTATTATAAAATAAGGACTTGGCGGTGATGGTGAGTCTGCCATCCATCTCTCTACCTCTTGAATTGGTGGGATCTTTTATAGATAGATATGTGCATACATGTATATGATACTATAAGAACATGTGTTTTGTGATAAGACTATTTGTGGCTTCTTAATTGGATACAAATTATGTATGTAACTTTTAGATGTAGGGATAAGCACCTTATGTATATTGGCTTTTCAAGTTTAGAACTTATATATGTTTATTTGAGATCTGTTGTAACGCACGGGCACTCAGCTAGTTAACTCTTAAATCTTTTGTAATCATGCGCAACTCCCCAGGCAGGAGAGGTTATTTTCTGTAGCAATAGTACGGTTCTAAACAGCATTGGCATGTTAAAAGACAAGCAAGTAATGAATCAATTGCTAATGAATATTGTCCGACTGTGGAAACATGAGACTCAAATCTAGAGAGAAAAATAGCGCACATAACAGATCTTCTGATAAGATCACACCAAGTTTTCTTAAGTAAAAAAAATAAACAAATTGGAAAATTATACTCTTGATTCCAGCATGTTTATCAAGGAGTAAGCCTAACTGAAAATTTTACGAACAACATGCCCTTATGAAATTTCGGGACAAACCTGCTGACTCAAAGGTGCAATTGGGGTTACCACCTGAAAAAAGAGCCAATGAAGAACATGATTAGTTATGATTTTAATTAAATGGGTGACTATTTTCTAAAAGTAGCTTTTTTTAGCAGACTAAAAGCAGCTTGTTGATGGTAAATGACCAAACCAAGTCATTTATACAAATAACATTCATATCTGGCCCTAGAGTTACATAGTTTTTGCGAGTCATTCAATGGTATAAAACGAATAAACAAATAAAGTACTGATTAAACTATACGACCGTATTAGTATAAGAACATAGCTAAAAAGACTTCATTTTGTATTAGGTTTTTTAGCTTCTTCTTTCTCATTATTTATTCCTCTTCCAATATTCAAATCTTAAGCATAATGTTATGATTTTTCATCCGTATAATTCACAACGAAGAAGCATATTGTGCCTTCGTATGGGAAACATTGTACTACTCAAAGTGCTTAAGCATTGTCCTACACTCAGTCATGCAGCATACTACTCAAAGGAGTTCTCCAATGAATTCAAATTTTCAACATGGTAACTAAATATACTACAGAATGTGACGCAAATGAAGTATCAAATGCAAAAATTGCTGACAAATGCTGAGTCTTGTATTCACGGATGAGCTTAGTTGAAGGGGGACTTCTGTACATATGCTAATACAGATAATAATTCTTATGGTGTTTGGTTATAAGTGCCCAATACTAAGCTATATGTTATGGTTGTTTTGACAGTATCTATGGGCAAATAGTAGCAATGTAGCATAAAGAACATACCATGATATGAAGATAAAAAATCACATATCAACAACCAATTATTGAAATCAAGCATAAACATCCAGCCCCAAATGTTAGGTTACAACTTACAAAAACCCAATACTAATTTGACGATGCACCAAGCAAGACAATACATCTATACATCACATATCAACAACCAGGAAGTATATCCCATTGATTCGATAGGTTATACAACATGAAGAAACATGGGAAAACCATGATAAAACCACAAAAGAAAACTTATTAGAATGAAAGATGATCTGAAAAACCTGAGTCTTGCCAAGACGAGACTCAAGGTCAACTTCATAGTCCCTATGCTTCAAAGGCTGTCTTTGCACAGGAGGGCCCTTATCTGTAATTCATAGTTGAAAAGAATTAAATTTTACAAGAACAAAATTACAAATAACATAATTAACTTATAGTAGCAGTACATACCCTTGCCTTTCCGGGCTTCCTCCTGCATCACCAACAGAAAGACAGAACACAGTTAGCAATATATCGAGAGAAAGAGAAGAAATATGAAGATGATCCTTTTGAGCATTGTTTATTCAAAAAAGATTCTTTTGAGCATTCAGAAAAATAATAGAATGTGACATGAGGACCTTCTCCTCCCTCTCCCTCTGTCGAGCTCGCTCCAAGTACTCTTCCTTATCAAATTTCCTCCGGAAAGTGTTATCAACGCCGACTGGCTGCGCATCACAACAAGCAAAAGGTCAGCACAAATGCACCACACTGGCTTCTGTACCAACAAAAAGAATCTCCTTTTCAAGTAGAAGCAACTCACATTGCCAGACATCTTGCCCTGCCCACTGCCAAGAAGTTGCTACCTACGAATCACAAACACAAGCAGCATAAGAAACAAGCAACCACACTACGAGCCAGGCGACGAGGCCCTACAGAGTACAACCTAGCCTAAATCGAAGCACCTAAGGATGTAGGAATCGGGTGGGAAAAGAAGAAAAAGAAAGATTCCTTGCGGAACCGCGGATTAGGGCAAGTCGAAATCAAACAAATCGAGTGGGCTAGGGATTTACCAAGGGATGCTTATCCGGATCTCCGATCGAGTAGGAGGTGTATTCTTGTCTTGGAGGAGATCGACTAATGTCTCCTCTCCTCTCTTGCTCGGCCTCGCCGTCGGCGTCCGGCAGCTATCGGTCGGCGTCGGCGAAGCTGCGCGACTCGGTCGAGAGGAGGAACCAGCAGGCAGAGGCAGAGGCAGAGGCAGCAAAGTCCACCGTTGGATAGGAATCACGCGGTGCTGATCTAATTGGGCATGATGTCCAGGGGAATTTTGTCAAGGACTCCCTTGATTATGCTGTATTACACCAGGCTGCCTGCCTGGACTGGATCGGAAACAAAAATCGCGATCGTGGAGGGCTCCTGGGTTAACCGTTGGATCAAACATCTCGCGGCCAGGGCCAAGCGGACACCAGACGCGGGATGAATGTTGCTAAAGAGCCCCTGATCTCTGTTGTATATTACCGTGAATATATGTCCTGGTTACTGTCGCCCGAGCCCCCTCGCCGACGGCCGCCTCACGCTGCTCCGGCGAGGCCAGACGGTGCAATTTATTGTATGGACGAAAACTGCATCATACCACCCCAGTTGGACCTGAACAATAACACAGTAACAAAAATACAGAGAAAGCACGCATTAGCAGTTCCTTGTGTTTTTCCCCACCTTACCATTGTCTCAGTAAGTAAACACCAGATAAAAAAAAGCAAAACCCTATTGTTGCACTAAGACATAATGTATAGTATCTTGTCAAAATAAAAAATCAATGCATGGAACAAAAGGCAACAAATTTACCATACTTGCTACTTTGGGGTGAAAATTGTTTCATAGACATACAATCAGAGTAATATCGACTGAAAACTCTCAGCGTTAGCTTGCAACTTGCTGGATCAGACATTCACAAGGGTGTCTCCCTTCTCTCTCATCACAGCAAAGACAAAGGCCTAATATTTATAGGGAGATTCGAGGATTTGCCACGGCAAAAGACATGCGTTCGATGATTCGTCACTCCAAGTGTCACTGATATGTGGGGACATAGAGTGACAAATCATTAAATGTATATCTTTATAGTGACAAATCCTTAATAATTCTATATTTATAAACCTAAAATAATCAAAACAGTATTTTTCACATAACCAATATGAACCAACACAATGCCTCTACATATTTCTGATCTAAAGAATAGCTTTTACTAAACCCATTGGAATTAACAAACAGCAGTGCCTAACATGTTTTAGAAAAAAATCATGGATGGAATCATTTCGGTTTAGGGCCTGCCTTCTCTTGCTTGCTCTCTCTCTGGTTCGTGAGGATGTACCTAAAGGTCCCATGACAAGAGCAAGAGTTAAGCTACTACAACAAAAGGTGCATTTGTTTCTTAAAGACTCGCCATGTGTCTTTTATGAGGATAGCATACTACCTTATACAAATACTTTGTACATTCTCAGATTTGAAGAGATGTGCGGACTTTACAACCGAGAGGGAGATGAGGGAGGCCGGGGCCAAAGCAATAGAAAAGCATAAGGAGGAAGATACCCATATTTGTTGCCTAGCCCATGAAGAACAAGAAGCTCAAAGCCCATGCAGTTGGAAAGGAGAAAGCCAAACAGCCCATGCAGTTGATCAAAAAGGGGGAAGAAGCCCAAGTTTTGGATAAGATTTTCAAGTTCAATTTGGACCTCCCATAAATCCAACCGAATTCAAACTCAGAATCAACTCAGAACTCAATTCAGATTGGGTTCGGACAGCCAAATATGTCTGTAATAAAAAGGTCATAACTTACACAAACGGAGTTTGATTTGAGTGTTCTTGTGTTTGTTGGAAAACTTATTCTAAGACCCACACAATGGGTAAGGCCCAGCTTCATAAACGTAACGGACTGTCTGCTATGACCGAAACAATGTGACGGCTGTAAATTTAGGTTTCCTTTTTGTATGAGTTTGAGTCCAATACATATAGAGATGAGTTGGAGTCGGTTTAGATACCTTGTGGCCGACTCTAGGAGTCATATATACACATGTATTCGTGCATTTTGAGGGTTGACCACGATTAATAGATTGAAACTTCAGTAAGAGAGCCTCTGGCACTTGTTCTTCTCCTAGGTTTGCACAACAACTAGAGAGAGGAATTGAGTGTTTTCTTTTCTCATGTTCTTGCTTTTCCCTTCGGTTATTGCAAGGCACGTCTTCCACTTCCTCGTGGTCGGGTGGAAGAACAATCAAGAGTGTGGTTGGATGAGTTCATATGTCGCAGGTCGTTGCACCACTGGCCACGCCAGACTCATCAAATTCCTACGTCGAGAAGATCAGACACTCCGTGTCGTAACCCGATATCGTCCAGATGGCGGTGGAGACCGCTCAGCATTTAGTGTGATCGGCTAATGCAAGCTACTGGTTCCAATACATATAGGTACACACTGCGAAATAAATGCTGCTTGATTTGTACACAAGCTATGTTAAGCATCACGAGAAGCAAGAAGAGATGTTTTTTTAACAGTGTATACGAGTACACGACCAGTAAATGTAATTAACAGTCTAAGCAGACGAGTAAAAAACAGTCCAAGCAGACACTCCCCAAGAAGGTGATCGAATATTTAATCAATCAGTTTGCACCGGTGAAAACACGTTATGCCATTGCTACCGGAAACATGATATCTGAATCTGAAAAGAGCAGGAAACTATAGCACAAACTTCCTACTGCTCGACCTCCGTCACCTGTGGCTCGACCTTCGTCACCTGCTCCCATTGCCCATCTGACGCTTCCTTCCACAGGGTGATGTCACCATCGCCGGCAGCAACGGACAGTATGTTTCCTGTCAAGGACCAGGACACCCTCCACACTGGAGCCCCGAAGTCGTGCATCACCTTCCCTTCTTCCCACCTGTCCCTTTCTTTCCCCTTGGTCCAGATGACAACCTTACCATCTTGGGAGGCGCTGGCGATGGTCGACTTCGCCGGGCCCAAAACGGGTGCCCATGAAACATCTCTCACGCAGTCTGTATGCATGTCAGAGACCAGAGCGCTCTCCAGTTTCCAGCTACCATTGACAAACGCCCACACCTTGACAACAGAGTCGAAGCCACCAGACACGAGCTTATGAATGAGCTGATCTGAGCCAACCATTGACCCAAGTGCTGTAGCTGGAGCCCACGAGACTGCCGTCACACCGACAGGGTGTGCCCTCTCGATGGTTGCAGTGTCCCATCCTCCATCAGGCCGCATGGTCATGACAGAGATGGTACCGTCGGAAGACCCGCAGGCGAGGCAAAGTCCGAGCTCATGCGGAGACCAAGCAATGGAGTTGACTGAGGACTTGTGGTTGCCGAACACATGGGCCTGAGACCATTGCCCAGCAGCACCCTCCTTCCAAACTATCACACGGCCATCATAGCCGCAGGATGCAAGAATTGAACCATACTTGGGATGGGCCCATCCGACACGCCACACAGGACCATAGTGGCTAGCGAGGGTTGCAAGAAGCTGGGATGGGGTGGATGCACCTCCAATGTTTATGATCTTCACGGTGGAGTCAGAGGAGGCTGTGGCAAGGCGCTTCCCGTAGTAGTCAATGGCAGAATCATGAACCATGTCCTTGTGGTCTAGCTCTATCTTCTTCGACGACATGGTGGTGCCAACCTAGTTTACACCCCTGCCTTGACAGCCTCCTTTCTGGTCCTACACATGATTCAAATGAAGTAATGAGATCGATTCACCAATGCAGACAGCAGACCAGACAGTGCAATTTATTGTATAGAGAAAAACTGCATCATACCACCCCAGTTGGACCTGAACAATAACACAGTAACAAAAATACAGAGAAAGCGTGCATTAGCAGTTCCTTGTGTTTTCCCCACCTTACCATTGTCTCAGTAAACACCAGATGAAAAAAGCAAAACCTTATTGTTGCACTAAGACATAATGTATAGTATCTTTTCTTGCAACAAACATCAATGTTCTTGTAAACAAAAATCAATGCATGGAACAAAAGGCAACATATTTACCAGGCTTGCTACTTTGGGGGTGAAAATTGTTTCATAGACATAGAATCAGAGTAATATTGACTGAAAACTCTCAGCGTTAGCTTGCAACTTGCTGGATCAGACATTCACAATGGTTTCTCCCTTCTCTCATCACAGCAAAGACAAAGGCCTAATATTTATAGACCTAAAATAATCAAAACAGTAACTTTCACAGAACCAATACGAACCAACAACAATGCCTCTACATATTTCAGATCTAAATAAGGAGCTTTCACTAAACTCATTGGGATTAACAAACAGCAGTGCCTAACATGTTTTAGAAAAATCCATGGATGGAATCGTTTCGGTTCAGGGCCGGATCTACATCGAATTTACAGGTTCACCATGGGATCTGACAAACTACAACACGAATCATCATCTCTTCACACGCCAAACAACAGAAACAAAAAAAACGCACTTGGATCATCGTAGCACTACCATCCACAACCTCCTCAATCCAAGGTTAAAATTTTCCAATGCACACACAGGGGCGGGGGATGTTAACGATCTCCGGCTGGAGCTCACCGCGCCGGCCGCCGGAGAAGAGGGAGGGGGGGCAGATCTGGCGAACGGTGGAAACGAAGGGAGGGGAGAAGAGCTCACCGCGCCGGCCGCCGGTGTTCACAGAGAAGATCTAGGGGAGGCGTTCAGACAGCAGAAGAGGAAGAAGAGTCGGATTCGTACCTCGCGCCGAGGAGGAGCACGGATCGAAGAAACGCGCGAGACACGACGTCGACGACTCTGGTGTTCTTGCCCTCTCTCTCTCTCTCTCTCTGGTTCGTGGGGTTTTCTCTCTTTAATCTCCTTTTCCTTGTTATTTTTGTATTGTCTCCGTTTTTTTTTTTGCAAATAGGACCTCCAAAAGGAAGGAAATAATAGAATCGGACTTGGAACTTAAGAGCCATGTACTACTAGTAACCCTGTCACGTTAATAGAGGTATGAACCGTATGGTAGTTTCGCAAAAAAAAAAAAGGCAACGTCAGTTAACTCAACGATAAAACAGGTACTCCTTGGGTTCACAAAAACATGTTGCTTTGGAATACGTGTAGCTAAACTTTAAAAACTTTGGTTATCGATATCTTTTAAAATATTTAGATTAGATACATGAAAATCATATGTGTAGATTCGCCTTGAAAATTACTTTTATAATATTATAATTTCATTGGGTTTTATAATATTTTGGGGACTGTGTCGATGTCCTAAACTACTTCTTTTTATAAAACAGAGGGAGTATGTGTCAAGACAAAGACCCTGTTTGTTTGAGCTTTTTCTTCGGCTTATAAGCCAAAAAGGCAAAGCCCAAACAAATGAGTAGCTTTTTCAACTGACTTATGAAAAGTTTAAGCAACTTTAAGCCTATATGGCAAAAGTCGTGGGAGATATGTTTGTTTGTGCTTTTACAGGATAAAATAGCCATTTGCCACTAAACTTCAAAAAAATTCCCCGCATGTACCAGGGTATAAAATGTTTTTTCATAGTCCCATGACATGCATTCTCTCCCCTCCCTTCCCTCAATGCGCTCCCATCCCCGCGCGAGCTCAGTCCGCCCGCTGCTACCGCCCACTACCTCCACCTCCTCCGCCGACAACCCTATTCAGGGCTGGCGGATCCGCGCCCTCTCCGTCCAGATCTAGCGACTCGAATCAACCTCCTTGCCACCTGCCACCGCCATGAGCTTTGTCCGACCACCTGCCCGCTGCCTCCCCCTCCTCCGCTTATCCCTCCTCCGTCGGCAACCCCATTTGCGACCGGCAGATCTGCTCCCTCTCCATCCAGATCTGGAGGCTCTAATCGACCTCCTCGCCACTTGCCGTCGCTGCCCACGAGCTCTGTCTGTCCACCCGCCTGCTGCCTCCCCCTCCTCTGCTTATCCCTCCTCCGTCAGCAACCCATTCGCGGGCGGCGGATCCACTCCCTCTCCATCCAGATCTGGAGGCTCGAATCGACCTCGCCACCCGCCGCCGCAGCCCACGAGCTCTATCTAGCCACCCTCCCGCAGACTCCCCCTCCTTCGCCGGCAACCCCATTCACAGCCGACGGATCCGCACCCTCTCCGTCCAAATCAGGTGACGCCGCTAGATCTCGAAATTGAGTTGCGGAGGCGGTGTAGCTCCCATGGCCGACACGCCCGTGTGGCACTGCGGTGGAGCTGACGTGGCCCGCAAGTGAGGATTAGGATTTTTCTTGAAAATAATTGTTTGATATCATTATCATATTGCATAAAAAAATCGAGGGTTCTTCCTTCTACATTTGTGCAGAATCGATTCAAATGTTTGTTCTGTTGTTCTATTCATTTGTGTTCTTGTATCATGTGAATATGTTTGCGTTGTTCATCAATCATCGTGTTCTCAGCTGTTCTAACAAATATTTCACTGTATGCCAAGTTGTAGCTAGTGTGAAGTTTTCTTTGGTTCTTGAAAGCAAGATTCTTGCTTGATCAAGATTTCTTGGAAGAAGTGAGTTGTTTATCAAAAGTTTGAAATAGATGATGACTTTATTAGTGAATGAACAAGTGGTAACATGTATCTGGGTGTTTTAGACTTTTCAACTTTAAGCTATAGCTCAATAGGTCAGAAAAGTCAGAAAAAAACCATGCTACCAAACACCCTTGTTTAGCTTTAAAATAGACTGTATATAAGTTATTTAATTAAGGAAAAAACCAGCTTTAAGCTATAAGCCAAAAAGTCTGCCTCAACAAACAAGGTCAAATAATGCAAACCATAAGTCACGGAGACAAAGCTGCTGTTTCTTGTGAAATTCAAGGACTCTACAAGTGGAGTATACCGCTTTCCGAAAACACGTTAGTCCTATATATCCGTAATGACGAAATCTCATGTTTTGCTTTTCCTCCCAGCTGCCTCGTAAAGTTGCTACAAACTAGAGCGACAGACTTTTTAGCCTTGTCTGGAAGACCTTTGGATTCTTTGCTACTGTAATTTGTGGGAACAGGGTATATTTTTGCATAAAAGAAAGGGGCATATAGGTTCTTATGTTCAGGTTGCTACAATTACAAGTGGCTCATGTCAGATTCAACCAAGCGATTGGAGTTTGGAGGTACCTGCACAAAGCAATTAACAGGCAAAGCAGGATTATACATCAGTTTTCAGTATTGTGGCTGGGACACGGCTTTGCCAAGTCCACCAAATCTTGCCCCTCTCAACAAAGAAGAATTACCCTCAGCAGTTCACAGAAAACACACCGTTCATACAGCTTACGATGGCACATTGTACAGTAACTGATTGTACCCCTACAAAGAAAACACAGCACCAGTTACTTTCATTAACCATGGACCATGGTTAGCAAAATTAGCCTGTCTTGCTATTTTCTGCATCATGACAACTCAAATGGTCCATAAACTGGTCAGGAATGGTTCCATTCATGGCAGACATTTGATCAACCGTCAGATAATGGGCAGGTTAGCAACGTTTTCACTCTTGCGAACACATACACAATTGCATGATCAAACTACCAATATACAATTATATGACAACATATGGAACAAAAACCTTGTGACTGTCAACTGGCATCACTAGTGGGGGGAACAAGACTTGCTACAACAACGCGTCAGTCAGAAGATCAGCAACCATTTCATCAATCAAGGACCCTAGCAACTCTGTTGTTATGTCTTTGCCAGCTTCGTATGATTCCATCTCGAAATCAACCCAACTCCCGAGAGGACTACTCATTTCTCTGTACACGAGTTCATCCACCATCCATTCCTCATCAACCTTCAGACTGGTCATCTCTCGGTAGATTTCTTCTGCCGAGAGCTTCTGCAGAATTGCCATTCCCATAAACCATGAGCCATAGCCAGCGTTGAAGTAGTATGTGCATTTCACACTTAACATGTCATTTACACAGTCAAAGAGCAGCCTACGAATCATTCTGAAAGCTTTGCTGTCTTCTTCACCCACCGCCAACCTAAAAGTGCCATTTAATTCTTCCAACAGATGTGGATCCAGGATATCTGAATTATCAAATCGCTCCAAACAAGAGCAAATGTGATTGCTGAGAGAACTAGCATTCAGTATTTCTCTTATAAAATCTATCTCCTGTCTACAATCCATACGATATGAACTGCTGCTTTCTGATGGGGGGATTTCTGCTGTAGTCACTGTGATTGACGAGGCTGTGTCAGAATACTCTGATAAAGCATCCATTTCTAGGAATTTACCGTAGTGTGCAGAATCAGATGTTGCTGCTCCTTCAGTTGAACTAAATAATCTTGTTCCTGCAAAGTGAAAAAATAGAGACGTTTTGAGGAAGATCTATGGTTAGTGCAATAGCAACAACCAAGCAACTGTATACTTACCGTTTGCACTTCTCCAGCTCTCTGCTGAGCTGCAGGTTTCGGTTGAAAGAGAAGCTTCCCATGTCGAATGGGGGCTTAGGTGAAGATGTTCTAACTCCGCTTGATCCATGACATCATTATCATACTTCATAGATTGAGATGACTGATGAAAGAGAGATAATGTTAGCATACCGACCAATTCTTAACCTGTCACGGTTACTTCACAACTTTAGAACAGCAGTGAGAAGGCTCAAGTGTTCAACTCGGTATACCAAAGCTGAGTTTCCTTCATATCTGTATGATCTATGAGATAAATTCAGTGCTTTTAACTTTGCTCAGAACTGATCGTGTCCAACCACAATATGCAACCCAGATATCAGTCTTTTGCTCTTACTTCTGATGGACAACACAGATTGTCTCTCTTTTAGAGCAGAAACACAAACACAAACCTAAACCTTCTGACGTATTATAAACTACTAAACAGTCAAGGCCGAATCCGGCGACGAAGGTCAGTCGCATGCCCTAATTCAGTGGGATCCCCGCTGCCCCAAGCTAGATCGGGTCGTTACGGCCGCCTCCCAACTAGATCCAAACAAATTTGGCCAGATCTGTTCGCCACACCGCCGGTGACGGGCTTGTCAGCGGGCTCGAGGAAGACGGAACCAGCGTCGGTAGCCAGGGCCACCTCCCCTGACGTCCCGGCCATCTCCCCCCTCTGCTCCAAGTGTCGCCCGCGCCGTCGGGTGCTCCCAACGCCTCCCACACGCCACCCCGCTGCCGGATCCAGCCCGGACCAAGGCATCACCGCCTCCTGAGCTAGCTCGCGAGCGCCGCCACCCCTCTCCTACTCCGGATCCGGCCTGCAAGGCACCGGCTGCTGCCGGCCAGCGCCGCTTCGCCACTCCGCCATCGTCTGCGGTTGCTAAGGGTTGTCGGCAATAGGCTGAGCCAACCTCCGCCGCCCCTAAGCTGCCTCCTCAACACTACGTCGGCCTTGACTCCGCGGAACCCCATGACCCCCTCGCCTCTGGTCCCATCCGAGGAGCTCGGGGTGGAGGCGGTCTCCACGGGGCGACAAAGCCCGTGGGGATCCATGGTGGGCCCATAACCCACTCGACACTAGCAGCAACAGGGGAGAGGAGATAGGGAGATGGAGGTCGCGCTCGGGGAGATCAAGATGTGTGGCTTAGGAGAGTGATGTATGGAAAATGGATTGGGAGAGAGAGTGGTGATGGGAAAATGGCTGGTTGTGTTGGCTGATACCGACAGGTATCCGACTGCATGCTGCTAGTTATCTTGAGTCTTTTCTTTCTTCATGTCATTTTTCCGTTGTGTCGATCCAAGCCCGTAACACTCTATCTTTGAGTTCGTCTAAACCGTGCTAGTCCATAAAGTCCTTGTCAGTCAGTCGATTGCTTCTTAGCCCTTTCTGAGCTGTTGCAGATTATAGAAATCGCTATGATGCCACCGCTTCTCTCTAAGCTGCCGCCTCGAGCTTCTAAGGCCGTCGCGCTTCTTGTGCACTGCGCCATCGCCGTCTCGGGCTTCGATCTACGCCGCCATGCTTGTATCCATTCCTCTACGGCTTGATTTGGCAGCTCTCTCTATTCCTGTCGGTTTCATCATCTTCTTCGTCGTGTTGTTACGGTCGACTTTGCTCCCGTCTGCCTCTACTTTCTCAGCCCCTGCACCTTGTGCTTTATGGGCTGTCACACGACCCCAGATGGGAGATCTTTTGATACTCGACATATTTTCCAAGAGCTGCACGCTACGGCGACATTACCAAGACTCGGACTTCGGATTTTTCCCTATTTGTGTTATTCATTTCCAAATGTAATGCTATTGCATACGCCTTGCATTTGAGAGGGGGGTTAGAATAGGAATTACTTTGTATTTCCTCATATGCCTTTTGTATTTTCCTATATATGTATGGCATATATCTCCCTGTACTCTATATATATTGCCCATTAGGCCTCTTGAAAATATACACAATATTCATAACATGCCTAACTAGATAATAGAATCATTTTTTTTTTGGGCATTTATCATATGCTCACCACCAGGAAAATAATATGCATAGGACATAGAGTTGACAAGAAAGAGGCATAATAGGAAGAGAAGTGTCCCAGATGCCATACCTGACCACTTTTTGATGCAAGATCTGTCCTGGGGAATTTGGCTTTTCCATCCTTGAAAGACTTTAAGGGCTCCCTTTCATAATCAGTAGATGCAATGCTAGATGTTTCACATGCCGATGCCGTATCTTCCAAAACTGGTGAAGGGGCGTATATTCGAACACCTTTGGCTGGCTTAAAATAGGGTGACCTCGCCCCAGAAGTCAATTCTCTCAACTTCTGCTCCAGAAGAAGTCCCAAATAATCACCATCAATGGCATCAAGTTTAGGATCTGATGCATTGCTTGAAGTTGACACTGAGTTCACATTCTCTATAAACTGTTTTTCCACTAAATGATTGGGAAAGTGAGAACCAGGTAATAATTTATCAACTGGTGAGGTAAATGTGAATGAAACAATCTCAGTGCTGATTTTCTTTTTGTTTGTAGAAAAAGATGATTGCTCGTCTATCACAATATTGTGCCGAACGCGCCTTTGGCTTCTATCAGCAACAATTTTATCACTTGACCGGCTTTTCTCTGAGTACATCCTCCCATCTGGTAATCTTCTCGGCTTGGGGATTGTTTTGGCTGTAGAATTTAGTTTTCTATTTGCATAGTTGATTGGCTGCAATTCCAACTTTCTGTTACCTTGAGTACTGTTTTCAGCAAGTGTGCTGGCAACCCCAACCTTTCTGGGAGAGGCATTTATTGAACGCGTGTTGCTTCGTTGCTGGCTGAGTGTTGCTGACTTTGAATTCACCTTGTGCTTAACACCCATTGCATTCGGCTTTCTGTTATTTTGCACAAGCAAGTTGGACGAACTTGCCATGCCCATTTGGTTATTACTCTTTTGTTGGTTCAACCCATCTCTCTCAACCATGTTAGGTTCAGGATCCCTACGAGTTGCAAGTTTCCTACTGCTTTTGCTCATACCTTCTCTTCCTTTGTCATTTGTAGCTCTAGAATCTGGTGATGATCTATTGCCGGCCTTGACCTTTAGACCAACTGGAGCACCTCCATTTGACTGCGAGACCCTGGAAGAAGAGGTGCTCTCTGAACTTTTCAAGCTTCCATCCAAAGGTTTTCCACTCAGTGGCCTGGAAGATGCTGAGCCATTGCGCTTCTTCAGTGCTTCATTAAGTCTTGGTGATCTTTGTTGAACCCTTGCGATCTCTTTTGGGTTGTAGGCACGCACAGCATTTGCGTACCCAACATCACGAACTTTGTAAGAGCTAATGTTCTCAACTCCAGGCCCAATAATCCTAGATGCTGCCTCCATTATATCAGCGGCATTTCTGCTGGATATATGATTAGGATTCTTTATAGGGGACAGTAACTTATATTGTGCAACTGATAGTGTCCTTTTGGCACATCTTGGGGGCAATGCTTCAATTTTAAACCGGTCAATAGGACTACCTGGCATCTTATGAGGACTACCAACATAGCTTCTACCAATCAACTCATCATGGACATTGTTTTGGAAGGGTTGTTGCACAGTTAATGGCATCGAGTAGGATCCAGATGAGCTTGCTGCAGGCATGGAATCCAAACCCATAAGCCTCGCTACAACAGTGGGGCCCCTCCTCGCATGAGCTTCGTCGTCAATTACTGAAGATGAATAACTATGCTCACTGCTTTCCTTCAAACTGGGCGCATCTTCAAGGATCTGCCAATATGCACAGTTTAATTCAACAAAAAGACAGTAAGCAAGAAGCAGAACTACAGCTAAAAAGATTACACACACGCAAACACGCACCGAATTTGACTGTGTTCTTGGCGTGCCGCCATCAACTTCATTCCCATCTCCAGTATTCCCTGCAACGACAGCATTAGTATGTAAGCTGGGCTCAGCCCCTACCTCCATTTGTAAAAATGGCACATTTGCTTACTCGCAATCGGAGAACTGCCCCCGCTTCCGCTGAACAGCCGCTTCTTGGACTTCTTGCCCCAATCAAACAGGCTAAAGAAGCCATGTCCCTTTGCAGCAGCTTTCTCCACATCCATTTCTCCTCAGTCCTCACTCTCGAAACCTGCAAAATCAAATGGCTCACATAAACACAACAAATAGTACAGGATACCTAAACACATTTAGCCTAAATGCAGCTGAACTAGTTAATCAAGAAAGCGCCATCAACGAGTCCCCCCAAACCCAATCTTTATCCCAAATTTGACCCCAAAAAACTCGCGCAAGCAAATAGATTCGAAATCAGAGCAGAACGCCTGCACCCTACTCCAATCGTCCGTAAATATACCCAAAATGCAGGTAATCCCCACCTAAGAATCGAACGGCCCGAGAAACCACAAGGCCGCCGCGGCGGAGAAGACAGCAAAGATCCGGCCTTTCCGACGCAGCAGCAGTCAACGGCACGGGATTCACCCAACCAGCGCCCAATCCGAGCCAAATCGCCGCGCATACCAATCCGGATCGAGCCGCATTGGGCCGTGGCTCGTCGGGAAAGCTCCCAAAGCAGCGCCTTTTTTTGTACAAACACCTCGAACAAATGGCGCCGTGGATGGAGGATCCGCGCGAGGCGCGGGGGCGTCACATTAGGGCTCGCGAGGGGGAGAGGAGGCGGAGGTGACCGCAGCCGTGGAATCCATTAATGCGGCTGCGTGAGGTGGGAGAGGAGGAGAGCGAGGTAGATGGCAGGGAGGGAGGGAGGGAGAGGGAGCCTTTTTCTCTTTCTTCTTCTCTCGCTCCTGTGTGCAGTGTCGTGATCTTTATGACGAAGTTTTATGGGGGAAAAGGGTTAAATTTTGGGGGCTTTTTGGGATCGGTTTGGTCGTTTCCGTGATGTAACGAGATTTGGCGTTTGGGATTCGAGCATTTGGCCCAAAATTTTGGATCTTTGTAGGGCGTTTCGTCAGAGGAAAAGAACGCCTGTTTTCGGTGCGATGGGGCCGGTGAAACAGGTGTTGTTAGGACAGTCACACTACCCGCAGGAGCCTTTCACTGTGTCCGTGGACTCTCCTTTTCTTAACTAATAAAAAAAAAGAGTTAGCGGAACGATCATCTCATCTCTAGAAAAAAAACTTGCACCGACTCCTTCCACGCCTTCTGTGCGTACTCTACACCATCCCGTCTTAAAAAAAGGCTAAGAAAAGACATAAGAAAACTATTGAACAAAACTCTGCGACGTCTGCAACGCTGCATGCGTCGACGTCGACCAGGTGCGCCACTAGGAGCGCCTCGTCGGCACGCGGCATTCATGATGCTCGTGTCTGGGGAGATCCACGAGAGTCAGCTCTGCTGCGCGCGGAAGGCGCACTCGGACCTCTCGGCCGTCATCATCAACAACAACACGGCTGCCTAGGGAGGAGGCGGTGTCATCTCCTTCCTCACCTCCCACTGTAACCGCTCTTTCGGCAACGCACGCCCCCCTCCCGCACCGCGGCTCTCAGCTCCTCCGCCTCCTCCCACTTATGCTCGCCTTCGTGGAGCGTGTCTCATCTCATATACTATTCTTTTTATCCGTTGTAACGCGCAAGTATCTAACTAGGACACGATGATATGAAGAATCAATTCATTCATGGACATATTATTGTTGATTTACCTAAAAACATCATTGGTTCTGAGTTCTGACCACAAATGTGTGCACGACTTAAACCATTAGAACTGTTTGGTCTAACTTCAAATGTGTCCCTACAGATATCCAATATAAATACATGTTTTTTGCTTGCTTTGAACAATCGCTTGAGTTTTTTTTTTAGCCATGGAATGCAATGCGGAATTGTTTTGCTGACTACTATTTTTTTAGTGAGAACCGATTAAAAAAGCTTAGCGGGGGCTCGACACGATGAATATTCACTAGCTTGGAGTTGCATCCGGAGGGAGTTCATCACGGAGGCAACGAGGAAGAAAGTTGTGATCGAGGAGATTACCTGCACGAATGATGTGTGAGAGCTCGTCAAGGTAGCTAGAAGCGTAGCATAGAGCAAGTACATGAAGATTGTCTTCCAGCCCGAGGCGGTCATTTACGGGAAACCGATGGTGTACGTGAATTTTGTACCCAAGGCGCTGGGCCACCTTGATGATGTCAGGGGCTCTACAAGCGGGCAAGCGCAGCCCGAGCTTGAAGACGACAGTATGGAATGTGTTGCCTCGGAGGATCATAATTTGTGCGAAATGAGGGGGCAGAATCGTGGTGGTCGGCTCGTATTGACTGTCACAAGTATCTACCGGACCAGACTCTCGGGTTGGAGTCCGACAAGGACGCCGACCCAAGCTTGGATGGTAGCGACGAGGATGAACACTAGCCCGGTGGTCCAACCAGGGGAATTGTGTTATCAGAGGTGCCTTATGTGGTATCGAGACTTAATAATGTCGCGGTACGTTCGCTCGTGCTGCCGCAAGAAGGCTCCTACTGGGGGTTTGATGTCAACACACTCTTAGTTGGGCAGCGCTTCCCTATCAAGGAGACCGTGCAATAAGCTATAGCATGGTACGCCTTGTCCATCAGTCGTGTATACCGAGTGCACTGGTCTAACCCAAGATATTACACAGTGAAATGCGTAGTGGAAGGCTGCTTTGGCAAGGTCAGCGCTTACAGAGTAAATATGTTCGACTCGGTATTCGCGGTCAAGACAGTGACCGACCACGCTTGCAAGCTTAGCGAGCCCCTGTAGAAGCATCAGAACGTGACTTCCGCATATGTGGCGAACCTCATCAAGCACCTAGTTGCGGTGGACGTGTCCGTCTCCCCCAAGCTGCTGATGTCTGAAGTCGCCAATCAGGTTTCCTATCTAGTCATCTACAACAAGGTTTGACAAGCCAAGCAAAACGTCATTGAGTCCATGTACGGGACATATGAAGAGGCGTATAACTTTGTGCCGAGATTGCTTCACCAGATTGCCGAATCAAATCCCGGCACGTACATAAACAAACTTGGCCGTGAAGATGCTGAGAAAGGGCCCAACCGCTTCATATTGGACCAAGTGTTCTGGGCTTTCGCTCGGTCCATCGGGGGCTTCCAGTTCTGTCGTCTCGTGATGACGATGGATGACATTTTCCTCACGAAGAGGTACAAGGGCACCATCCTCATCAAGATGGCGGCCGACACGAATGACCAGCTTCTCCTAGTGGCATTTGCCATTGTGAAGAGCGAGAACACAACTAGTTGGCTGTGGTTCCTGTCAAACGTGAAGGCAATGGTGATGGGAGATCGGCGCAATGTATATCTTATCACAGACCGCAATGCTGGGTTGTTGACGGCCATCAACATCATGCAGCATGGGACGACCCCCTTACCAGTGAAACGACGTGCAATCCAGGTGGTGCATAAGGCATTTTGCATCTAACTTGTTTAAGCGGTTTCGCAGTCAGGATGTCATGAAGACGTTCAAGGCATTGTGTCTGCAGAACCAAAGGCGGAAGCTTGACTCCATTTGGGGAGACTTTGAACACCGGACTACGAGGCATACAAGGAAGTCCACTTCGGAGGTACTCGAGGGAGAGTAACCCCATAGTGCCATAAGTTTCTCGGAGTGGATTAATGGCTACTCTCCTGAATTAGAGAAATGGCCCCTTCTATATGACACAGACGGTGCGAGGTACGAGATTATGAAGACCAACATGTCTGAGGTGTACAACAGCATCCTCAAAGGTGTACGGTGCCTCCCTATCACCGCGATCGTCGATGAGACATGGACTCGCGTTGTTATTTATTTCGTCAATAGAGCCACCGCAGCCAAGCGACAGATGGAGGAAGGTAAGCAGTAGTTCGAGAACATACAGAGGCACATGGACAAAAAGATGAAGAAGGCTCGGATGCACGACATCCAGGTGATCGATGGCCTCAGGAGGAAGTACGAGATCAGGCTTCAGCAGAAACACATCAACAGTCATGCACCCTGGGTGATGTGGTGACATGCACCTGCAATATGCCGAAGCTCCTGCACAAGCCATGCTCGCATGTGTACAAGACGTGTACACAAATGAGGCAGATGTGTGTGATGTACTTCTCCGAATGCTATGACATACAACGCATTTTCGGTACATGGAGTGCGGAGTTTTACTCGTACGGCTTGGAAATGAACTACAAGGATCTTTGACCGAACATGGTGCAATGGGGCCCGAACATGGACTTGAAGACAACAGCGAAGAGGCGATGGCAGACGCGGCGCTTCCGAAATGACATGGATGCTAGCCAACGTACCAGTATTAGCCGCACAAGCGAGTGCAGGATATGCAAGACCCCTCGACACTCAGCAAAGGATTGTCCCAACAGACCGAGCTCGTCTGTCGTTATTCGATGTCGTAAAGTAATGTTGTCTCCGCCTTGTTTTCTTATGTACGGCAAAACTTGTACGAGTTATCTATAATTTGCATCCTTGCTACGTTCTTCACTGTACGGTGCACTGACATCCTTGCTATGTTTTTGTTATGTCGCGGGAAGACGATGAAGATGCTACTGGCTTGAAGAGACTGCAAACACCAATCAACTTATATTGAAGATAAATGTGCTTTCTACCATTCATTTAGAATAAGTCAGGGAATACAATCGAATCATTTGCATCTATCAAGTCAGAGGTGATCTATCAAAGTCTTCTTAGTTCTCTTATGAACCTAGAGTCAGAAATCAACCGTGCTTCAAAATTGCCTATTTCTCATCACTACTGTAATGTTCTAACATGCCTATTTTTTGTGCTATAGGATAATGGTCATATTTTATGCCCTAAACATGCATCGAAGGTGCTACTATGTGATGATGTGAGCTTAGCAAGAAAAGAGATTGTCCCGGAGACTAGTTGCACACACACATTTTTATGCTATAGGACGCTTTTTGTTAATTTATCAGTTTTTTGTGGATGATATTCTTTAATATTGTATTGTACCACAGGCTAGATAGTATTGCGTATGAACCAACAAAGGGAAAATGCGTGGCGTGCAGATCATATAACGATGTACTGTAGCATTCGAAACGCACACAAGTCGGAGGTTACGATATATCGTTATATGATCTGCATGCCACATATTTCTCTTAGTTGGTTCATGAACAACCTTATCTAGTATGTCGTATGATACAATATTAAAGAATATCATCCACATTAAACCGATAAATAAACAAATAGTGTCCTATTTGATCGTGTTACATGTGATAATACCCCTCCTCCTTCATCCCGATTGCAATAAACCTGCGTGTGTTTCATGTAATGCTTGTAACGCTTAAAATGTTGACAATTATCTGTATGAAACCGTACATTGCAAACCTTTATTTCATGAAACCCTAATTAGGACGTGACCCAACGAGACAGCTTTGCGCAGTGACGTGACGCAATGAGGCAGCTTTGTCCAGCGACATGACCTAACAAGGAAGCTTTGCGCAGCGACGTGACTTAACGAGTATGCTTCGAAGGGCACGTCGCATGGACGTGAAACACATTTGTGCCTCATCGCAATGGAGCTGCTACAGCTGCGTCCGCTCCCGCTATAAATACTATCGTGTTGTTATCATTGCGTCATTTTTCCAAAGTTCTCCAATAGAGTTGCAATGCAGCTAATTTGTGGAGCCCATTCATACATTGCAGTCCTACCCACCGTCAAAATCACTATTGGCCATGTCATCGGCCAAAGATCATTTTCTAGAAGTAGGGAAAAATATAGCACATTTGGAATATCTCACGACCTCCTCTAGACCGCTAATATGCCTTGCTGGCAACACATGATGTTTACATACAAGCACGTCTCCAGAAAGCAACACATTGTATATCGATGTCTCCAACAGAGTTGCAATGCAGCTTTTTTCTATACATTCCAAGTCACATGAAATCATAAAACCCTAATTTTCGAAGCCTAAATCCTAATCTTCGCGACCTAAATCCTTCATTTTTTAGGCATATAAAATTGTAGAAATAGTACGCAATCAAGTCCACTGCGTGATGAGCCTAAATTTATTTTATAATTTTTTGGACCTTATTTTCTACATTTACACATTCGTGCAAACAATACACTTATATGAAATTGCGAGAAAATTTCTGAAAGAATAAAATTATAGAAAATTTACACAAGTAAGTATACTGTGCCGAGAGGCTCCATGTAAAATTTTATAATTTTTTGAACTCAATTACTATATTTTAAAAATCCCACCACCACGGCCAAAACCGAAACCCTAATCGGTGTTAGGAGCATTTACATAAAATCAAAACAAGTAAAATTATGAAAAAAAATTACATAAGAAAGTACACCGTGTTAGGAGCATTCACGTAAAACTTCACAATTTTTTGAACTAATTTGCTATATTTTAAAAATGCTATGAAATCCGCGGATTAGATCGGCTAAAACCCTAACCCTAATTGGAAGGGGACACGTGACGGGTGGCGGGATCACCGCACGGCGGTCGTGCGGCAACGGCAACCGTGGCGAGCGCGGAGCGCCTCCGCATGGTGGCTGTGCGGACGAGGTGCTATTTTTGCAAAAAAAAATTCTAGCACGACTATTTTTGTAAATACGATGCTAAAAAATGTTAGTATGGAAAAAAAATTCAAAATAAGTCCGCAGCGTAGAATACTTAGTGGATAGATAGACACAGCGCGGTGGTAGGTCACTCGTACAAGAGGGGCTTATGGCCCGTCTTTTGTACTACCCCTAGTGTAGACGTGTAGTAGTGTAGAGTCATCTTAATTTGTTCAACCGACGTCGACAGAGATGAGCGGCAGGTATAGGCCCTCTTTGTTTAGGCTTAGGCTTTTTGGCTTATAGCTTAAAGCCAGCTTTTTGGCTTAATCAGCTTATAAGCCTCTAAGCTTTTAAGCCAAGCTGTGTTGTTTGGTAGTCAGGCTTTTTGTAGGATGTTGGCTTATTGAGTTGTGTGTGAAGGATGAAAGGTCTGAAATACCCTTAAGGGTTTAAAGGATCTTGTTAAGCATGTATTTAAACTGATTTTTTTTATGGGATCGAAAATATGACGATACATGCATTTTGATAGCACTTTCGGTCTATTTATAGTGCAAATGTAATTATATATAATGACCGAATTGCATGGTAAGACACTATTTTTTGTACTAGGTAGTGCTATGTACCAACATTAGATAGATGTACAATAACATGCCTAATGACACATAAAAATATAACCGTGTTTCGATGAAAATTCTCTCCATGGCACATAATAATGAAGACAGAAATAGTGCGGACTACAAAGGCAACATTAAGACCTAATCATAGGTTACTGATTACGACTAAAGATCCTAGTATTGCACAAGACCAAGTGGTTCCCCTTCCCTAGAGAAGGTGATTATTAGAACGACTCATCATAGCGACTATTTCTCTCGCTTTGTAGGTTGCTTCCTGAGTCGATTTGGAGCTTGGGATGGTCAAGCATCGCTGGGTTCTTCTTCGTCGCATCATGCAATGGTGCCTCTGTTGGGTCGGTTCGAACTACACTTTTCATGTGACTTAACTTTCTAACACACCAACAAACATCTGAAAAACACAACGGGATGCTTGACATGAATTGAGCCGACAAAGTTAGCAACAATCTGATTGGATGAAGCCAAGATCTACAGAATCTAGTCCGCTATCTCATACTCAGGTTGTTATGTTGTCTTAAAAAATAATGCTTATAACATTGTAATGTCTTCAAAGAATGGAACAAGTTCAGCAAAAATTGTTAAACATACCTATCGATAATGCGACCTCTTTCGACCATCGAACTATTATGCACATCGAATCTAATTGGACCGGAGTATGTCCTTTGTTTTTGTCTAACTTCACTTTTACAATTTTTTCCCTCGGAATCATGCTTCAATGTAGAGGGCAATGAATCGTTTTCCGATCCTTGGTTCCTACACCCATCAACCTTTCTTTTATTATCAGCATTGCCAAGGTCGGGAAGATACGAAATCACAGGAGCGGAACCAAATCAAGAAGGGTCCGGGTCCCCATAACTCACCAGAGTCAGGCGGCGTTGCGCGGCAAAGAAGATGGGATGATGGGGAGGAGGAGGGAGGCGGTGCCGGCCTCGGGAGAGGTGTGGTGGCGATCGGGAGGATGGGATGGAGCAAGCAGTGTCGGGAGGGAAGGAAGCAGGAGGCGTCGAGAGGA
Organism: Phyllostachys edulis; assembly: GCA_036346405.1. Taxonomy (NCBI): domain Eukaryota; kingdom Viridiplantae; phylum Streptophyta; class Magnoliopsida; order Poales; family Poaceae; genus Phyllostachys; species Phyllostachys edulis. The sequence continues at coordinate 3,676,131 of CM070549.1, forward strand.
GGTGTGGTGGGCGATCGGGAGGAAGGAAGAGCAAAGTCGGGAGAAGCGGAAGGGAAGAGCAGCAAAGGCGTCGGGGTTGGGGACGGATTCGGTGTAAAAAATTGAAACGATTTGTATATATATATGATGGCAATTTGAGGGTAATTTTAACGAAGTTCAGTGGCAAACATATATTCTATTCCGCAAAAGCCAAAAAAAAGCACCTCTCCCCTAGCTTATGGCTTTTAGGCTTAAATTGGCTTAACTTATTTTAAGCTGGACAAAAAAGCAACCCCTTTGTTTAGGCTTAGGCTTTTTTGCTTTTAAGCCAGAGAAAAAGCCTAAACAAAGAGGGCCATAGTGTATACGTACGTCAGAGTTGGTGGCAGTGTACAATCATGGTATCCACGGTTGATCGATGTTGGACAAAAATGACGATTTCATCACCGTCTTAGCCATGCATGCGCACCCATGGATATATAGGATGCCAATGCCATGGCAGGTCATGCATGCATGTCCAGTCCAACGCCTGATATATGGCTTGTTTGGTTTACGATTTTACGTAGCTAAATTAAAATTTTGATAATGCCAAATTTCAATGGCAATGCCAAAATTTAGAATCAAAGCAAATGGTAGCCAAATCTAAGGGTATTACCAAACTTTGGTAAGGTAAATTAGGGTTACGAACCAAACACGCCCATATACTCCACTTTGTTGCCATCCTACATACATCAATGCCGTGATTCAAACTCAGGCTATGGTTAATTGGTTAATTTCACCGGTGGCCAGATAGATTCAGATCCTCTGCATTAAAGACCTAAACACAGAGGATGAACAATCCTCTGCATTAGGAGCAGCTCTCAACCGTCCGATCGAAATCTAATGGTTCGGATCAATACAAAATCTTTCCAGCAGCAAATCGTGTACTGTGCTACAGTGTCATGCAGGATTCGCTGTAGCTAACTCGTATGACTGTATACACAGTGTTCCTCTGTATTACCATAGACGATCCGGATCATGGCCCGATCATTGATCTCTACATTAATTGAACAACCGGTTTGGACTACTGCAACTGATCAGTTATTGACGGCCACGCATTTGATGTCAGAATTTAATGGTTACTGAAGGATAATCGGGCTCCTTAATTACTTCTGAGGAGACTTAACTAACTAGACTCCGTCCAAAGACATTAACTGCAGCGCTTAGCAGGCGTACAAAAATATGGTTAAGACGTACACTCGAACCTGACTGAACATTTCACCAACCGTCCCAGCAACGCAGCGCAGTACACAGCTTTCGATCTCCTGTCTCCTCTCCTCTCCTCTCCTCTTGTCTTCTCCACAAGGCACGCATACACTGACAAACACACACATCTACGAAACTACCTGTCTATCTATGATCTGTACACAGCCCAGTGCGAGCTGATGATGCAGGCGTTGGCATCACAATTACAAGTGACAGGAGAGCTAATTATATTCGATCTCCTGCCTGGTTTGCCTTGCAAGCAGGGCACAATCCCATCCACTAATCCGGCTCTCACATCCATCAAATTTTTTTGAAAGGCAGTTTTTTTTTTGGGTATATTCATTCATCGTGTGGCGTGGAGGATCGATACGGCTGTATTGCTTGGATCGATAGGTAGAATGGCCTCGTCGACCGAAAACGGCTGCTGCTGACTGAATGCTGGGAGCCTGAGAGGACTGTCCTATCATTAACTGTTTTTATTCCTTCCTGCTAATCCTGACAAATTAGGGAGCAAATTGATTGATTGGTCGCACACCACTGTCCGCACGGCAATATATGTAGGTGCATAGTCGCCATATACAACAGATTCTCTTCTTTTCCCCGGGCAAGCAAAGGCTCAACCTAGTTGTGGCCTGTCAGGTGTATGTATGTACGGAGTGTGAGAATCTCTCTCCCCCTTTCCCTTTTTTTTGTATCGGTGTCGCACTGCAGCTTCGGTCTGAAGCTCAGTTCAGTCGGACCGGTGGGGAAGTTGGTGTAGATAGCTGCTAGCATGGCGAAGGGTGGGGTGAATGCTGTTTTTCACTCTTCCCCAGACTTTTCTACTGCTACTTTTCACGAAAGGGAGAAAAAAGCAAATATTTTCCCCTCTTTTTTGTTTGCTTTTCTAGATCGGAGATCTGCAGGATTAACTTTTCCATGTTAAACCAAGTGGCTTGGTGCAGTTTGCAGCACTCTGAAAAGGATGATAGCAGCGTGCGCATAGATTCATACGCTGCCTGTAAATAATGTGGAGAGCACGCAATGCGATGACGATGTGAACTTGTAGTACTAAACATTGTGTAATCTTTACAGGTTCATAACAGCAAACCCCACTTAATTCAGCCACGTTATCCTTCTCTTCCTCCTCGCCACTGTGACGCGTTTCCTGCTGGTTCGACTGAACTGCTCTAGTGGCGCGCTGCGCACTAGAGTGTCAGGTTCAGACAACCAGCTGAAATAGTATGTGTTCTCTCAGTCTAGACTCTAGGCCAATTATTTTTCGTTCATGTGAGTGCTCACCGATCCAGAAATCATGTACATATTGCCATTCCATTTCGAAGTGAGACCGTAGTAAATTTTTTCAAAGGAGTCACCTGAATTGTATTGACTGTTACGAAGTTTTAGTGAGATACATGAAGGGACGAGGAGAAGAGAGATTCCCATGCGTGCCGATCTTTAGGTAACATTTTCTCCGCCCATTTCGTAAACTACAAGACAGTGCCGTGGCATGGGACGCACTCATCAGAATCAGATTCAAAGATGCCCTGTGCTTGTCAGATATGACAAGATCGACCAAGCAAAAAAGAGAGAAAAAAGGACAAGGAGAGTTGCATTCCAATGCGGAATGGCTCGAACTAGTGCTCGAATGGAGGCATCAGGATTCAGATCAGAGTGATTCGACCTATATCCATTTGTGGTGTGTTTCCTTCCTGCACAACTGACCTGACCTATTGCATACCAAAAAAAAAAGCAAACAAAGCTGCAGTATGCAGAGACCGCAACATGCAGCACGCTAAACGACGGGGCAACGGCACTGCTCCAAACTAATCTGGGCCGTCGCTTAAGGCCTGGGGAGATTTTGGGCCTTTCACGCGATCGGTCCGGGCTGGATTTGCTGGGCTGTTCCGGGCTGGACTCGTCTGGGAAAGTTGCTTTTTGCAAGCTGCTTGGCTAGTGGGGTTGGCTCGCACCTCATTCTGGCCATGTGGTCCAGCCACCCACTGTCACCGCACAACCTCCATTGCTCGATTCGGATGAGCCACGCCGCTGATATAACTTTTTTTTTTGCGAAAAATGAGGATTTTTTCCCATGGTTCCGCTTCACACTAACTAGATGGGTAGACGCGTGATGCTGCACCCGTCTGCTATTATTTATTTATTTATTATTTTGCATTTTTCGTATATGTATTGACGCATTGAATAGGGCTGGTACATAAGCATCTAAGAGCAAACTATTGTATATCTTGTATAGCTAGTTCTTAGTACTAAGCGATCTCTTTGGAATGGTAGACCAATAGAAGTGTACTCCAAGGTCATTAATGTTTCTTGCTATATCATAAAAAAAAGCAAGTGTTTTTCAACAGTTTAATTGGAAATGTGTTAGTACTTATTTTGAAGGGGCTAATTTGCGTTCCGAGTATATTAGGTACTATCGATGTGTTGATAGGATAACAACAAGTGTTAAACAATGATAGCAACGATATGATCTATATTACAAGAAATATATAAGATTTTTTTTGTCATGTAGCACATAATATTTGTAGTTTCCAATTCGAATGCTGCAACATAGATAGTTTGTTGGGTACAGTTTTTGTTTCGAACATAGTAGGTATTATACATCATGGATGTAGTGGCTAATCTTGTGGCATGGATGTTAAAGTTATGTATATAACAAAGCATAGTATGCTATATGAGCAAAAGGCGGTCATTGTTGCTGCTGTGATGTTGTATCTGAAAGAAGCATGGCTTCGCGGTGTCCGAAGTCTTTGGATATCTTTGTTGTTTTATGCACTACTACAGAAGCCTCATCACGAGCGGTTGCGCAAAATCGTCGAGCGCATTTCGCTTCCGAACCGTCTATATTTGTTGGTCTGTGATAACAGATAGATTATCCTGAGCGGTTCAAAACCGCTCGCGATACGCGATTATCACGACGGTTTTTGTTGAAACCGTGCATGAAACTATATCACGCGATTTTCATCAAAAACAAATGCATGATGAAATAATATCGCGAGCGGTTCTTGTTGAGCAAATGCGTGATGAATTCCTGAGCGGTTCTTGTTTAGAACAAATCGTGATAGCCTTTTCGGGGCAAAAAAAAAAACCAAAAGCGGTGCTAAAACTTCGGAGGTCGTTTAGATGTCCTAAACCTTTTGGGGTTTTCACTTTTTGAGACCTCGCGATGAGAATTTGACCTTGACTTATGGATTTTTCGGATTGAGATTTTCGTTAGCTTTCCAACGAGCCAAAGAACGTCGCAATCGGAGTTCGTATGCAAAAGTTATGATGATTTTACCGAAGTGCGCGATCTACTATATATATTTTTGCCCAAACCAAATAACTCAACATGAACTACACATCACAGTAGCATCAACTCAATAATCCACATCACAAAGCAAAGGGGAGTAGAAAGTGAGGTCGTGGGAGGCCGGGCGACCAAGAGGAGGTCAAGGCAACGAGGTCGTGGGAGGCCGGTGGACGACGAGGTCGGGCGAAAGTGGAGGAGGCGGGGTGATAGTTCGGATGAGGCCGGGACGAGTTGGAGGAGGCATGGGCGACAAGCTTAGCGGAGGCTGGGCGCAAGGTGCGAGGAGGAGAAGCTAGAGGTGGAGATGGAGGTATGAGTGTGAGGAGGAGAGACCGCAGAGGAGAGATGGACGTTATATAAGCGAGTTTGCAGCACGCCCATTATGTTCAAATTTTCGTTTCCGCCCTACAATCGAGACGGTTCTTGTTAAGAATCGCTATGCGTGATATTTATCACAGACGGTTTTTAATAGAACCGCTCGTGATCATTCTGAATGGTTCTATTAAAGAACCGTCGACGCAGGCCTCCGAGCGGCGGTGCGGCGAGAGGATAGCGAGATATCAAAGCGGTTCTTAATTAGAACCGCATCGCGATAACTAATTATCACGAGCGGTTCTTATTCGTAACTGCGTCGGTACTATCACGAATGGTTCTTATTCGTAACCGCTGCGCGATTGGCTGAATTATCGCGAGCGGTTTGTGAATAGAATCGCGTGATAATTCCTGCACGATTCTATTAAAGAATCGCTCGTGATAAATGACTATCGCTGAGCGGTTCTAAATAAGAACCGCTCGTGATAAACTTCTTGGCGCCAACCGCAGTTCGACAGATCCAACATGCGGTTGCCCAAAGGAATCGTTTGTGATGAAGCGTCTACTATAGCCTTTATTTTGTAGTAGTGATGGTGTATCCTACAACATGAACATGAACATGAAATGGCTTCTATTTGTGATCGGTGAACTGGAAAGGGAAATCAATGATTATTTTCATAAGTTGGACCAAGTGATATACATGGAGCTATGAAGCAAAAACCTTTTTTTGTCAGTACAACAATACTTGCTAAATAAAATGTTAGGATACCAAATTAAATATTTGATGCATGTCCCTGTAATGAAGCTAACAGAAAGCTAGGTTGACCAACTAGAGACAAGCAGGAAATTATGTTGGCCAATTGAAAATTTCAATGCTAACTTTATCTTATGTAACATTTTCTATAAAATACGCTCAACAGATTTTGAAAACAACAACAGAAAAGCATGTGCTATCTCTTGTGACACTTTGTAGGGGAAAAGGGCTCCATTTACTCTAGTGACCTGGAATCCTTGCAACTAGGTCGTAACTTTAGATAATAATCTACTGGCACTTCTGATTTAAAAGTTCAATCTGAAGCACGGCAACAGGCTAGCGCCAGTATTTCATATGCTTCTTTGAATGTGAGGGTACAAGTTTGCACTATTTGTATGCAATCTGGAAGCGAAGGGTTTCGGTTTCGATGAAGCAATTGTGTTGTATGGCAAGTTGATTCTAAATTGTTGAGTTGTAGTACACATGCTTTCATTCTACAAAGCTCCTAAATGGGGCCATCCAGGAGCCGAGCAGATACCACTCCAAATCATCTGCATGTAATTGAGCAACCTACCTTTCGAAGAAGCTCTTTTGCAGAGATCAAGCCATATAACATGTGCATGACTGTTTCTTCTTCTACCTACACAAAATGGTAGGAAAAATTACTATCTAAAGATATTACCTCAAGGTACACTATCAGGTATCAACATAGAAGATTATACTATCTAAGGCTGACCTGAAGTTTATATAATTCATGTGATATCGCTCGGTATGTTTTCATTATGCCCTGATTTTGCTTGGCCAAATGCTTGCATATTCCTTTTATGTTACACAATGAATTGGATTCATAATTAATTTAATGCTAAAGAATAGTAAAGAAATCGTACTTGGACATTTAAGCTGAACGCTTTGGTTCCATTATCACCAAAAGACCTGATAGTCATTAGACCATCTATGTTGGCTACGGTTTTGTCAAGCAATCTCATGTGGGGAAAAAAAATCAATCTATCTAAACAGGAAATGCATGAGGGGTCAATGTCAAAATCAATGTGTGCAAGCAAGTAGTAAGAGATCGAACATAGCATACCTCATTAATCAATTAGCACGGTGCTTAAGTTTGGTGGCCAAGCCCCCCATACCATACCATGTTCCACAAATCTGTGAAGGTCAGCAAATACCATATCATGTTCCAAAGATCAACATGTGAAACAAAAATGAATAAATTTAGCTGAACAGGAAATGCGTGAGGGGTAAATACCGAAATCAATGTGTTCAAGTAGGTAGTAAGAGATCGAACCATATCATGTTTCACATATCAACACGTGAAACAATAATAAATTAATTTACCTGAACAGAAAATGCGTGAGGGGTAAATATATAAACCAACGTGTGCAAGCATATAGTAAGAGATTGAACATAGCATACCTCATTAATCAATTAGCACGATGCTAAATTTTGGCGGCCAGGCTCTTCATACCATATCATGTTCCACAAATCTGTGAAGCTTAGCAAATACCATATCATGTTCCATAGATATGCGAAGCTTAGCAAATAAACCAGGTGTAAGTTGATGTTTAAATAAAAAATCAGGATTGTTTGTCTATTTATTTGTATCCATACAAACAAGGTAGTAAGAACTACTTACAATTAAGGTCACCTATTTGGTCTCCTCATATATCATAATATTCCCATACTGCATATCATTATGGCTAAACTGTACTCTCTGATCAACCCCTGATAATGCATTCTCCAGCATTGCAACCTCACCACCCATCTTCTCCAACTTGAATTCCCTAGCCTCCTTTGGCTAGCACCTGCTACGAGCTTCCTGAAGCCACCACCTGATTATTACGACATCACACAATTATCTTCTGATTGTCAATTGTGCAAGTCTGTTTCTATAACCCAAGAAAGAAATAGCAAGCCTACCTCAGCCTCTGCCATAAGGAGATGTCATTGGGTCCAGGCATGTGAAGATCGTGAAACTCGCGGAGCTTCTTGGCAATTAGCGCGGATATCTTGGGGTCATGCAGATCCGCTGCCGAGAGCGTCTGAGCAAACAAGAATGGGAGCGACACAACAAAATGAGCAAAACAAAAGGAGAAATGGTAGCATAAGCAGACATTACCACATGGGTGATGGTGACGTGTACGTACCCTCGCGTTGATGAACTCCTCGATGTGGCCGTTGTGGAAGTGGCCGAGGAGGCGTGGCCCCTGGGCGTGGCGGGACATGCACTTGAAGGTGTGTGTAACATTCTGATTTTCTAAATCCTTTTTAAATTGTGTAAAATAAATTAAAACTATTTACTTTAATGAGAATTCAAGTTTGGTTCTGTTGGAGAGGTTTGAGTTGTTGGTATCTCTTCTTGGTATGCTTGGCAGATCCTCCCTTTAGTTTATCTTTTTCGGGCTATGTAGGTTTAGACCCTCTCTGTGGCCTAGACCTCCCCAGGGGTTCTTAAGGTTAGACCTCCCTTGAGGCTTGGACCTTTTCTCACCTGGACGTATCCTTACGTCCGGGCCTTTCCTTTGAGTTTGGTCACTCGGACCTCTTTGTTGGTTCGAATCTCTTTGGAATAAGACCTCTTTTCTGTTCAGACTTCTCTTAAGTCTAGACTTCTTGTTGCCTGGGCACCTTTCTAGGCCCAGACCTCTTTTCATTCGGACCTCCATGCATTCCAAAGGACCTCTTATGTGTGCCTTCGACTCTCGAGTTCATTTGAACCCTTGGCATTTCTTCTTGGCGAATGGACCTCCTTAGGGTTCATTCTAACCACCACGGTTTTGATCTCACCCAAGAGGTTGGAATCTCCTTTGAGTTGCCTTGACTCACGAACTTGTTGGACCACCTTTTGTGAATCTCGTGGGATCCTCTCCTTCTCGGAACTCCTTTGCTCGACCTCTCCTTGCATTGAATGTAACGGTTTGGACCTCCCTCTCTGAATCTAAAGGCAGGACCTCCGTGCGTTATTTCTCTTTGGGGACCTTCCTTCACGTTTGATCTGGCCGCTGGACCTCCTCCGGGAGATCCAACCGCTTGGGACCTCAACTTGTCTTTAACCTCAACCACGGGGCCTCTTTGAAGTTTTTGGACCTCCTGCCCTAGACCTCTCAAGTGGTACAACCACGCGTTTGGATTGGACCTCCTCGGCCTTTAGACCTCCTTGAGCGAGACCTCCTTTGATGAAGTCTTGGTTGTCCAGAACCTTAGTCACGTGGACCTCCTCCATGCGTGTTGGACCTCTCACGTAAATACGCTGACTGAACGCGCCAGATCTCCGCCAAAAATTAGTTATGTGTGTACTCACATCAGATTGTATATTGACATCTCCAACGGAGTTGCAATGCGCTTTTTTTCCATACATTCCAAGTCACATGAAATCAAGCGTGGACTAATTTCAAACCTAAAATCCAAAATTTTGTGATCTAAATCTTGTCTCCAAAACACATATAAAATTGTCAAAACATTACACAATCAAAGTCCACTACACGAGGAGCCTTCAAAATAAAATTCATAATTTTTGGGCTCATTTTCTACATTTACAAATTCGTACAAACAATACACTTATATGAAACGAGAAACATTATCACGAATAAAGTTTTAAATGAATAAACCGAAAGTGAAAAACATTTTAAATAAATAAAATAAACTTCAATTAAATTCAAAAATATTTTATTAAATACATTTATGTTCCAAGGATTTTATGTAATTTTTTTGAAATTTGAATTTTTTCCATTTTTCTTTTCTTCCTCTCTCCTATTTTCTCTCTCCTGGAGAACCATATAGTCAATTATCTGGGAGCAGTGCCTCGGCCTCTGTAGCGAGGAAAACCATTTTTGCAAATTATTTTCTATTTTAAAATTAAAAATTGCTACGTGTCTACAGTAAAAAATTCCTTGATTTCCACCGTCCGAAGAGCCATATCGATTGCTACAGTAAGTAAATACTATACGGGTTTTCTCCGTGCTTGATACAGACGTTTCAGCGGTAGCACACAACCAAAACAAAAGCCCTAAATCTTCGCCGCCACTCCCCTTTCCTCCCCATGAGCGCCGACCGCCTCCTCCACCTCCTCCGCTCTCCGGAGACCTCTCCGGTTGACGCCCCCGCAGCTCGCCGGGGCCCTCCCCGGCCGCAGCGCCTCCGCCTCCCGCCGGCCGCCGCGGGGATGCGGCGCGCCACCGTGGCCTGCTCCAGCTCCGGCGGGGAGGGGGGCATGACTTACAAGGGCGCCGGCGTGGACATCGACGGCGGCACGGAGCTCGTCCGCCGCATCGCCAGGATGGCCCCCGGGATAGGCGGCTTCGGTGGCCTCTTCCCGTGGGGTACAGAACTACTACTTATCGCCGCCTCTTCGTGCTCACTTCTTCCCCTTGTGCTGGTTTTACTTTTTTTGGTAATTGGCAAAATGGAGCGTTGTTCAAGGTTTTTCCTTGCTTGATGTGTCACAATTCACAACTCAAGCGTGGAGAAGTGAGCAATGCGCTGTTTATGATTGTGCTTAGATGCAGAATTGGTTGTGGAGAAGGCAGTGGGCTTTTTTTTAGTTGGTAAAAATGACAAGTCTTCAAGGTTCTCGTTTGCTCGATATATCACAAGTGTGGGAGGTGACCATTGCTTATAAATGTGCTTTGATGCTCCATTGGCTGTGTGTGATAAGTCTGTGCCATGGAGTTGACTAGTTTCTACTCTTTTACTCACTTGGATGCAGAAACGCTATGCCATTTTGTGATCCTCTCTTGCTTTGCTTATTCTTAAATTTTACTTTTCTGTTGTTTGGATTGAACAGGGGATGATTACCTTGTGGCTGGCACTGACGGAGTTGGGACAAAGCTGAAGCTCGCGGTTGAAACCGGTATTCATGATACAATTGGGATTGACCTGGTATGTGATCACTTGCTATATGTGCTGTTTGTCGCATCTCGTAGAGTGAATGAACGCTTTTATTTCATTGTGGCAGGTCGCTATGAGCGTCAACGACATTGTAACTTCAGGTGCAAAACCATTGTTCTTCCTAGATTACTTTGCTACGAGCAAGCTTGATGTTGATCTTGCAGAGAGGGTACTGTCATATTGTTTTGCTCACTTAACACAGTAATTGTTGCTCACGTAAACTTCATCTGTCGTCTGCAGATGGAGCGTCTCTGTCTATAACTTTATTTTGAATTTTATAGGTTATCAAGGGGATTGTGGATGGATGCCAACAATCGGATTGTGTTCTGCTAGGAGGAGAGGTGAGATTTTTCTGAAATTTGCACTTATGATTTAGCAGTGATGAATGCCTTAGTAAATCAGAATAACTGCCTCAGAATTGGTCAGCTGTCTTGCACTGCGTTGGTGGCTACCGTTGCTCCATAAAAATATATCTCGAACTCTATTTACACTCTGATTATTTGACGATTCTCTGACTAACAAGCGCTAACTTGAACCAGTATGTTTGTCACCTAAATCTTTGTATATGTTGGTACCAAGGATTAAGCTTATTTTCACATCATGAACCTCATTTCTTGTTATGTTAAGATTTATAACAGCATGGTTTGTAAATGCCGCGAGAAACCTAACTATTATCTACGAACATCAGTGTAATTGCAACAAAATGTTCTGGCTATTTGACTATTTATATTCTTTATACGTGGACAAATTCAACTGAAAGCACCACAAATACTTCACATGGCTGTGGCTGTCTGTTTCATTTGAATTTACTCTCCTGAAGCATTCCATATGGACCATAACCTCTCTGAATATAAGCAACAGTATATTAGTATAAAACAACTGCATTTATCATTGACTAAAAATTGGTTACGACAGACAGCAGAGATGCCTGGTTTCTATGCGGAAGGTGAATATGACCTAAGTGGTTTTGCTGTGGGTGCCATAAAGAAGGATAAGGTCATCGACGGTAAAAACATTGTGGAGGGAGATATCCTCATTGGTCTTCCTTCCAGTGGGGTTCATTCTAATGGGTTCTCTCTCGCTAGAAGGTATTGCATCTATCCAGTTCCATTTGTTTCAAATCCAAATAGATGATTGATAGTACAAATTCTATTATTTTGTCCTTGGTGTTTTCCTTTTCTTGAATTATTTCTAGTTAATGATAATTGAAAACGTTCTTATTTTTAGAGTACTGGCCAAAAGCGGACTCTCCTTGACTGATCAACTCCCAAGAAATGGTGGTGTAACAACTACTGTTGGTGAAGCTCTCATGGCACCAACTGTCATCTATGTTAAGCAGGTTAGCTTTTGCCGATGAATGTCTCATATTTCCTATAGATTTTTACTCAAGTTTTTAATTCCATCGTTTGAAATGAAAAAAGGTGCTTGAGATTATCAGCAATGGTGGTGTAAAAGGACTAGCCCATATTACTGGTGGTGGCTTCACTGATAATATCCCAAGAGTATTTCCTTCTGGACTTGGGGTGAAAATTTTTACCGGATCATGGGAAGTGCCACCTGTGTTCAAGTGGATTCAACAGGTAAGAACTAACAATCCACGAGCTTGGCTTGTGTATTCTTGTACCCGCGGTGAATACATTCAATTGTTTGTACTCAAAGTTATTGGATTATTTAGTATCCATTTTGAATACATTTAATGTCAGCCAGCCACATTCAATCAGAACTCAGTAAAAACTATAAAGATCGAAGTCAATTGAACGCCAAATCATATCAGGTAATTCAGGCTGAGCAAAATAACTGTTATTGTTGATCACTTGATCTTATACTAATATTCTGGAAACTCTTGTTAGCGCTGGCATGTGCATTAGAGGGCCTACAGTAATTGAGCCTAGACTAGATCAAGTGGTACAAACATCACAACAGATCAAGCACGCAATTCTGTGTAGGATTAAAGCCCTACAGGGAGACTGGCAATTCGTAGAACGTTGATTTGATTTATATCAGTTTGTGTGCACTATGCTTTCTGTTTGCTCCTTAGCCTTGTTTTTCTGACATTTGTAGGTTGGAAAAATTGAAGACGCAGAGATGAGGCGAACATTCAATATGGGTGTTGGCATGGTTCTTGTAGTGAGCAAAGAAGCAGCGGATAGAATTCTCGAAGATGCCCATGGATCAAATCTTGCTTATCGCATTGGAGAGGTGATCCAGGGTGAGGGGGTTCACTATGTCTGAGCTCATAAGCTTACATTGTTTCAAGTGGTTTGAGATTTGTTTGTCGGCTGGGCAAAGCAGCCCAAATTTTTGTAACAACATAATCTTGTGGGGCTAAGATCTGGAGTAATAGCGGTTTTACTCCTATAAGAAACATGGGAAATAATGTTTAACTGGTTCCATAGAACTTAACCTAAATGACTAATATTGTTATTTGGGACATGTTGCTGTCTTCCAAAGAAGAGAACATCTCATGGGAATGCTCAAATACTACTGAATTTTCTTGTACATTGTATAGAAATATTCTATATGAATTTTCACCTGTGCGGCTCTCCATCTGAATAAAAGGAAGCATGGATAGTTTGATACTTAATCTCTATAGTCTACTACATGAGGGATCTCTATAGTCTATACCACATGAGGGACATCTATAATTCTTTCGATAGAGTACCTTTTAAGTGAATGACCTAATCGTCTAAGTATAATATGGTTAAGAAAAACATGTAATCTGCTGCTATATCACCGGATCACACAGCACACAAGCATCCAGTTTATTTCCATCCACATCAGCGGTTAAACCCACCAGGGCCACTTTGGGACCTCTCAGGATCCATTTAAACAAGTTTAGGTATATGATTGTGCATTTCCATAGATTAGGGATCTAAGTGACCAACCCGGCAAGTTTAGGAACCCACAGTGTACTTTACTCTATTTTTTGTATCCATAGCAACGAAAAAAAAGGAAGCGTCTAGGAGGTATGTGAGTATTTTTTTTTTAGTGGGTACTTGAATTTTGAGTTGATCTAGATCCAAAGGATCTACCTCCTCCACACCATATATATGCCCCCTCCCTTAACCCTAGCCATTATATCGTCGCTATCCTTGGCGTCGGCGTTGCCTGCCGGCGATCCACCACCGCTCTCGCATCACTCCCTCCGTCCTTCTTCCTCCTTTCTGGCGAGTCACTGTTGTACCCCATTCTTCCTCCTCTTTGGCGAGAGGCCCCTACATCGCCCTTCTTCCTCGTCTGCGGTGGCTACCGCTACCGGATATGTAGCCACGTCCTAACCGCTCTTGTCTCGCCGCCTCCTAACCGCTCTCATATCGCCGCATCCTAACTGCTCTTTTCCATCGCCCCCACCGACCTCCTCTGATCCGTAGTGCTGGTGGTGCCACCGTCGGTCCATCGCCTCCATCCTCCCTCTATACCTGGGGCTCCGATAAACTCTACCCTAACCCCAAGTGAATCATGACCCTAACCTCGCCAGAGTCTCGCCACCGGTCGTCAGAGCCGCATGGACCACGAATTGTGAGGCAAAATCGGATGATGAAAATTCTAGTACCCCAAGGTGAGGAAGTGCTCGAATTCTCCTCAGCAATCTCCAAAAAATAATCCGGCAATAACATATAAAATAGAGGGAAAAAATAACTTACATTAGAAAAACAAACTTTATAAACATCAAGGGCACGTGGTCAAAGCATCCTCACATCGCATGCCATGCCATCAATTCAAGGTTAACGTATAACGTGACAGCACCTTCTCACACACGGCATTAATTCTCGTCAGTGTCCTCTTCTCCCTGGCAGATCGGCCGGCCGGGCGGTCACCAGCGGCCGACGATGCCGGTGCAGCGGTCCTTGATCCACCGGAAGCCCCGGCGAAGCGACGCCTTGACCCTCGCCTCGACGGCGTACGCCTTGTACGCCGCCACCCTCCGCCGGCGCTTCGCCTCGGGGTCGCCGGACCACCACGACGGGGTCGCGGACCCCGCCCCCTCCCCGCCGTTCCGCGGTGGCGCCGCGCCTCGGAACTCCTCCAGATCCCTCATCCTCTGTTGCACCCAGCAAATGCCAAACGCGTGTGTTGGTAGCGTGTTGGCGCGCCCGGGGTTGCAGGCTTACAATCCGAGCCTTGTAGAGAGAGAACTTATACATAGAGATAGAGGGAGGTAGAGAGAGAGAGAGGAAACGGGGTGAGTTTGAGGCCGGCCATGACGGGCCATGATTGCGAATTGTGATTAGTGCTCGGCAGGTAAGAGAGAGAGAGAGAGAGAGAGAGAGAGAGAGAGAGAGAGAGAGAGAGCACGTACGGTGCGTGAAGCCGTGACGTTACGCTTTGTCTTCGCTGCGATGATTTTAGCAGTAGTGGAGGAGCAGTAAGCAAGTGTGATGTTGGGTGTAGCTGTGATTAGCCGGGCAAAACCGTGTGCCGCCTCGCCTCGCGTGTCCTGCCTCTGGATGGAACAAGTCGCGCGCTACCAGGTCATGCTGCAGCCTGCAGGCATCGGATTATTTTCTTCCACAGCATATGCCTGCGTCCTACGGAGAAAAACCTTCATGTTTTCAACACTTTTGTGCCTTGGCCGTATATAAGTCGACAAGATGAGATCAAGCTGCAGCTAGCATTCGGCAAATAAAGCCAACGTGCACGTTTTGTGCCGATGCATTCGAGATCCAACACTCAACGGAGCATGACACCTCTGTTGAGTCGCACAACCAGTGAGATAATAGATGTCTTAACTCTAACGAAGATCTTTATTTTTTTCCTATCTTTTTTTCTTCAAAGTTCTACAAGTCTCCAATTCTTCTTTCCATCTTTACTCTCCCACGAAAGATTACCTACACCAGATAACTTATTGGAGACGAGGAAAATTTAGCATGTAGGCTTTAACTGATACAACCCCCGTACAAGAGGGCACACGTTCCTTCTCTATGTGCCATAGATCGGTGTGCTCAAGGCAGCTGAATTCAGACGGCAAACAGTCATAGCTAACAAGCATTTACAGTCATCTCCACGTCGTACCGAAATGGGAGGCGAAAAACCGGAAATCAGGATGGTCCACCTGAACGCGGCGGAGCCAGTTATCAGCCGTCTGCATCAGCGAGGTGACGTGCTGCCGTTCTCGGGCCCCGTTAGATGCCCAAATGGAGCTGCGGAATTTGTACGATGCCAGTCCAAAGACAGGCAAAGATAGTTTTCCCGTTGCATTGGTGCAGCTGTTGATTCCCCCAAAACCAGGGCATGCTGGTGTAGTGGGATTGCTATCTGCAAGATGAATAGGAATGTAAGCATTCTATACACCAATGGAGAATGATCAGTGCAATCTACAAGTTACATCTAGAAAAGTGAACATTAAGCTGGTGCCATCTATCCGAGGCAAAGCGAGCTCCCTATTTCGTATGGCACTTGAGAGTACTTAGGAGTATTTTACCCTTGGAAGGTGTTGCTAGGCAATGGAATGTCAAGAAACAGGCATCAAGGTCCTTCAATGTTGGTCCTGTTGGAATTCTATATATGGGGTACCTGCAATCGGAAGCACGAGGATGAAACCAGTAAATGTATAGAATCATAGCAACACTATATTAGAAGTGTTGCTCTTCTACACTATATTATGCTGAAATTCAGCACAGTAGGCATGCCATTGTTGGGCATTGCAACTGGTAGGCATCCTCTGCATGGGCCAGCACAGTTGGCAAATGTCATAATTCTGACCAGTGCAACAGCATCATTCTAGTTCTTACAAAGCAAAACATTGTATACGTACAAAAAAAGTGCAACATTACGGCAGTGAAACTGTATACTGTCAGATTATAAAACATGAGCTGAACTTAGCGCACATATAGTCTGGAAATGATTTAACTGCATACGTACGAAGGGGAAATCACAACAAAACAGACCTTAAAATCTTATAGCAATCTCAAACTTTTATTACATAGCATATATATAGCAAGAGAGAACCATAGCACGTCAATGGAAAAGAACACATCTTACCATTGGAAAAAGGGAAGTGGAAACTGAGTGTACATAACTCAATAGTATTTGAAACATACCATGCAACAGACATCCAACTGGAGGGCATCAGATCACAGCTTTTGAATGTCTTCAGAGCTGGAAATCTACCAGCAAGAATTGATATCTGAAGGACATGCAGAATAAGATTCTATAAACAAGACATCTGTAGTAAGCATGGGTTTAAGAAAAACTTGCCTTGTCTGTCAGAGGTTCTCTACCATACGGAGGATCCCTCTCCAGATACTCAAATATTGGAAAACTTGCAGATGCACAAGCTTCACCATCATCACTTCGTAAGCCACCGTTTTCCAGCCGATGTGTAGTTTCCATGGATGGGACTCTTACATTTAATCGGTCAACGTCAATTTCACTGCTACTCACACTGCTAGTATCCATAGATTCCCCATCACTTTCATCCCCAGGACACCTTAAGTAAGCGAGAAAATTAACTAGAAAAAGTTATACACTATCAAAGACGTCACCAAGCTAATAAAAGCAGCCATACTGAGCAATGAGTAGGTTGTCTCTTAACGATCCCAGAAATTCTCTCATTCATCTACTTTTCTATCATCTTTTATGCCCATAACAGGAACGAATTTAAATTTGCACAAAATAGTAGCCATGCGCTAGTGCTCTTAGGAATCATGTGACACTGAAGCTAGCTAAGATTTCACCACAGAAGCATTTTCTTAAAACCTCAACAAATAATTTGCCTTAATAGGACCCAGAAAAACTAACTCTAAAAAATGGAAATCCCTCCTCTGCCCTAAGCTCTAGCCCAATAATATACACGCATAACTTATTAATTTTCATATAACTTGGCACAGAAACTTATTAATTTTCATATAACTTGGCACAGATGTAATAAATTGACATCCTGGATCGGAGCTAGGTTAATCCTGGATTACATTCCTTACAATTCCATTAGTATTTAGTGAAGTTTTCTGTTACCATATGAACATCCTAAAGCTAAAAAAACAAAAGCACAACCAAAGACACAAACAAAGTGAAGCGAATCTGCAGACATATTGACCTAGTGAAGGTTTTTATTCCAGAATGGATAAATTTCTAGACATCATTACTTGGAATGGCGTAGATAAGGTTGCTACCTGGTTCTTGCAGCAGGTCTCGATGGATCAGCATACAGCTGGATAGCAGAAAGATATGGTACATAATATTGTATCACAGAGTCACTGCCATTTAACACCAGGGGAACACCAGCCCCATAGGCACTCCACTCTCTGAAAGACTCCCACAGATCTTCAAGGCAGAAGTAAGGTGGTAAATCCATAGTATTACCACTCCTCCACATCCTCAAGCTTGTCTGCAAGAGAACAAAATCATTACAACCAAATTATAGAATGAATTAGCAGCACCAAAGCTTCTTCTCTTTAATTAAAAGTGGTCTACCATTGACTGAAAACTTGTGTGGCCCCGGGACCCAGATGTCACATGTAGTGGCAAATCATGAAATTCACTCTTTTGTAGTGGCAAATAATCAATTATTCCTTAAATTCAATTGTGCATGAACAGAACATTGTACAAATATGTACATGATTTAATTGCAGTACGTGTGCATTGTACAAATATTGAAGAATGATTGTAGATGGCAATGAATACAGATACATATTACATGGACATGCAGACAAATCAGAGTAACTAAATCATTTACTAGATCAGAGTTAGAGCAAGTGAAGTAATTAGGAAGGCAGAAGTTCCACAGAGACTATCCTTTTCCATTTCACCGCTATTCACTAACAATATGAAGCCCAAAATAGTGCTTAAAACTCAGCAAAACCAACCAACACTGCGTGAATACACATTTTATTAAGTTCAAGCAATGTCTCTATTTCTTCCATGAAATACATTATACATTAGACGAAAACCTCTTGGGGCCCAAGGCAACAAAAGTAAAAAAAACTGTTATATCAACTAGATTTAGGATCATCTTCTTCCTACATTGAAGAAGAATGATTGTTGCTCTCCACAGTTACTATCATTAATAACTTTAAATGGCCGAGAACTATCGATCAAAGTTAAAAACAAGCAGTCCAGAGTAAATTGTGAAATATGATCTCTTCTATGGATCTTAAATGAGATCACTGAGATGTTTCTCCAGAAGCATTCATTTTCCATTCAAATGCAGTACCGAACCATTTCAATGGACCTATACAAATGAGCAAATACCAACTACAGATCAGAAATTACCACAGCTACATTTTCATTTGCAATCACGGCTCGGCAACTTTAATAAAACCTAGAATCATAAAGAATGTAAACGAAACTAGATCCCACGGCCAATAGACTAAACAATTTCACTTGCCCCTCTTCCTATCACCCACCATAGGAAGTTCTCGGCACCTCAAAATCACCACGCTGCAATCTACAAGTCTACAACAGCAAACTTAACCTCAGAATACCTTGGGCAGGTACTGGGCGGGCACGGAGGGCGTCGTGGAGGTGAGAAACCTCTCCAAATTCCCAGCCTCCTCCGCCGCCCCCGCCCCCGCCCCCGCCGCCGTCACATTCACGTCAGCCGCCGTCGTGGCCGTCGCCGTCGACGCTACCGAGGGCTTTGATGACGTCGTCGACGAGGAGTCGTCGGAATCGACCCGGCTGTCCGCATCCGTCGGCGCGGCCGCCGCCACCGCGGCCTTCTGCCTCGCTGACCGCGGAGACGGGGACGGGGACAGCGATGGCGACGGAGGCCGCTGGCTCTGCAGCCGCTCCTGTTCCTGCTGCTGGCGGCGGACGTGGGGAGGGTTGTAGAATCGGTCGGGCCGGATATTGCGGGCGGACGACGAGGCGCCGCCAGAGGACCCTGCCATCGCGGAGGCGGCGGAAGCGGAAGCGGAAGCGAGGATGGATGGGGAAGGGGGATCGGGGTTTTGAGGAGATGGGGATTTGGGATGCTTAGGGTTAGGGTTTTGGTGGCTTTAAACTTTTTTTTAGATGGGGGTTTGGATCTGAGAGCTGAAGCGAGAGACGAGGAGGAGGCGAGAGTTAAGCCCGTTGCTTCATTCCGTCCGGCCGGGGCCTAGCAACGATGCGTCTCTTTGGCTCTCTTTTTTCTCCGGTTTTCCGTGGTGGTAGCGTAAAGAAAACTAGAGTAGCTTTTGGCAACTCATTTTCTTCGTCAAGATATTTCAAAGGGAGCTGGTAGTCCACGTTGTATTATTGGAATTTCATTCCAACAGTATAGCAGTTTGTTGGAGTTTCATGAGATTTCAATTGTACAAAAAGTTTCATAAATGTTTTAGATTTTTGAGTTTGAAGTTTCAAACAAGTTTTAGTGCATTTCATAAAAAAAAAGTTTCAACATGTTCCAAACAGGTTCAAAAGGTTTCATAAAAAAGTTTCAATGGGTTTCATAAAGTTCTGTAAGATTTCATCAATGTTTATCTTCACCATTGAAGTGCTCCAAGATTCGTGCAGCGTTTTTGCAAAGAAAAAAAACATCTCTTTATCTCCTTTCTTCCTCCTTCTCTCTCTCTGTCGCCCTTGTTGCCGCTCCAAGCCGTGCAGCGCCTGCCGTCGTCATTGAAACCCCATACTCACTTGAAACCTCGCCTCGTTGGAAACCCCGATTTGAAACACAATGGGTTTCAGAGGGTTTCAGGATTCAACAAGGTGAGGTTTCCATGACGGCGGTTGGCGTGGTGCGGCAGAGCGACGCGACACGGCCGTGGTGGTCGGCGAGAGAGAGAGAGAGGAAGGAGAGAGGGGGAGAAGACGGAAAGGGAGAGAAAGGGAAGGGATTTTTGAAAAAAACATAGCACGAATCTTGGAGCGCTTCAACGATGGAGATAGTGCATGTGGTCACATGTACATGTTACTTTGATTTATCCAATGTTTTGGCAAGTTTAGTAAAAAAACAGATGAAACATAGATGGAAAGAAAATTTCACGAAGTTTCCAAAACTAAAACCTCGAGTTTCCACATGAGTTTTAGGTTTCAAAAACTAAAACCTCGAGTTTCCACATGAGTTTTAGGTTTCAAAAACTAAAACCTCGAGTTTCAAACATGAGATTGAAGCATGTTTCAAAATTGAAAAACTTTGTTTCACCGAGTTTCATATATGAAACTTCATATTTTCCCCCCAAATATGAGTTTCGAATAGTTTCAAAACAAATTTCAAAAACTTTACATAGGAGTTTCAAAATTCAAATGAGTTTTTGCCGAGATTCATACCACGTTTGGCAAGTGTCGAAGAAGTTTAAAAAATTCAACAAAATTTAAAAAAATGAATTACTCGACAACCTCACTCGCCACGCCCAACCATTCTCTTGCTTTCATGAGTCACGGCCACGCAGCCCATGGCCCCGTCATTCTTAGTGCCTACCCTGTTGCATCAGTTGATCGGCTACCATCTGCCACCTTGCCCACCCACGAACTACCTGCTCGGCGCTCGCCCATGATTGTTGTGGCCTCTGGGCTCGCTGGCTTGGTGCACGAGCCCTACTCCGTGTGCCTCTACGGCTCCTTCTATCAAATCCACCCGTGATGATGATGAATTGGCCAATGGTGGAGGTGAATCTAATGGATGGAGGGAGGAAGGAAGGGGAAAGGAGAGCTAGTGGACTCTCGCCGCACCCACTCCCTACCACCATGCCCCCACTCATCCATGGCAAGTGGGCTCGACTGTCAGATCCGACGCCGATGGTGGCGTGCCAGTGGAGAATATCATGGTAGAGAGAAAGGGAGGGAGAGCATGGGGGCGTGCAAGTGAGAGAGATGTAACAACCCAATTTTGAACCCATTAAAAATTTGCAAGAATTTCAAAAACTTTTGTTGTATTTCAAAAACTCCAAAAGCCTTGCCTTGCAATTTAGATATTTAAAATAATTTCCTTGTCTAAAATTTTTGGATTTGCAAAAATCTAAAAGTTTAGTTGTGTGCAAAACCACCTCAGCATTTGAATTCAAATCCCAAAATTGAAAACTAAAATTTCAAACTGATTTCTTTCCCTTGGGCTATTTTCCAACCGTCAGCCCAACCCCTTCCTTCTTTCCCTCATCCCTGCGGCCCAGCCCACACCGTCGCCTCTCCCTCTGTCCTTCCCACCCCTGGCCTAGTCGAGTCGGCCCAACCGCATTGTCGCCCTTCCCCTCTCTTCCCTTCCCTCGTGGCCCATGCAAGCCGAGGCCCAGCCGCATCAGCGGCAACCCAGTTCTCCCTCCCCTCTCTGCTTTCATTGTCAAGTAGGCCCGACCCCCACCTGCAAGCCCTCGCCCCTGCACATCTTCCCCACATCTCCTCTCTCTCTATCTCTCCCGTGCGATCTCTCTCTCTCTCTCTCTCTCTCTCTCTCTCTCTCTTTGCGTCACCGAGCCACCATGTGAAGAAGAGGCACTTGAGTGCCTGTAGCTTCCATCCTCGAGGCTTGTGTTGCCGCGAGGTCGTCCCATCTGTGCACCAGTGCCTATTGCCCGCCGCTTCGCTCGGTTGTCCGTGCTGCCGTGCCCACGCCATGTCGACCGCCTCCTCCTCTTTCTTCCTTTCCGTTCGATTTAAGGCCAAGCTGAGCACGTCTTGTGAATCAGCCTCTTCTTCCTTGTCCCCCCTCCCCAACATTCCCCCTTCTTCACCACCCTGGGTGGAGAGGAAGTTAGTCGTGCAGGTCACCTTCTCCAACTCCTACTGTTAGTGCTCGCCCATCGATTCTAGTCATTGGGGTGAGTCTCTGTCTTCATATTCTTGCATGCTAGAACCACCTTGGCCTACT
This sequence comes from Phyllostachys edulis, assembly GCA_036346405.1. Taxonomy (NCBI): domain Eukaryota; kingdom Viridiplantae; phylum Streptophyta; class Magnoliopsida; order Poales; family Poaceae; genus Phyllostachys; species Phyllostachys edulis. The sequence continues at coordinate 3,698,334 of CM070549.1, forward strand.
CTTTCTTTTGATCGCCTCCCCTGTGCTTGTTTCCCCACAGTGAGAACGGAACATCGTTGCCGTTCATAGAGCAAGCCGGAGCGTGTTGAGCCATCGTCGCCATGTTTCCTTTATTCTAGTAAGTTTCGACCTCGGAGCCTATGTCCATGGTGTTTGCCTCAGTTCCCTCTTTCTAATGCCCATCTTCTTCTTCGCAGCCGTGGACCAAAGACACTGGAACACGCCCTTCTTCCCCGTCACTAACTCGGGCACCATGGGCACCGTTAGCTTCGTTTTAGCATGTAGATGGTATTTTAAGCTTCAATTTCTATGTTTAAACCCTGATGGGTAGTTGCCTCCGCCTACAGTATTGTCGCCATTGTCCTTGCCGGAGAGCCACCGCCTCGGTCCATCTCTCGTTGTGTTGTCACAGCCATTAGGGTCGCCTTGGACCCCGCAACCCATTTTGGAGGTCGCGGGTGGTCGCCGAAGCATTCTCCTCCGGCGCTAAGCTTGGCCCGAGCCATCCATGGCTGCTCTGCTTGCTCCCCTAGGAGGAAGACGACGTCCGTTAGACACTGACGTGTGGGCCCAGGGTAATCAAGTTAGCTGTAATTAGTTAGGGGTTAGTGTGGATATCATGGGGATATGTGCATGATCTTAGGATGATGATACAATTGGCAATGGCATTTGTGGTTTGTCGATTCAAGCGTTTTCGGCAAAAGATTTGTCTGTCAGTCTCGGTGGTCGGGCCGGTTTACGTGTGGCGGTCGGGCCGGCGATGTCATTGTCGGTAGCCATTTTGGCGGTCAGACCGGGTTTGTCTTGATTGGTTTTTGGCTAAGTCCCAGGGGGCAGTCAGACTGGCCATAGTGGCGGTCTGACCGATTTTGTGCTGAACATCGACCATTTTGGAAATTTGGCTTTGGGTTAGCCTAAGAACATGGGCTTCAGTGCATATGTGTTGCATGTTGCATGTTTTCACTAACGTGGGTCAAGTTGTGAAGAACTTGTTCCCGGATTCGATTTGCTTGTCTATTGGTGTGCAGGTTGCTTGGAGGTCAATGACGGTCAACGGCGAGGAGGATCGGGACTAAGCTTGGAGAGCTGAGGTCCAGAACGATCAAGGATGCCGGGTGAGGTCAATGGACTCAAGCGTGGCACAGAATGGACAAGGATGACCGAACAGGCGATTGGTCGCGATCCGTTGATCAAGCGGTGCGGGGGTCGGTGCAAGTGCCATGGAGGTTCCGGTAGGATTCGGACGGGAGAGACTTGCCGACACAATGAGAGTCGCTGGATCAACCTACACGTGGCGAAGCATGGATGTGTTTCACGCAGTTCGAACTCGGTCTTCGGAAAAGATCAAGAAGGGGTATTTTGGTAATTTGACCAAATACCGCCTTGGTGACCTAATGCCAACCCGCGGCGCAATACGGTGCGTCAAGAAGTGGATTAGGTCAAGAGAAGTGAAGACGACGCTTTAAAAGGCGTGCGTGTGTGACCCGTTTGTATTGGGCCTTAACGGGAGCCCATTAGGGTTTGTCTTCTAGAAGCTAAGCCTCCATATAAATAGGGAAGGGTTGCTGTCCAGCAGCACTAAGGACTTCATTTTTTAAACCCTAGTTTGGCTTTAAGGGATTGGAGAAAGAGGAGAGGCTTAGGGCTCTAGGGAGATGTGTTGAGTTGTGTGCTCATGGATTGAGCTTTGTCCTCCATGGATAGAGTGATTGTAAACCCTCTTAACCTCAGATCAATCTATGGATGATTCCCAAAGATGAGTCTCTCTTTGCATTTTTGCTCTATATTTGAGATTTTGGAGGTTTCTTTGATCTAGTGCTTTTTGGTTGGTTTCGTGCCTTCTTCTACTTTGCTGTGACATGTGGGAATATATCTAAGATCACCTAGATCATCAATCTCCCATAAGCAAGGTTTAGATCATGTTTTCGTTTTTGGCCCAGTTTTGAACCTTCCTTCGCTTGAATGGAAAAAGGTCGAAACTTTGACGTGGATCTACTCAATCTCTGCTTGGAATAGGTTCCTAATATCCTTAGGAAGATTTGTTCCAAATTTGGTCAAGTTTGGCCGTGTAGATCAATTAGACTGATTTTCGTTTTGGTTTCGGGTTGTCATGATTATACAGTCAGGTTGGTCGGACCAAATTTTGTGCCTGGCCTCGACCGCCCATTACACGGTGCCGCCGCCCTTTTAGGGTTTGGCTCTGTTGGTTCTTTGCTTTGGGGATTTTGGTTCAAGTTCAACACAAGTCTTCTGCTGTTGATCCTCATAGCTCTCATAGCTATTGGGCTGAATCTGGTGTTGAATCTGAACGAGGTGAAAATAAGGCGAGCTCCTATTCACCCCCCTCTAGTCGCCTTTTCGGTCCTACAGTTAGTTAGTAGTTAATGTTTATATGACATGTGGGCCCTCAGTAATTAGAAAATCCAATTAAGATATAGTTTAGGGTTTGTGTGTATGACATGCGGCCCCACCCCTTAAAACTATGTGCATAGACCTGGTCCGTAGACTAAAGCCGCTAACATGTGGGCCCCTTGGCCTTGTGAACCGTCGGGTGGACCGAGTCCATATGGACTGCGGTCCCCACCTATCGGTCTCTTAGGTTTTCTTGAATAAAAATAATTAGAAAAGATATTGAAAAGGTGGCTAGACCCACTTGTCAGCCACATATGTTTTTTCTTAAGAAAAATTATTAAAAAAGAAAAAGGAAATCGGCCTGCCCAATTGTTAAGTACTTGTGTTTTTGAAATTTCCTTTCAGGTCAAACTTTGAAGAGCCCGTTCTCCCTTGTTGTAGATCCAAACGACTTGATTTTTATTTATAAATTCAAAACCTTTCCAACAGTATCATGTTGAACCTACTTTTCAAATGAAAATTACTTTTCTTTAAATTATTACTAGCATGCTTATTATTATCTATGAATTACTATGTTAAATGTTGATACCTAGCTATGCCATATGTTTTTATTTACTATTGTTGGCACTCATTTTATGTGTGCTTTCATATCTTAAATTTCCGTTAAGTGGTAAGAAATTACCAAAAATATGGATTATTATCGCTAACCATAACCAATAATTGGAGATTGTATTTTTGGAATATTCTTAGCATAAATCATAAAAAAATCGATGGAAAATACGCAAAAGATATAAATGAGCCATTATGGGCCATGCATCGGAGCCACTTGGCCGTGGGCCAACTTTGAGTCGGCTGACGCAAGCCCAGAGTTGGCCGGTGCATGGACCCGCTAGGGCACCGACCCCCCTTCAAATAACTCTCTAGAAGCCTCTTGTCCGGTTTTTGCGTGAAAGGTTGCCAACTTGGGCGCCCAGACACCGAACTCTAATATTTGGAAACTGACGCGGACTGTGAACTGAAAAATGAAAGGATTTAGTGTAACAGCTCAAGATCCATAAGTTGGAATAGTTAAACATCTAATGTGCATTTGTGAAGTTTTGGACTTTTTAAAAACTTTTTGTGTAGACTATATGTTGAAAATCCTTGAATTTTCAAAACACTAGAATTTTAAACCTAGCAATCCAATACTCCTTCTCCAATTCAAAAGCTCAAATTGAACTTAGGGTAAAACTAAAAAAGGTTTCAAACATGGGAATATTTATTCTGGGAATCAAGTTATCAATAGTAAAACCTCATATGCTCCTAGAATGCTTGAGGTACTTTCAAAAGATTTCTCAAATTCAAAATTTCAAACTTACTCTAGCTCATAATTATAAACTGATTTTCATTTTTGAAAATATAGTAGGATTCAAAGCTGATAATATTTTATTTGGATTGGTTATGCTCTGTTATGCTTGTTTTAATTTTCTGGAAGTTTGGAGGCTATTTGGTTCCTTATTGGATTTGCATATTCAACTTGAGATTTGAATTTAAAATACAAACCAAACTTGTGAACAGTGCCTGGAAATATTTTTCCTAGGTTCTGTAACACCTTGTAAACTCACCTTCAAAATTTCCCAATTTTTAGAAAAAATTTCCTATTTTAAAACAGTTAGTCAAAGTAGAGATTTGAAAGTCAAACATCAAAAACAGGAACTTAAAATAATTTTAGAGGAAAATGTACTTCAAGTAAAACCCTAGGAATAAAAACCCTAAAGACATAAATCCTAAACCCTAGTAACAGAAACCTTAAATACGAAAAACCTAGAAACATAAATGGCCGGAGCAAAATAAACTTAAAAACATCGCTCTTATAAATATTACATGAAGAAGTGAACCCTAAGATCGGAGGTATAAAATTCAAAGTCTAATACTCCAAATATTCAAAAGCCCAATTAGTTTTCTTTAGCAAATAATAGATTTTATCCGATACACGAGAGAATTTTCTTAGTTGAAATCACCCATTCCCTAAGTTGTCCCTAATCCTTCTTTATCCTTATCCACTGTTCCTTCAGCCAAGCCCCTTGAGCCATGTCTGTTGCAGCCAGACCGCTTGGACCAAAACCGGCGCAGTAGTCCTTCTCTTCCTCCATTTCTCTCTCGGCCGAACCAGCGCAGCGCCATTAGCTTTCCCTCTCTCTTGCGTTGACAGCTTTTGAGCCTTGCCGCCACGTCGCGGCCATGCATGCGCCACGCCGCTCGGCCGTCACTCTCACGTCCCCTCTGCCCATGCCGCGTTGCTTCGTGGTCACTAGGCTGCCAAACCCAGTCTCGCTCTCAGTCAAAACCAGGGTTGAGCTCGCGTCGAAGGCATCGCCTGCCTTGTGGTCTTCTCCGCCCTCGCACCCGTATATAGCCATCCGAATCACTGTCTTCTTTTTCCTAGTGGCTTTTCCCCGCAACTCCTTCCCCCACATGCCGCCTTTTTGCTCGTCGCTCCTCTCGGCCCACCGTGCTCTTTCGCCGCCTTCTCCCCCCTCTTCCTCCACCGTGGCGCTGGCTGCCTCCCCGCTTTCCCCTACCCGCGCCCTTGAGCTCGTGCGCTGTCGGCCCCTCCACTACTACCGCGCACACCCTCCTCCATGTCGTGTGTAATACCACATTAGATTAAATAGTTGAAGACAAAATAGAAAGGGATTAAAAGGAAAAGAATTAAGAGGAGGAAGAGGACTTATGGGAGGTATGGGCTGCCGGCCCATAACCCAAAACCCTAGCCAAGCTGCCCATACAAGAGGAAAAGGGGGAAGGACCAAAACCCTTGCCGAGCTGCCCTCTACAGCCGCCGCCCCAACCTATTCCTCTTGCACCCCCACCTCCTGGTCGCCACCCCCCCTATGGCACCGCCGCTCTCCTGTTCAGCTCCGCCTGGCGTCGCTGCTCCCCTTGGTCCCCCGTGATGCCGCCGCCGTCTGGGTGCCGGTGCCGCCTCCACCCGGCAAAGTTTGCCCCCGTCGGTCTAGCCTGTGTCGGGCTCCTCCTTGCGCTAACTCCCTGGCGCCACCCTCTACTACTCCTGTTTCCCCTACGGCATCTCCTCCCTCCCCTTCTCTCATGGCGCCGCCGTGGCGCCTTGGTGGCCTGGCCGCTACTCACTACTACCGCTGGGTCCGACCCGTGTGCCTCCCTGCTGTCGGCCGCCTGGTTCCCCTCCAGCCTGTCGCCGCCTCCTCCTCCAACCCCCTCTTCTCTGGCTCGGGCCCGGCCTCACCGGAGGCGGAGGGTGACGCGGAAGCTGGTGGCTTGGGTGAGGCGGACGAGCTCGGCGGTGCCGGCGACGGCGAGCTCGGCCTGGAGAGCAAGATCCTGGCCATCAAGGACTTCTTGGAGGACCCCTACCAGTTGGAGAACAAGGTGGTGGGCTTGCTGCAGAACCTGGTAAACATGGACATCTGTAGTTGGTATTTGCTCAATTGGTAGCCTCATTGAGATGGTTCTCTAGTGGTTTGAAGAGCACAAGCAGCAAGAGCTGCAGATCGGAGGAGCACAAGCACGAGGAATCAAGGAGCTTCAGATCATCCCCGAGGAATTGAACGATTAGCAGCATGGTGTGTGGTGCGCCGGTGACGAGGAACACTACTAGTATATAAATTTGAACTCTCCATCTCGCAGCAGCAGGTAATATTCGTGTGTTAATTGAATCCCAAATTGAGATGTGCATTATCAGAATTCTAGTTGTCAGTGATATAATGCATTTGTTGGTACTAGTCTGAATAGGAATTTCCGTTGTTTTTTCTTAATAACGTGTGCTACGCTGCGAATGGATGAGTGTGCTTGCCGTCATGTGTGAGGAATTGTTGATTTCGATTTATGTCTGAGAGGCGACCCAGTGAGGTATTGGCCAATGTTGAGGAGTCTGATATTAACTCATTTACATTGCATTAGCCAAAAGAATGTTGCATGGCAGTAGTAACATTGTGTTTGTTATGGACTCTTTTCTTATTAGGGAGGTTATTAGGTAGTTGAATTAGTATGTCGAGTTTGCTGATAGGACAAATCTACCTTCGGTGTTAAATTGTGGTTTTCACGTTATGTGTGTAGCCATGAAGCTGTGGTTCAAGCTGAATTGGCAATTGGTGGGGTATCACGGCATGTAACATGTGTTAGAATGGGCAATCCTCACTGTGTCACATTTGGTGCAAAGGAGTTAAAGAATTTGTATCGGTCTTGTCTCGCTCACACCTCAACATGCGAGTTTGGGAGCGTGGTACTGGAGGTGGTGAACCCCGGTGCTAGAGCGTTCCGCCATTTGTCTTCTGTCTCACGATTGAGGCAAGTGCAAGTAGTATTAATGTGTTGCTTTATTTCATAATTGATGAATGCCATGGCTTGATGATGATACTTTAAGTTTGATATTGTTAATGAGCATTACTTTTCATGATGAGTTGATATCATGCTTTACATTCTGCATCATGGCATTGGATCCCTGTGCCCTGAGGGCACAGGCCTTGAGTATACAGTGGATCCCCGTCATGCATTACATGGGCTTTGGTCCCTACACTCGTGGAGTGTGGGCTTTGGATCTCTGTGCCTAGAAGGCACAGGCTTAGAGTATGTATCGACGGATACACTACTCGGCATTACCGGTAATTGCTAAGAAGTGAAGAAGGTGCATTCATGACATGTTCATTGCATTTCGGCATATGATAAGGATTTGTTTGTTTAGCATATAATGTTGTTGCTCATGATGGGATTGTTTATTCTCTTTGACTACTTATGATGCTATCATAAGGGATGGATTTGTTTGTTTAGCATATAATGTTGTTGTTCATGATGGGATTGTTTATTCCCTTTGACTACTTATGATGCTATCATAAGAGATGGATTTGTGGTATATAATGATATTGTTCATGATATGATTGTTTATTCCCTTTGGCTGATTATGGTGCTATGTTGTTTATTGCTATTGCACTTTACTGAGTCGTGAACTCACACTTGCTGTGTTGTGCTTTCTAGGTACCTCTTGAGGCAGCGACATCATGGGAAGGGGTAGTCATGGTGCACGTCACATAAACACAAACCACAATGAATAAACTAGTCCAATTATCCATAATTCATATTCTTGATAATTGCTCTAGTTTTAGTTTTGTGACCACCCTTCGTGGTGGATGTTTTGATTGTGATCATGGACGATCCAGTTAGGTTCTTAATTCCTCATTGTTTAAGTTCATTTAATTCTGTTCGATGGATTAGAAGGTTTGATTTGATTATTCTATCATCCTCGTTGAATTGCTGATTATTGATGCTCTAGATGTAGCTATTTGAATATTAATTGCTTGAGCATAGTAGTGTTGGAAATGCTTATGATTAGTTGATAAAGAGAAGGTTTCATGAATTGATTTATGTTCAATTGATAGATGATATGCTTCTAGTAAGTAATTATAGGTTGTGCTGGCGGTGAATACTAGCTTTATGTCATTCATGAATGAATGTTTGATTGATGGTTGCTATTGTTATTCTTCATGAGATGGTTGGATTAGTAATGGCTTAATGATCTTCGTATCGATTCTTGATAGTGTTATCATAATTGATTCAATATGATTGGATGATTGAGATTGAATTGTTGACAAATTATGATTTAATACTTATATTTATTCTACTAGATATTGACATTTTTATGTTATTATCTGAAAGATGGTTGAAATTATTCCGCATTGTTGTTGTATGTTAGTCTTTTAGGTAACATCTTGGCTTCCGCATAGTCAAGGTGTTACATTGTGGCCCCCAAGCCCATCGCCTCCGCCCGCCTCACCTCCGCCACCGAGTTCGCCTTCCACCCTGGCCCGCCAAATGGTGCCGCCCCCTGGTGCTCCCACGCGGCTCCTCCTCTTGTTGGCCTGTGCTCGGCCCGGATGCTTTCTCTGCTCAGCCCAGCCCCTATGGCTCTACCGGTGCCGCCACCGCCTTCTGGCTCGCCCATCAGTGCCGCTTGGCTCCCTCGCGCCTCCCTGCTCATGGCGCCACCGGAGCACCGGGTCGGCTCTGTCTCCCTCGGCCCCAACCCGTGCCGCCGCACCCCGACATCCCGAGAAATGCATCCGAGCACCGTCGCCAGCTCGCCTGAGTCCCGCCCGAGCTGCACCGCCTCCACCCCTGAGGCCGCCTCGCTCGGTCAGTTTCAATTTTGCAATTGTTGGCCACTGCCGGTGTCCCCCTCACCGCCAGCAAAGCCACGCTCGAGCCGCCTCCGACCATCCTTTGTTCTGTGGTCTTCTTCTTCTCTGTGTCCTTCTTTGTCTCACTGAAAAGTGGGCCACACCAGTAGGATCACCCAATGCTTTTGCTAATAGAAACTTTGTTTGTCTGTTGAATCATTTAGTGAATTAGCAAAAGTTTAGAATTAAACTTGTAAGGAAACTTGGCACTTTAGTTCAGAGGTTGTTGCTGTTGTAGGTTACTTGAACAGTAAACTGAAAAATATTAGATTTGTCAAAAGGATAATACCCTAACTAATTCCAGTAGTTAGATTTTGTTTTCTTATTTCAATTAGTCAGTTGGTCAATCAGTTTCAGAAGCAACCACAATTGAAAGTCAATATGAATGTGTATATTAAAAAAACTAATAGAGAACAACTAAATCTTTTGATGAAGTGTTGAGCAGAATAGGCTTGACAGTACTTGGTAGCCACTCTCAGCCAACAGAATAGAAAAGAGAGACCAGGAGTTCATGACCTCAGCAGTAGTAAAGATCCACACAAATTCAGCCAAGTTAAAAATTTAGTAAGCTACTGTCTTTTCTATTATAAAGTGAATAGTTGTCTTAGTAGTTAGTAAGATGATGAAATAAGCTCTTTCTTCTAAATTTGCTTGTTCAAAAATTAGAAGGCTATTTGGGAGAAGAACAGGAGGCTAAAACCTTGTTAAATGCTAAGATCAGTAAGTAAACCTCCTAGTAACTAGCCATTAGTATTTCAATCTAAAGGAGTAAAGTTATTTAGGAGGCAAGATTGCAATACTCAGTTAACAGTGGGTTAAAGCCTTGTCTTTTGCCAAAACTTATGGATTAGAAAATCTGAGTTTTAACCATTAACATCTAATCCAAAAGAGTAAAACTAATCATAAGTCAAGAATTGAATTGCTGGTTAATAACAGCAGCAGACCTTATGCCATAGCTTCAATTTCAAAAGTTCATAATCAATTCAAATCAACTCTAAATTGAATGAAACCAATTTTTTTGGTTTTGATTTTTGATGTACTTTACATTGGAATAGGTTTGAAACTTGTTACGGTCTTAGAAAATTTCAAAAGTTAAATTAATTTAAGAAAAGAATTACTTTTACATTAGAAATTAAATTAACTTCAAAAATTCATAAGAAATTCATATGAACTCCAATTGAACTAAAATTTTCACCTAAATGCATCTAAAATCATTCTCTACCTTCTGTATTAATTTTATAATTTTTGGAGACTTTTTGGAATTCGAGTGTTTATTCGATGTTTTTGCTTTGTCAGTTCTTACCGTTAGATGACGATGATGCAGGAGTGCAACCGAAATGTTCGTGAGAATGTCCAGAGTTCTAGCAAGCAAAGGAAAGCACCAATTCCGTTGATGCATGTTGATCCTATTACTTTAAAAAATTATTATCTTGTTTTGCAACTGTATGTATGCATGCTTTATTTGTCAAGTTATGTTTGCGATTAGAGGTAGTTAATCCCGTTGTATAAATTCCCTAAAATTATTCATCCCCTGCCACTAGCCTAAGTTAATGATCTTGCTGGTGAATTAGAGCCCGGTGGATGTTATATGGTCTAATTATGTTTACTCCACGTCATGATTAGCAGTGCTTAGTTTCTGGTAGATTGGGCGGTTATCGACTTGTCGATAACCTTGATCACACAAATTATTTTTATTATGTTATAACTAGCACCATGTGCTATTATATTTGGAAAACTAAAAAGGAAAATAAAATATTTTAGACTTGGGCACATTGGTTGGATGGTGTGTTGTTGAGTGTGTTTGAGTGTGTTTTTGGTGCCCGAGTCAACAAGGACCGAACATCTTGTTACACTGAACCAGGCATTATTGTGTGCATCCACGTGAGGGACATATGGGACCCCTCTTGACTTAGTACTTTGGTGGGTATTAGCTCCGAGTCGCAGGAGGTGTGTGTGTGTGTGTGTTTTATGTTAAAAAGAGAAATGTGTCTATATGTGTTGGGTGTGCAGGAGTGGAATCATGTCCAAGTTCTCCACACCGAGGGGCATTGTAGTTGTCCGAGGCTTTACCCCTATAGGGTAGTTGACTTTCGGCTTTACAATGACTCTGACACAACATATGGTTACCATCCACACGGGCGACTCGTAGTTAATGCACAATATTGGAAAACGTCTCGTAGGACTTAGCCTTGCCGGCATACCTAAGGAAGTATGCTCTATAGCTTGGCAAAAAGGCGGTCTGACATGTGGGTAAAGTTATACACCCCTGCAGGGTTTAAACTATTCGAATAGACACGTCCTTGGTTATGGACACACTTGGAGAGGTCTTCCGAGAGTTAGACTCAACATTTTAGAATTTAAACTTAAATCTTGATGGGTGGTATTGAGATTGGTTCTCATGCTACATTGGTGTGCTGCAGGGGCAGCCAACTGTAGATGTTTTAATATTATCTAATGTTTATTACTCGCTGTTATTTAAAGTACAAAAAATGTTTGCTCACTTGCCATTTAAATATATTACAGCGTATTCAAATTCACATATTGCTTTGCACCGAAAATAAACTTTATGGCCTTCTCCATTGAATAGATCTTGCATGTAGCTATGTATAGGCTTGGTAAAGTCTTGCGGAGTACATTCGTGTACTCACTATTTGCTTTTATTTACTAATTTGGACAGCAGGTGTTGAGGTCAAATTGAGTAAGGAAAGTTTGCGCAGGAACGTCGATTTGCTAAGGTTTTAACCCCAGTCGGTTGCCCTGCCGGTTATGGCAAGCCATTGGGGCTCCATCGCTTGTTAATTTATGATTTTATTTCAATTCATTTATTTTTTTCTGCTGCGTACTTCGTATTTTTATCTTGCAGTATTATGATAACATGTGTATGGTTTGATACTTTTGTGAAGGTGTATGTATACCGCTCCAGGGAGGTAATGTATACCGCTCCAGGGAGGTACATAATATACCGAGAGCAGGAAAATTTAATTTGTGATGCTAGGACTAATTGAAGGGTTAAGCATTGCAAGTTAAATCGCCCGCGCTCTCACATTTAGACAGGGTCCGCATGTCATAGGCACATAGAAGCTTAGGGAGTCGACGACACACCTGACTCAGTGTGCGAGTTTGTGTCTTGCACGGCGAACCCCGAGTCGTCTGACGACTGGGGTCCTCGACTGCCTATAAAAGGGGACCTCCTTCCTTCGATTTGGACGTCCCTCTTCCGACGCCCTAGTGCAATTTTGGCGGATTTCGATACACGAAATCTGTTCTTCTAGTTGATAGGCTAGATTAGGATAGTTCTTTAGTGGTGAAGCCTTGTTGTAGGTTCCGGAGCTCTGCTTCAACTTCTATAAGAGGCAATGATGTAATCTCATGTCGTTGTTGTAATATTTCATGTTCTAGTTGTTTCAATCTATCTTAGTTGCTTCTTTTGCTTTTATTTCATGGTTGCTCGTTTATGCAATGTTTTACTTTTGATCTATTTTTGCCGCTAGATCGTTTTAGCTAGTCGTTATAATCGTGGTGATTAGACCGATCTAGTGGATCCTTGCATATTGGTTTACGAGCTTGTTTATAGTTAGCGCATAGTTAGAAAAAATATGTACATTCGGGGGGTTGGAGCCGTGCATAATGGTGACAACACTAGGGCATAGAGAACGACGTACCGCCGGTGGCTAACTTATGTTTGACATCTCTCTCATAGCTTGTTTATGCTGTAAGGTAGGGATGACGGGTGTGATGATGTACCGTGTAGTTGGTTGTGACATCTGATCAAGGCGTGCATGGCTGGCGAAGGGCACTATGGTCCCTGGTGAGAGATCTATCGCAATGACTAGCGAATAATACTATATAGATTAAATTAGCTTTGTTGTAGATGAACAACTGTCATGTGGACCTAGGACATTTATCATCAACATTTTGCCTAAGGGTTTAGGAAAGGATCATCGTTTTATGCTATGATTTTGTGAAGGACTAGATGTGCCATTAGAAAATTCTAAGTTAGATAGTTGATGGTTCCCTATGGATTCGTTGACCCCGGAATACTCCGAGTAAAAAACTGCAATTGACCCATGCACTTGCGGTTACATTTGATTGCTCGTAGTTAGCGTCAACAACTATTTCCCTCCTTGATTGTTGATATTACGGCAACCTTTCCACCCTAGGCTAACAATCATAATAAACTTGAATATGACACAAACATTTCCATTACAAAACTTGGGATACAATATGATTCGTAGAGTGGTAACGTGGGTTACCACTGGAAACAGGAAAATATTTTACAAATGGTGGAGACTTGGACGAGTGGATGGTATGAGACTGGTGCAGAGGTTGCACGAGGGTCGGGTTTGTGGATTGTCTCACCTGAGTCGATTAAGAACCGAATCATGTGTTACATTTCTAAACTAATAATCATGCAACCACAAGTCTAGTATGTGATAGACCTGTAAGCATCTAGACCCCTAATTCGTGTTTTGGTGATTAATGACTACTTAATCATCGGGACTAACTATTTTGTGTAGCATAAGTTCAAGTTAGGTCTCGATGGTGGTTTGAATATGTGGGCTAAGTATTGACCCTAAATGGACATTGAAGGCAAAGCATGAAATTTATTGAAGATTAAGGACTTTGTGTTTTAGAAATGATCCAAGGAGTCGAGGATGGATCATTGTAGTAATAGGTCCATTGTTTTTGTTTTAGCTGTACTATTAAAGGTGGTCTAGGCTAGTAACTTGAGCTTGGTTAGGTTGAGTAGCTAGTTGTGATGCACACTAGGCTTGTTTAGCTTGTCTCTACTCGAAGAAAGCCCTTGAAAGAATTGAAGTTGCAACGAAATCAAAGTTAGAGCATTATTGGCTAAGTTTGAGAAATGCTAATGCTTTGCAGATGATCATAAAGCTAACAGACAATCAAACAGATCATTAAGATAGAGAGGTAGTCTTCGGTATGAGCTTAAACTTTTGTGCTTTCATGATGATCCAGATGGAAAGGATTATCCGGATGTAAGTTTGATCCGGAAGCTAACGGACAAGCAAACAGATCTTTGGACTCGAAGGGTGATTTTCAATGTGTTGGAAAATTAGACATTTCGAATGATCCGGAAGCTATCGAACAAACAAGCAGATCATTGAGATAGAGAGTTGGTTTTCAACATGGGCTGATACTTTTGTACATTAAAGATGATTCGGATGGAAATGATCATATGGATGTACAGATGATACTTTAGGCTATAACAGCTAATTTTTTGACCGTTGGACATCGAGCTTTCGAATGATCCAAAAGGTGTTGATTTCTCAGGAAATTAGGTGTAACAGCTAGTTTTTTCAAGGAGGCTATAAATACATTACATGGACGTCTTTGTTAGCTCCCTTGGCCACTCTACAGGTTCACCTAATACCAAGGAAAGATTAAGAGCACTTAAGAGTATTCAAGAGCATATTTTGAGAGATTTGAGAGGTAGCATAGGCCTTTCGTGTGCATCACTCTAGTTGCTTGACCTTTCTAAGTTCAAGTGATGGTCTAGGCTTGTTACCTTTGGATATTGGCGTCTCCTAGACAGCTTGGAGGCGTGGTTCTCGGTGACCTTCTAAGGAGGAGCTGGTAGAAGGCACCAAAAAGGTTGTGAAGGTTTGAAGTCCACCCATCCGGAGAGGAGAAGGACTAACACAAGTGGAAGGCTTGATTCATTGCATGGTTTCAAGTCGGAGCAATACTCTTTATGAGAGTGCTCCAACGAGGAGTAGGGGATATTGCCTAATCTCCGAGACCTTGGTAAAAAAATTGGTTGTGCCTCTTGTCTATTTTACATTTATGCATTTACTTTCTTGTCCTTTCAAATCTACTTTAAACTTGTGTAGGAGTTGTTTGGCCACACTAGAAACCATAGACACATAGGTTGGGTTAGAAAAGATTAGATTTTAAAATTGGCCATTAGCAAAAAGAATCCCAATTCACCTCCCTCTTGGGCATCCGATCCACTTCAAGACCTGACTGAATAATTTGCCGAGTCATGGTGCTATCGCCATATTACGGCCAGTTTGGGTCAGGTTGTTGGACCTGGGCTGTAGGAGGGTGTACATCTGTGTACACACCCATCGATGGTTGTGGTGGTACTATGTCGGGATACATCTACTCTCACAACAATGGTATTCCTCAGAGTTAATGTGTTCAAACGCCCGAGGATCGAACCCATTGGATGGTGTAGTATTATGGTAAGAGTTATTGTTGTTGTTGGTGTAAAAATCAAACACGAGTGAGGGGGCGGACGTCGGCCGTGCTACAGGCCGTCGTCCACGAGAGTGAGAATGACACGAAGGTTTATACAGGTTTGGAGGTCCGAGAAGACCGCCCTACTCCTGTCGGTGGCCTACGGGGGTTCGAGGGTTCCTCCTCGGAGGCTCACCTGATGTCTTGCTTACTTATCTTGCTTCCCCGAGCCCCCCCCCCAATGGGAGATACAAGGGATATTTATAGGCTCTTGGGCCTATACAAAAGATGGGAATACCCTTAGTGAAATAGCTAGCCTATGAGTACAAGCGAGGGTTATACAGTCTTTTATTAGTACAACAATATTTCTTGGATCTGTATGCGTTAGGGCTAGAAATGAGCCAAGCCAAGCAGGCTCACTCAGGCTCGTTCCAATGGCCGGCTTAGCTTGGCTCAAAAGGAGGCTCGAGTCGGCTCGTGAGCCCTCGCGAGCCAAGCACAGGTGTCTTCAAGCATATAGCAGCTGCTACAACAACAATCATCAGGTCATCACAATAGCCGCAACAACAACACCAATCATCAGTTCATCACAACCATTCAAGAACAACAACAACAATCATCAGTGGAGGGTTTGCAAAACAATCATCACAGCCATTCAAGAATCAAGAACAACAACACTCATCCACTCTGCCTCTGTGGGAGCTTGCAAAACAACTAAACACAGCGACGCCGGGCAAGGGCGACGCCGGGCAAGAGCGCCGCCAGCCTGCCACGCATCATAGTTGCACCACGACCAATCAAACACATCTAAGAAAGAATTGCGTAGCATCTCTCGACCAAATCCTCCAAAATGAAAGAGAAAATCATTATAGCACCATCCATCAGCTCTCAACAGCGCACCAAAATCCAACAAAGAATCACGAAATGGGTGGTTTTACCCGCGCCGACCTCGCAGTACCCACGTCGCGCCACACACGCATTGGCGCACGCGGCCTTGGGGCAGCCGCACTAGCCGGGTCAGGGCGGAAGCACCGCACCAGGCACAACATGGCCTCGCTGCCCCCGTTAGACACGATGGCTGCGCAGGGATCGACAGGCTCGGCCACGGAGGTGGTGGCGGAGGAGGACGAGGCTAGGATTTGGGTGAGGAGGAGCGAGAGAGTCGCGATGAAGAGGAGGATCTGGAGGCGGGTAGTCAAGGTGGAGGGTGGCGGCGCGGAGTAGGGGACGAGAGGGGGTGGGATGGAGGGCGCCACGGGTGGACGGGTGGTGGTGCGGAGGTCGGGGAAAGGAAGGGGATCGGGTCGGGAAGAAGGGGATCGGGAGATTGGGGAATGGGGACTGGAGGATTGGGGTAGGTTAGGAGTGTCACGAGTGTGCCTGTGTGTGACTGGTGGGCCAGCTGTGGGCTGCCTCATGGAATACTGGGCCTCCTGGTGGAGATGGCAATTCGGCCTGAGTCATACATGAGCCACACGAGTGGACTGGCCTTCGGGTGAGTAGACGAGCCAAACGAGTCCGAGCGAGCTGCTCACGAGCGGCTCGAGCTCGACTTGTTTTTCTGCCAAGTTGAAACAGTGGCTCGGCTCGGCTCGAAAATTGGACGAGCCCGAGCCTAGCCAGCTCAAGCTCGTTATGAGACGAGCCGACTCGCGAGCCTCGAGCTATTTTTTCAGCCCTAGTACGCGTGTCTCCTGCAAAGTGGACCCCAGATCCAGGAGGAATGAGTTATTCTTCCAACAGTAGCCCCCCTGCCCCTTGGCATTTCGGTAGGAATGCCGAAAGGGGCAGCCTTGAACGGTGCTTTTCGCGCTGAGGTTGATATTTCATAGGAGTCCCGGCGAATTTGAGCGGTGGTTGTGTCCAAAAATGTATTCCGAAGGTGCCATACTATGTCCCATTGGATTACCGACCTCGGATTCTATTCACAAGTTCTGGCCAATTATTCACCTCTTTAACTTTCTCGGACTGTCCTTTGATCGGGCTACCCAGGTTGGCCTGTCCAAACTAGTTTAAAGTAGCTTTTTAGTGGTACCAACAACCAGCTAGTCACATGGGGGAAAAGCATTGGAGTCTGGCCGTTTCCTAGCTTCTTCCTAAGGAAGTTAAAAAGAAGCCGAACTCTTCTAGTCCCTTCCCTTTTCTTCATAGCGCCCAAGCCCTCTTGGTCCTACGGTCAGCTCTGGGCTTGGGAAGCTCCAGTGGGCAGAGCTCTTCAGGCCTCCTAGAACCGCCTCCGGCTTGGCCTGGTGTGGTCACCAGCACCGCCTCCCTACGCTGCCACCGCACTTGGCTCGGTTCCTGCATCCGCCTGTGCGACTTCTCTCCATAGTGCGCGAAGAGGAATAGGAGGCGACACGTCGGAGAGCGGGTGCCGGATCCCTCGGGTGAGTCTTTGCTTGCCCATTCTTCCTCTCCCGGGTCTCCACGGTGCTCCTCCGGGCGCCTCCGGCCGCCGGCTCGCCGGTCCTGCGCCCTTGTTTTGGTTGCTCCTTTGGGCGCTTCCGGTCGTCGGCTCACCGATCTTGCACTGGAAGGGAGCAACGTGATGGCGAAGCCCGACCACCGTAGCACCCACCAGCGCCCGGTCGTGGGCAACACGGTGAAGGGCATGCTCTCGGACAAGGGCCCCTTGGCGTCGCATGCGTAGATGGTGGCGGTGTTGTTCCCGCTCGGCGGCCTACTGCTCGTGCTGTCCGGGCTGGCGCTAGTGGGCTCCATGGTGGGGCTCACCGTCGCCACACTGGTGTTCCTGCTCTTCAGCCTCGTGCTGTCCCGGCCACATTGCTCATCGCGCTGGCCGTGGCCGGGTTCCTCACGTCGAGCACACTCGGGCTGGGCGACCTCTCCCCGCCCACGTGCCTAGCCAACACGGCGCGACAGACATTCTAGCGGACTCCTGACTACATGGAGCAGGTGCACCGGCGGATGGCCGAGGCCGTCGCGCACACGAGGCACAAGACGGCGCAAGCTGGGCACACCAACCAGAGTAGGGCGCAGGAGGCTTGGGCATGAAACTTGCAGCGGAAAACAAATATAAACACCAAAAGTTCCAACTAAGTGTGCCCATCACCCGAGGCAACTAAGTGGAGGAAGAAATAGCATCATTCGTTAGCGTCGCCATAATCAGCGCTAACGGATGGGTCGTAAACATAACCGTCATCATTTGCAACAAGTGATTAATTTAACTGAGTACAGAAGGTACTCGCAAGACTTACACAAACTAATAAAAGAAAGTGTTTAATAGAATCTATCCAAAGGATTAGAGATAATACATGTTAAAGGCTGTCCAAAGGAGAGCTATACTAGCATTAGATTTGCATAAAGTAGCAGGTTTGATTCCTACGCTTTCTAAGTTTGCTAAGGCCATTTTGTAAACAATGTTTGGACCAAAAGACAGTAAGTAAGAAAGTGATAATCATAAAGTCAAACATATCAAAGTGGATGTCCACTTGGATGATTCAAACCGCATGAACACCTATCATGTCGACAACCACAATTTCCCAAGTAAAATCTTATTTCAAAGCCTAACGATGATGTCTATCAAAACCAAGTATTGTCCGTAACCGGGGACATGACTATTCAAATAGTTTTAAACCCTGTAGGGGTGTACATCTTTACCCACATGGCTCGACGGCCTGTAAGCATCTGGATAATGACACACTTCCTTAGGTGTGTTAGTCGGGTAGATCGAGATTTGATACTTTTAGCAAGAACACTTTATTGAGTTGATACACCCGTGCGCGACGAATCCCGCTTAGTACAGGCTACTAATAGAACCTGCTAACTGGGGCATGCAAATTGTGTTGGGAATGCCGACCCAATGAACATAAATCTAAAACAGTGCTCACTCACACATATTAAATTGCAATCGGATCCCTACGAACATACGATCAATCACATATGTCCTCACACCACCTGTGTTCCAATTCAATAAAATCCTCCCCCTACTTGACCAAACCGGCCCCAATCCAGCATGTGGAAGTATGAGTAGTTCTTGGTATGACAGCCCAAGGTTCGGTCATTAATGATCTGGACAAGACTACCACAATACCCAATTCTCATGCGCGAAGGCACCCTCACTAGCATTCACTTGTCCAGATCTAAACCAAGTTTTCAAATGACAAATAAACTTAAACTTCAGTTTTCAGGAATCTAAATAAGAAACAAAAGTAAAATAGATTTAGTGTCTCCCATGATTGATAAGGTAATCTTGTTAATCCAAACTACCGATCTACTGACTTGCAAGGCTAAGCATTCACCCAAGGACTATATATTCCAGCACAAGATTTCTATCTTAAGTTTAAGTGTATGAGATGATTAAAGGTAAGCCACAATGATTAGGATATAACTAACTAGACTCACAAATTATTGATACTTCAAAATAGCATGCACACTATTACCATTGCATTACAAATTACTAAAGTATCAAACGGGATCAAAATGATGCAAGGATGCTTGATAATATTCCACTTGCTCCTCAGAGTTTTAGAAATAAAATCACACATCAAGCAAATCGAATCTAAAAGAGTGATAACAAATGAACATCGAGAAAAATATCTAAATACCAAAATACTGAAAAATGCATGATAAGCTCACATTAGTGTGGTTCTCTTTTCTACAAGAACTTTGGTGAAAAATTTTGGTTCGGTTGGAGTTCAAATAAATTTTTCGTGAATTAAACAAGGTTAAAGTTCTTAATGTGCAAGTGATTTAATTATAAAAATTTTCTGCAACAGGAACAAGTGTAAAAGTTAATCCAGATTAAAGTACAATAAGAATTATAACTAACAAAAATTATTTTGCTTGATTTGGAGTTATAACGAATTACTTATGAATTTTAGAAGTTTAAACTAATTTCAGAGAAGAAGTGAACCAGATTAAACATTTATTAACACTAACCAACAGGGATTAAGGGTTAATCAATGAGCAACAGTTCTGGTCGGAATTCCAACAACAAAGTGCTAGCTCCTGTGAGCTTGCTCGCCGGCTAGCCAGCGCTTTAGTCCAAGGCGGCGCGAGCTAAAGCCCAAAATGGGTTCACAATAGTGCAACGAATCTAGCGGTGGTTGGAACATGGCCGGAGCGGCGGCGCGGCAACAAATGCGGCGACGCTAATACAACACAAGCGGGTATGTCAATCCGACAACGATTTAAACGAATTGAAGCATACTAAAGCACCTATGGATCACAAGAAAACTACGTGAGCTAAGAAATGGCCAGAGGTCCAAAGAATAGCCCCGGCGATGATGAACGCAACGATGGTGATGAGAGCTTCACGTGGACAAGATGACCTAGAAAAAATCAAACAGAGTGAATGGTTGGAATGGCTTAATTATTGCCCACTTAAGATCTGAAAAGAAGGAATTGAGCAATGGCTTACTAGGTTGGAAAGGAGAACGAAAGAATCGAAGTTGACCAGAAATATAGAAAATCCAAATTCCTGATAACCCTATGAATCAAAAGACAAATTGATTAAGGGGTTTTGCTCATAATACCTTAAGATATGATATGACGCACAAGAAATACGAAGGAGCTCACCGGAGCGTAGAAATCCACAACGGCGGCGTTTCGGGTGCGCTCTAGACCGACAAAAGACAAGCTCGCATTCCCAATGCTGTGCTACACAAAAGAGATCTGGCTCAGCATAAATGGGAACGTCAAGCAAGAAGAAGAAGAAAGGCGTAGAGAACGAAGGATTTGACTCAGCGAGGAAGATGAGAATGCCGACTTGTCTACTCAGCCGAGAGGAGCACAAAGGAGTTTTGATGGTGCTCTTCACTAGAGAAAACGATGATGGCCACTCATGGCAGCACCAGAGCAAGCTTGGTCATCACGGTGAGGCGAAGTGGTATTGCATGCACCGAAAATCGCGAGCACGGAGCCTCCTCATGCGCGATGTGCTCAGAGCTGGCGTAGTGGCGCGGAGAAGATGAAGGAGAGAGACCGACAAGTGGGCCAGGGCTGTCAATCTTAGCGGTGAAACAATGTGGTTGGCTCAAATACATGCGAACGGTCTGATCGCGATTCAACCATCCTGATTGAGTGGGCTGTTCGGACAGTCCGAACGGTTCAACTCATATAGATGGTTCGATCAAGATCTAACGGTCTCGAAATGATGCACGCTTTAGTTTTCAAACGAATAAAAACGGCGTTGTTCGATTGAAAATGGACGGTCCAGATTGATTAGGCGGTTCGGACAGTCTAAACGTCCCATCTCATACTAATGGTCCGATTGAAAAATCAACGGTCAAGATTGCGTGGGGCGTTTGGATGGTCCGAACGGCCCAATCCATGCGGATGGTCTGATTGAAATCGAACGGTCCAGAGGCGATGCGCGTTTTGGTTTCAAATCCGAATAAAATTGCGCGGTCCGATTGAAAATGGACTGTCCAGATCGCATGGAGCGTTCGGACGGTCTGAACAGTCCAATTGATCTGGTTCGTCCGTTTCAAATCGAATGGCTCGTGCGTAACTTGGAGGTCGTGCTGAGCCATTTGAACGTGGCTCAGGTCGGTCACGCGATCCACTCAATCGGTCCAAACGACACACGGTTGTGTCCAACCAAGTCGCGTGGGTTTGAGTTGCTACAATGCCCTGTGGTTCGGACTGAGTCTAAATGTTGACCAAAATGAATTCAAATAATTCTAGTTTGACTTGGAGTTAAAAATAGCAAATAAATTTATAAAAATATGAAAATTTTCAGAGATGATACTGGGATGATTTAGATCCCATATAAATTTTGAAAACTCACTGCTCACGTTTTAAATACTTAATTTAAAGTTCTTAACCGAATAGGTTTAAATAAGAAACAAATATTTTCTTAAGGTCAAACTGATTTCTAAAAATTTGAGAAAAATATATTAATTCATGATAATTAATCTAGTATTTGATTAAATTATTTATCAGGGTTATTTATAAGCATTAGCTTCAGTTTTTGATTTGGAGTTTCTTTTAAAGCTTTAAGTTTGACTTAATTTGAAATTTTCAAATGTAACCAATTGTGCAAGTGACCTAAAATGCCAGGTATGCTCATGAAATGCATATAAATACTTTTTATTTAAATTGAGGCTGTTATAGGGCGTGTGAGGGCTCGGGCGCGAGAGGCTCGAGCGCACAAGGCACTGAGGTGCAAGAGCCTTGAGTGGCGCGAAGGCACACGAGGGTGCGGGCGCGAGAGGACTCGAGCGCTCAAGGCATGGGCGCGCGAGGGCTCGGGCACGAGGGCACGCGTGGGCGTGGACACAAGGGCGTAGACCGCACGAGGTGTGCGAGGGCTCAAGCGCGAGGGCACGTGAGGGTGCGGGCACGAGAGGGCTCAGCGCATAAGGCATGGGCGTGGGATGGCGTGGGCGCGCGAGGGCACGCATGGGCGTGGACGCAAGGGCGTAGACCGCACGGGGCATGCGAGGGCTCAAGCGCGAGGGCACGCGAGGGTGCAGGCGCAAGATGGCTTGAGCGCACAAGGCATGGGTGTGGGTTGGCGTAAGCGCGCGAGGGCTCGGGCGTGAGGGCACGCGTGGGCATGGACGCGAGGCCGTAGACCACATGTGGCGTGCGAGGGCACGGGCGCAAGGGTGCGGGCGTGTGAGACCCCGACGTTTATTAAGCTCATAATACTTAGTCATCCAATTGACCCTAGTATTATCAACCAAATAAACCCGGTCTCGAGAGATGTATACTTCCCAGAATGCAGTATACATACCTCACAACAAGAGAATGTATCAATTCCATACAACACATAGTACATAAGCAACAAACCAGAAGTTAACATTAATATGGAATAAATATTACAAAAGAGAGGCCCTTAGGCCAAATAGCAATAATTACAAAAAGATAACAGCGGAAGCAAAAGTGCCATAAAGATGGCCAAAACAAAAACCAATTAGTGTGCCTTTACCCACAAGGCAACTAACCGGACCGCCAAGCTAGTCGTCAAACCCGAAGCACAACTCGCAAGAGTGAAACCCTTGGGGCTCACCTTCTTCCTCTGCAACAAAAGCCACACAAAAAATGCCACAACCACGGGCAGATGAGTACATAAAGTACTCCGCAAGACTTACGTGTAAGATAACAGAACTATAAATAGCTACATGCAAGCTTTATATAAGTGGATGAGGCTTTGGACTCATTTTAGCATAAAGCAAGTTTCATTTGCAATAACATAATAGATTGAAAGCAATTTGACAAAGCATTTTAATTGTTGAAATTCAACGAGGTAGTTACATAGTAACAACAACAAGAACAACCTAGAAGTGACTAACCCAAGTCACCACAACAATAGCATGAACTCCCCGTTCATACCAACCATTCCAAGTTTTAATTAAAGGTTGTAGTCTAGTCTTGAACGACCTTACCAAGCATGTCCATAACCTAGGACGAGGCTATTCGAATAGTTTTATCCTGCGCAGGTGTACCACTGCACTCCACACGCCGACCGTCTTTCCTTTACGCACACTTAGAAGGTGTCTTTGCACGGCTAAGTCCTACGAGACCTTTCCAAAGGATGAATGCTAATTACGAGCTGCACAACCCACGGGAGAAGGAGACATCACACAACCTTCCCTAAGCTAATGCTCCCTCCCACACTATACATATACATTTGTTTTTGAAAACACACCAACCGAGCTCGCTCATAATTAACACCTCCTAGACTACTTAGTCAAGAGGGGTTCCATATGCCCCTCGCGTGGTTAGTACGCAAATCGCTTGGCTTAGTGACCCAAGTACTCGGTCCTTAGGGACCCAGGCATACCACCACATCCAAAAACCACGCCATCCATCCAATATGCCCAAGTCTAAATCAATCTTTTGTTTTCAGTTTTTGATTTTACAAATTAATCAAAGCACAAGTGCTGGACATATAGGAGTAATAAACAGTTTTGAGTGATCAAGACCATCGACTAAGTCGATGATCGCCCATTACTACCGTTATCTAAGCATTGCTAAGCATGACACCGTAAAAGCAATAAAAGAGCATACTTAAATCACCGAGCTCTAATTCACCAGCAATATTAGTAACTTATGGTTTGTGGTAGGGGTAACAATTTAGGGGCAACTATGCAATAGGAATAGCTACCTCTAAACGATAAAATACTTTGACACAAAAGCATGCATACATACAAGTTAAACAAAATATTAGACTTTAAAGTAATGGGACAATGATGGAAATGATCAAACTGCTTGCCTTGCTGTTGCTGGCCAATTTGTTGCTGAGGATCGCTCACGGAATCAATACACTCGTCGCCACCTAATCGGAAAGACGAAAACAATCGATAAGAACAACGAAAACGACAAAGACAGCACAGCAAACGAACTCCAAACACTCTGAATTTTCCACAGCAGCAAGAGGGTGATTTTTAGGGAATTTAGCAACAAGAACCAATGGATTTGGATTCTCAATGCAAAAGATATGAGCAAAACAATTCTGCTCAAATTTCTAAAAATACCAAACCGCACTATTCACTAATTTAATTATGAGGCAACATTTTCTAGAAAAGTGGTGATGCTGAGATTTTTACAGCAAGGCCAGCACCTCATGAGATGAATAACACAATTGAGTTCATCCCATTTGGAGCTAGATTGCACTTTCTACCATTTTTCAAAAACAAGAACTTGAACAAAATTGTAATGCACAAGTCCTCATTTTTATAACAGCAACAAGCTCAAAACTAATTTTCATAGTAAGTTCACTAATAGAGGAAACCAACAAAGTTGGAATCACTCAAAAAGAATCTACAGAGCATTAGTTATGTATTTTACAAGTTAGACATTATTTTGAGTGTATATTTAAAGTGAGTTTTAAAATCTAATGGCAAAACTGTGCTCTGGAGCTGAACTCAACTTACAATCATTTTTGGATTAAAGTCAAGTTCAAGACAGAGCTAACACAATTTGAATGACCTCATTTGGATTTAGAATGAATTAGTTATGATATTTTGAAGTTCATACCTTTTTCAGTTTATAAATAAGTGCTTACTGGAATTTCTAAACTTCCAAAACAGAGGGAGGACGTGAACCGCTGATTTAAATCCAACGCCCAAGACCTCCAGAGAAACGCAGACGCGTCACAAGAGTCCAGAGAACACGGGCCGCTGATCTTGGATCCAATGGTCCATGTCCTCCCCGCCATGTCAAGCAAGTAGGGGAGGTCGTGGCCGTTGATACCGCATCCAACGAACCACAACACAAGAGGGAGGACCGGGACGGTCCAGATCAAACGAGGGAGGTCCTGGACGGCTGAGATCTTCCAAAGGAAGATCTAAACTATCAAGATCTCCCCAAGGAAGATCTACATCGTCAAGACCTCTCGAGGGAGGTCCTGGACGGTCCAGATTTTCCAAGGGAGGACCTTAATGGCCTAGATTGTCCCAGGGAGGACCTTAACGGTCAAGACAACAACAAAGAGGTCCTGGGCGGTTCAGATCCACTTGGGGTGGTCCTGAACGGCCAAGATCTAACAAAGGGAGGTCTGGGCGGCTAAGATTTACCCGAGGAGGTCCACAAGGTTAAGAGGACCTCGGGGAGGTCCTACACGGTGGAGATCAACACAGGGAGGACCTCAACGGCTAAGATCTCCCACAAGGAGGTCCTAGCGGTTAAGATCGCAAGGAGGAGGTCCTGGTTGTCCCTACAAAAGACCGGGGTGGTCTTTGCAAAGAGGACCCCAGGGAGGTCCAAGATGGCTAAGATGGCCCCGAGGAGGTCCCGCCGAGACCTAAGATGGACGGCACAAGACCTCGTGACGCAAAGACTAAGGACACATTATAAGCTACAATGATTGGAGGTGATTAGCCAAAATGGGGAGGTCTTTGTCTTAACGACAAAGGCACGGTGCCATGGTCGTCCGACAAAATCCCGAGAGGCTACCAAGGCTCGACGCCGCGATGAGGACCTCACCGGCGCCATCCAGGATAAACAACGTGTGCGCATAGTGTTAAGACACGCCAGACCATTCCCGCCATGGGGTGGCCTGAACGGCGACGAGTCAAGATTGGCGGCGCAAAAACACACGGCCAAAACACAAACAATGATAATGAGCTCCGCAATGAACATTCTGCTGCAGCTAAGCTCCGCAACAACATACACGCGGGTGCCAAGATTCACGGACTACCGGGAGGGTTACCCGGAGGTCGCGGAGGTGCTGAGGAGGTTGGGGATGTGGAGGACCGGAGTTGGGAAAGAAGGGTTGCTCCACGGCCAACTCCAAGCTCCAAGCTCCAAGTTAGGCCTCCTCTGAAAATGTCAACCCAAATGGGGTTAGGGTTAACTCCAGGAGGTCTGGGGAGCACAAAGTGAACAAGAGGTTGAAGAGGGAGCCACTGAAGCACTGCCACCGAGGAGCTCCAAGGACTTCAACAATGGCGGCCAAAAGGGGTAGGTCAGTGGGAGGAGATGCTCAGCCCAGCGCAGGCAAGGCCAAGCTCAATGGTGTGTAAAAGAAGCCAAGGGCAACAGTGGGGGGTTTTATAGCTAGGGCAAAAAGAGGTCCTGGACCACGGGTTAAGCTCATGGTGAGCTTCTCCCTGTATGCACTTGATGATAGGAGTCATCTAGGAGGGAGGAAGGACTGAAATCTCATTGACCTCTGGAGGTAGTTCAGGATCGGACGCTTCTTCTACTGATGGCATTTTCAGTACTTCAAAGAAGACTTCTAGAGGAAGGGGTTCCTGAGAGCCTGTGGCACGAGCTAGGCAGTCTGCTCGGTGATTATCTTCGTGGGGGATCTGACGAGCTTCAAGTCCGGCAAAGTGGTATTCCATCTTCCTCACTTTGTCCAAGTATTTGGCCATTTTTTATCGAGTCATTGATATGTTTTATCCATCTGATTGACGACCAACCGAATCCCTAATATAAGGAGGCGCTGACCCCATAGCCTTAGCAAGGTGCGAGATCCAAGAGTAATGCTTCTTATTTGGCCATATTGTTTGTGGAGTTGAAGGATAAGTGAGCCGTGTACTGAAAGTGCCTTCCTTCCCAAGCTTATTAAGATGACCCATCCACCCTCCTCGACAAACGCTTAGATTCATCAAGTATAACGCCCAATGCTTGCTACGGTGTTTGGGTTGCTTGTTGGTGCTTCATGGTCGACTAGGGCGAGCCCATTCATCCATAAATCGGCGAGGACACGAGATTTGTGAAGTCCTCCCAACGAGCTTGAGGACCACACCGCCATTTGTGAGACTCGACGTTTATTAGGCTCATAATACTTAGTCATCCGATTGACCCTAGTATTATCAACCAAATAAACCGGTCTCGAGAGATGTATACTTCCTGAATGCAAGATACATACCTCACAACAAAAGAATGTATCAATTCCATACAACACATAGAACATAAGCAACAAACCGTGGTTAACATTAATATGGAATAGATATTACAAAAGTGAGGCCCTTAGGCCAAATAGCAATAATTACAAAAAGATAACAATGAAGCAAGAGTGCCATAAAGATGGCTAAAACAAAAGCCAATTAGTGTGCCTTTACCCACAAGGCAACTAACAGGACCGCCAAGCTAGTCGTCAAACCCGAAGCACAACTCATAAGAGTGAAGCCCTTGGGGCTCACCTTCTTCCTCTCGCAACAAAAGCCACAAAATGCCACAACCACGCGATGAGTACATAAAGTACTCCGCAAGACTTACGTGTGAGATAACAGAACTATAAATAGCTACATGCAAGCTTTATTTAAGTGGATGAGGCTTTGGACTCATTTTAGCATAAAGCAAGTTTCATTTGCAATAACATAATAGATTGAAAGCAATTTGGCAAAGCATTTTAATTGTTGAAATTCAACGAGGTAGTAACATAGTAACAACAACAAGAACAACCTAGAAGTGACTAACCCAAGTCACCACAACAATAGCATGAACTCCCCGTTCATACCAACCATATCAAGTTTTAATTAAAGGTTGTAGTCTAGTCTTGAACGACCTTACCAAGCATGTCCATAACCTAGGACGAGGCTATTCAATAGTTTTATCCTGCAGGTGTACCACTGCACCCACACGCCGATCGCCTTTCCTTTACGCACACTCCAAGAAGGTGTCTTTGCACGGCTAAGTCCTACGAGACCTTTCCAAAGGATGAATGCTAATTACGAGTGCACAACCCACGGGAGAAGGAGACATCACACGACCTTCCCTAAGCTAATGCTCCTCCCACACTATACATATACATTTGTTTTGAAAACACACCAACCGAGCTCGCTCATAATTAACACCTCCTAGAGTACTTAGTCAAGAGGGTTCCATATGCCCCTCGCGTGGTTAGTACGCAAAATCGCTGGCTTAGTGACCCAAGTACTCGGTCCTTAGGGACCGGGCATACCACCACATCCAAAACCACGCCATCCATCCAATATGCCCAAGTCTAAATCAATCTTTTGTTTTCAGTTTTGATTTTACAATTAATCAAAGCACAAGTGCTTTGGACATATAGGAGTAATAAACAGTTTTGAGTGATCAAGACCATCGACTAAGTCGATGATCGCCCATTACTACCGTTATCTAAGCATTGCTAAGCATGACACCGTAAAAGCAATAAAAGAGCATACTTAAATCACCGGGCTCTAATTCACCAGCGATATTAGTAACTTATGGTTTGTGGCAGGGTAACAATTTAGGGCAACTATGCAATAGGAATAGCTACCTCTAAACGATAAAATACTTTGACACAAAAGCATGCATACATACAAGTTAAACAAAATATTAGACTTTAAAGTAATGGGACAATGATGGAAATGATCAAACTGCTTGCCTTGCTGTTGCTGGCCAATTTGTTGCTGAGGATCGCCACGGAATCAATACACTGCCGCCACCTAATCGGAAAGACGAAAACAATCGATAAGAACAACGAAAACGACAAAGACAGCACAGCAAACGAACTCCAAACACTCTGAATTTTCCACAGCAGCAAGAGGGTGATTTTTAGGGAATTTAGCAACAAGAACCAATGGATTTGGATTCTCAATGCAAAAGATATGAGCAAAACAATTCTGCTCAATTTCTAAAAATACCAAACTGCACTATTCACTAATTTAATTATGAGGCAACATTTTCTAGAAAAGTGGTGATGCTGAGATTTTTACAGCAAGGCCAGCACCTCATGAGATGAATAACACAATTGAGTTCATCCCATTTGGAGCTAGATTGCACTTTCTACCATTTTTCAAAAACAAGAACTTGAACAAAATTGTAATGCACAAGTCCTCATTTTTATAACAGCAACAAGCTCAAAACTAATTTTCATAGTAAGTTCACTAATAGAGGAAACCAACAAAGTTGGAATCACTCAAAAAGAATCTACAGAGCATTAGTTATGTATTTTACAAGTTAGACATTATTTTGAGTGTATATTTAAAGTGAGTTTTAAAATCTAATGGCAAAACTGTGCTCTGGAGCTGAACTCAACTTACAATCATTTTTGGATTAAAGTCAAGTTCAAGACAGAGCTAACACAATTTGAATGACCTCATTTGGATTTAGAATGAATTAGTTATGATATTTTGAAGTTCATACCTTTTTCAGGTTTATAAATAAGTGCTTCTTGGAATTTCTAAACTTCCAAAAGCAGAGGGAGGACGTGAACCGCTGATTTAAATCCAACGCCCAAGACCTCCAGAGGAAACGCAAGCGCTGCGCGCAAGCAGTCCAGAGAACACGGGCCGTTGATCTTGGATCCAATGGTCCATGTCCTCCCCGCCATGTCACAAGCAATGTAGGG
This sequence comes from Phyllostachys edulis, assembly GCA_036346405.1. Taxonomy (NCBI): domain Eukaryota; kingdom Viridiplantae; phylum Streptophyta; class Magnoliopsida; order Poales; family Poaceae; genus Phyllostachys; species Phyllostachys edulis. The sequence goes on from CM070549.1 coordinate 3,727,800, forward strand.
GAGGTCGTGGCCGCTGATACCGCATCCAACGAACCACAACACAAGAGGGAGGACCGGACGGTCCAGATCAAACGAGGAGGTCTCGACGGCCGAGATCTTCCAAAGGAAGATCTAAACTATCAAGATCTCCCCAAGGAAGATCTACATCGCCAAGACCTCTCGAGGAGGTCTGGGACGGTCCAGATTTTCCAAGGAGGACCTTAATGGCCTAGATTGTCCTGTGGAGGACCTTAACGGTCAAGACAACAACAAAGAGGTCTGGGCGGTTCAGATCCACTTGGGGTGGTCCCGAACGGCCAAGATCTAACAAAGGGAGGTCCTAAGCGGCTCAGATTCCTTTGGGAGGTGCGGGCGGCTAAGATTTACCCGAGGAGGTCCACAAGATTGAGAGGACCTCGGGAGGTCCTACACGGTGGAGATCAACACAGGAGGACCTTAACGGCTAAGATCTCCAACAAGGAGGTCCTAGCGGTCAAGATCGCAAGGAGGGAGGTCCTAGGGATTGTCCTTACAAAAGACCAGGGGTGGTCTTTTGCAAAGAGGACCCCGAGGGGAGGTCTTTGGGGAGGTCTTCGCCAAAAGTCCACGGGGTGATCCTTTGGCAAAGAGGTCCCAGAGATGCACGCTGGGAGACTAAGCGCGCCTTAATTGCGCAACAAGGACGTAAAACAAGGCATTAAAGGTGACCCGAGTTAACCAATGATAAGCAATGATGATCTCATTTAAGGGGAGATCTTTGTCCCGACGACAATGGCACGTGCCATTGTCGTCCGACAAAACCCCGAGAGGCTTCAAGGCGTGTCGCCGGCGATGAGGACCTCGCCGGCGCCATCCAAGGCACCAACGCAGCGCAATAGTGTTAGCAGACACGCCAGACCATTCCCTACCGCGGGTGGCCTGAACGGCGACGAGTCAAGATTGGCGCAAAAACACACGGCCCAAAACACAAACAGCGATAATGAGCTCCGCAATGAACATTCAAGCGTGCAGCTAAGCTCCATAACAACATACATAAGTGCAAGATTCACGGACTACCGGGAGGGTTACCCGGAGGTCGCGGAGGTGCTGAGGAGGTTGGGGACGTGGAGGACTGGAGTTGGGGAAGAAGGGTTGCTCCACGGCCAACTCCAAGCTCCAAGTTAGGCCTCTTCTGAAAATGTCAACCCAAATGGGGTTAGGGTTAACTCCAGGAGGTCTGGGGAGCACAATGTGAACAAGAGGTTGAAGAGGGAGCCACTGAAGCACTGCCACCGAGGAGCTCCAAGGACTTCAACAATGGCGGCCAAAAAGGGGTAGGTTAGTGGAGGAGATGCTCCACCAACAAGCAGGCAAGGCCAAGCTCAATGGTGTGTAAAAGAAGCCAAGGGCAATAGTGGGGGGTTTTATAGCTAGGGCAAAAAGAGGTCCTGGACCACGGGTTAAGCTCATGGTGAGCTTAGCCCAAGGGAGGTCCACGGCTTGGACAGACGTGGAGGTGACAGAGCAGCTGCCAAGACAAATGACTTTGGGGCTAAAAGCACCGACCAAGAAGCACTGCGCAGCAAAGAGCCGCTGGGACAAGACAGACATCCTTGCCTCCATCGCCATGGCGTCTGTGGCCTTGAGCAAGGAGAAGAACAGAGTTGCCACCACCGTCCGATTAGAAATGAGGGGAGGTCGTGACCTCAGATCTAAATCAAGCAGTAAGTTTTAAAGGAGAAGGAGGAGATCACACCATTGGATCTGGCCGGGAGGTCGTGACCCTCCGATTTCCATAATCTTGAATCTTGACGTGGAAAAAGGGACAGAGGTCCAAGGCGTTGATTTCAATCCAACAAGGCGGACCTCCCGTGAGGTCTTAACCGCATTACCTAACTTAAGAACAAGAGGCGGTCATGGCCTTTGGATTTAAATCAAGGGCGCACAACCAAAGGGGAGGTCTTAGCACTACGCCAGAAGCACAAGAGGTTATGGCCATCGATTAAGATCTAATGGTGATGAGAGGCGAGGAGGTCTCGAGACGTTGCGCAAAAGGCAAGGGAGGTCAGACCTTTGGATTTTTGATCCAGGCTCGATCAAAAGAGGGAGGTCCTGAGCTTGCTAACGCACTCAGGAGATCATGGCCTTTAGATTTAAATCTAAGGGCTACGACCTCACGTCTTGTGGGAGGTCTAATGCACAAGACAAGGAGGAGGTCGTGATCAGTGGATTTTAAATCCAACGGCTACAACACACGATGGGGAGGTTGGGTGCGCTAGATTTTGAGGAGGAGGTCGTGGGTGTTGGATCCGATCCAACGGCTATGACCTCTGCTAGGTGGGAGGTTTGCTTAGTCTAACAGTGAGGGAGGTCGGGCCATGGATTTTTGATCCAAGGGCGATGACCTCAACAAGGTGGGAGATCCACGCAATGATGGTTTGAGAGGAGGTCGTGGCCTTTGGATTGATCCAACGGCCACGACCTCAAGTGAGTGCAAAAAGGAGGTCTCGAGTAGTTTGAGGCGAGGAGGTCATGGCCATGGATCGTTGATCCAAGGGCGATGACCTCATGTGAGTGGGGAGGACATGGTGCGTTAGGCGAGGAGGAGGTCGTGGCGGTTGGATGTTAATCCAACGGCCACGACTGATCAAGGTGGAGAGGAGGTCGACAAGCCGGGGAAAAGGTTGAAATTTGGACCGGCTTTGGGAAAGTGGCTAGCCCAAGGAACAAGACCAAGCTTTTAAATTCAATTTCAACAAATGAGATTTTGCAGGTTGTTTGGAACAAAGAATTGAGCTCCAAAATTTATGAAAATTGAGCAGTAGTCGACAATGAGATTAACCTTACATAAAATTTCCAGAGGTTATTATGCAATGCATTTTTCTCAGGAAATTCATGAAGGTTGTTCAAGGATCTGTTTTACCTCCAAAATTTATCAAACAAGTTTTACAACTTGTGATATTTTTCAGAGGGGTCCCACATCAGTTTTAGGACCAAGGAAAATATTTTCCAAATGTTTGGCACAAGATTTAAGATAATTGGAAAAGGAGTTTGACTTTTGGTCAACAAGAGCTTTGTGTTTTTGGATTACACAACTCTTGGACCAGAATTACATGAGTGATTAGGGGTTTTCAAGATGTGAGAAAAAGTTTTAATTTCTACACATATAATTATACTTGAACAAACCTTGTTTATACAGTTGGGATGTTACAGGGCGCACATGGCACACGGAATGCGTAGGGCGCAGCCGCACAAGGCACGCGGAGTGCACGGGGCGCACAAGGCACACGCGGCGCGTGGGCACACAGGGCACGTGGGGTGCGTGTGGCACAGCCGCACAAGGCACGCGGGTGCGTGGGTGCATAGGGTGTGCATGATGGCTGCATGTTGAATCTATTAGCAAGATGTTATATTCTATATAATTTATGTGTCTATCGGTGTTCCTTCGCCGAGTACTTATCCACTTTTCACTGCTGTCATCGTAGGTTTTTTCCTTTTTTGCCGCCATGACTGAGGACTACGACCTCTTCCACCGAAGAAAAGGAGACAAGGACTGGGTTAAGACAGCTATGATGGATCTGCCATGTGATGATCTTGATAAGGATGTTGAGATCCTTGACGACGGCCTCGGCAAGGAGGCTCTTGTGGGGGTCAAGCCTTCCTCACTCACTAAGGCGAAGAAGGCAGCGTTGGTGGTACTTGGGAGTCGCCTCACACTAAATGACGTCTGGTGGCCGGGGCCGGACGAGCGCCCCTGCCCCCCAAAGGGTACACTATTGCGTTCAAAGCTTGGTTTGAGGTCGGCCTGGGGCTTCCTATCCATCCCTTCATCCGGACCCTCGTGAAGCACTACTAGGTTGAGCTTTCACACCTCTAGCCCAACCTCCTTGCCAGGGTGAGAGTGTTCATGTGGTTGTGTGAGACGGTAGTTGAGGGCAGGCGTTTGAATCCTACCATTGCAACCTTCGACCACTTCTTCCATCTCCAGGGGTCGAACGAGAGGTTCAGACCGCTAGGCTCGCTGACCTCGATTGTCCAGAACCAGGGCGAGTATCATGTCCACACCTCTAAGTACAACTGGGACCGTCCAGGGAAGAAGTGGTTTTACTTGAAGGTGGAGGGCTTTCCATACACCGGTAACTAGCCCAAGATAACCCAGGATGGTTATCCCGAGATTCCTCCACTCTCGAACACCGATTGAGAGTTTGTTTGTGCTACATCTGAAGTTCATAAGTGGAGCGGTGTTCAGGATTTGATGGAGGAGATGACCCTTCTAGATGCTAGCCCCCTGGTTACCGAGAAGCGTGACTATTTGACATTCTCCAAGAAAAAAGGTGGGCACGGCTTGGCTAGTTTTCTCCTTTACTTGTGGCTTGCCCCTTTATTTGTGAATCTAAATCATCTTTTTAACTTTGTGCAGTACGCCCTTCCACGAGGGCGGTTGAGGAGGCCGACTGGATCCTTGGGGAGATGATCGTGACTGAGTATGAGGCACTTGAGGAGGTCGGCATCTTTGATGGCCGAGGGTGGAACAGCGTTGCCAACAGCTTGAAGTTGGTGATGCCTCCTCGGGGCAAGCCTGCCCCTGATCCGACGAAGAGGAAGAAAAACAAGGTGTTGGATCTAGAGGGCACTTCAAGGGCCCCCCTCAGAAGGGTCATTTAACGACGAAGCCCTCTACTGTGGGAGTGAGGCCTCCTACCACGAGAGCGAAGTCCCCCTGACAGGTGGCTTCCGTCCTCGTGCTCCTGGCACCGCGCAGCTCTCCTCGAGGCATCTTTCACGCCCTGCTGCCCCTATCCATGCCTTGTGTAAGGAGAAGCTTCAGGATCTCGAGGTATTGCAGAGGTCGTATCCACAAAAAAGGAAGAGGGAGCCCTCCAACGATGATCATTCGCGTGTTCCTGATACTGAGCCCGAATGCGGGGTTGCTCAGGAGTCTCCTCAGAACCGCAAGACTTCTTAGACCATGTCTTCTTCTTCGAGCTCCAGTTCTACGTCTCCCACAGGCTCCAGCTCTGTCAGGTCCCTTGTACGCATGGTTGAGGAGTGGTTGGAGGAGGGAGAGCTAGGCTCAATCCCTCGTGGGGGATCGGAGGCTCCCGCCACTCAGTGTTGTGACGCTTTCAATTATCTCTTCAGGGATAAAGGTTTAGGTGTATTTCCTTTCTTTTTTTATCTTTGTTCATTTGTTACTTATTGTTCATCAATATTTTCTATTTTGCCAGATGTTGCTGATCAAGGAGCACAGGCTGGTGACGCGGGAAATGTGGCACCCAAGGTCCGGGGCCCAAAAGGGGAGAAGGCCCCTCTCGGCCTCAAGGTTCAGGTGTGCGAGGACTGTGATGGGGTTACGAGCTATTCCTCCAGTGAGTTGCCTTCTTACGCTGTCCCGCTCATTGATGATGATGATGCAGCAGTGCAGATTCGTCGCCTCACTGAAAGCATCTAGGCCCCTAAAAATTGTTTTGGTAATTAATGATAATATGTGAATATGGGATTAACATGTTTATTGAGTATTTACAAGGTTAAGACCCATTTGTGAGTTTGATAACTTGAAGATGCATGCTAAAAGACAACATGAAGATCAATATGGCTCAAAGACAAAGTACAAGTAGTCTAGGATCCTTTTTATGTTTTGTCGGTCTTAGGAGAATTGGATGGAAGACCAGATTTTAGGTTAAATATTGTACTATTAAGAGGGATCATGACTAGTAGCTTGATAGCATGTTCTTATGCCACTTGGATTAATTTAGGATCATGCATGCATTTGGAATTTAATTTGGAAAGCTAACTGTGCATTGTCAGGAAAAACGGTAGTACCGACGTTAAGTCGGCGGTACTACCACTCAGCGGTACGACCAGGCTCATAGTGCGGTACTACCACAACCCGGTTGTTTCGATTTTTAGTTGGCGGTATGTAATTTCCAGAGAAGCACCTTTTCGGCTTGGATTGCAAACCCCGTGAACAGTAGTACCGCCGTTGCTCAAGCGGAACTACCGCACTCCGGTATTTCCGAAATATTGAGCGGTACGTTTTTTTCCAGTAGGTACCCTTTTGGGTCCTTTGTGAAACGGTAGTACCGCTCTCAATTAGCGGTATGACCGGCCAGGGGTAGTACCGCATGATAGTTGGCGGTAGTACTGCTCTGAGATTTTCAACGGCTATGTTAGAGTAGTTAATGCTACTGTTATAGACATTACTGTGCTCTGACAGAGATGCGGTAGTATCGCGCCATGGTTGGCAGTAGTACCGCAAATCGCTGAAAGTTGGGGATGTTCTCCCCAACGGTCGTATTTGTTGGTGGGGAGTATAAATACCCCTCCACCTACTCAAGGACAGCAGGCTAGACCACATTTAACATCCTTAGAGTATTGAGCATCCTTTCAACTACTCAAATACACTTGTGCATTCATTGTAAGGTAGTTGAGCCAATTCAAGTGCATTCATACTAGATTAATCTATTGCACTTGAGTGCCGTCAAGCGAAGATCATCAGTTTATTACTCTTGGTGTTTTGCCAAACACCTAGACGGCTTGGCGGAGGTAGCACGGTGATCTCTTCAAGAAGATTGTGAAGAGGCCCAGTGCCAAGATTGTGAGTGGCTTGGTGTTCGCCATCTCCGGAGCAGAGAAAGAACAACCACTAGTGATCGAGGGAAGGCTTAACTCGTGGAGCCAGCTTGATTTGTTCAAGCTTCCTCAACGTGGACTAGTGAAGAACGACAAGTCTTCGATACCACGGGAAAAATATCGTTGTCTTTATTGTGGTTATTTCTTGTCTTTACTTTCTGCATTTACAATTCTAGTATTTATCTTGTGTTGAATTGTTTAGCTAGAATTGTATCTAGTTTAGATTTAGTTCTTAATTGACTTAAATTGTTAATTAGTCAAAAAGTTTAAAAACCCCCTATTCACCCCCCTCTAGTCGGTTATCTTTGATCCTACACTCACCAAGGGGCGTGTTAACAAGTACATGGATCGCTTCCGCGATACACGAGACGTCGGAGAGTTCTCCCAGCTTCTCAATGATCGGCTAGGCACTATTGTAAACCTCTACTTCCAGGTACCTTTGTGGTTATTACCTTCCTCTGCCCGATACTTGCTTTTCAAATATCCTCTAACACCGGCATTTTACATGCTCCTGCAGGCCACTTCTATCTCTAACATCATTAGGGATGAAGCCCCCCGAATCATAGAAGAGATGTCCCAGGAGGCGGTAGCTGAGGCCCAGCAGAGTGCCCCACTGTTGGACGATGATAAGCTAAAGTCCACAGAGGAGAAGCTGAAGGCTGTAGAGGAAAAATTGCAGATTGCTGAAGACAAGTTGAAAGCCACTGAGGAGAAGTTAAAAGTTTTGGAGGAGAAGGTTAGGTTCATTCACCATGTGAACGTGAGCTTGGAGGAGGATGTGACCAAGTCTTGACAACAGCTGAATCATTTCTTCGGATTCCATGAGATCACCCTAGCTGTATAGAGGTCCTTGGAGAGCTTGGGGGCTAAGGTTACTCTAGTCCCATAAGGGGTGACAAGGCATGAGGTGTGGATTCCTCTCCTTGAGGAGCGAGTCTGTCTGTTCACCCAGGCTGTAGAGGATCGGAGCCAGTCCTTCGCCACATCAGTTTTGACAGCCGAAGCCCTTGCCATTTCCCATCACTACGATAGTTCAGGCAAGGAGGCGGTGCGTGAGGGCCTACATGGCTCCACTCCAGAGGTGAAGAAGGCATCCCTAGGGGAGCGAGCTGCTCTGAGACCCCTCGAGGTAGAGTTCATGAAGAGCGTTGCTTCATCCCTAGCCTCGAGAGTTCATGTGCCTTCACCAGCAGACGACGAGCGTGACGCCCCAGCAAGTGTATGACTTCTGCCGACATGTTCTGCTTAGTTGAGATTCTGTAGTGATATCATGCAGACTTTCTTAGCGTTCTCTTTTTTTGTAGATGAGTTAGGCCTAAAAGCTTATGTAGTCTCCATCCGAAGAGCATAGTTATGTTTGCATTTGCATCTATTATGAAAATGATAGCATGATGTTATGCTTTATTCAGGGCATATTTGAGAAGGCGATTGGCATCAAATATAAGCGGTGTGCGCAAAGGGGCCGAGCGCCCGGCCGATCGGACCCTGCCTTATGAGGATAGCCCGCGGAGGTTGGGCGGTTTATTAGTGGGCCTCAGCCTTAGCTAGGCGAGGTGACAAGGAGTTTTTAGACACCTTTAGAAAGGTGTAGGTACCTTGCTTGCGAGCCATTTGGTATGCCAAATGTAATAAGGGCACACTTTCGTGCCTACTGAGATGGGATGTCTCTCGGGACCTGTAAAGGTTCTTGGTTTGTATGACCGCTTTGTTCATAGGCAGGTGTTCTCGAGGGGATGCGAATTATGTTAGGCATGGTTGGCCTTCGCCTGCCATGGAGCAAGATGAGGAGTGACCCGAAGGTCGTTCGGCGTATAGCCTAGAGGCTGAAGGGGGGCTAATCCTTAGCACATCCAAAGACTCAGGCGCTAGGCCCGAGCCGTCACTTGCACCTTGGGTCCAGTAAGACGCAAGACACCATAGCGGAGACGACGGACGCCTAAGCCACTTTGGTCTTTTGTTAGGAGAGACCACGGGGGTCGTGCACCCTATACACCATGGAGATGACACCCTTTGTAAGGGAATGGTTAAGGATAGCCTGAGCGTCTCAAGCAAGACTTATGAGGCTAGTAGGTAAGGACAGCTCCTTAACAGCAGCGCGTTAGGAGCAAGTCCTTACAGTTAGTTGCAAGTACGCTAGTCAAACAATCTCCTAAAATGATTTAACCTCCTAACAACAGTGTGTTAGAGGGCGGCCTTCTAACAACAACGTGTTAGGAGGCAAACCTTTCAATCGTTGACGAGCATATACTTGGGAAGACTCACACAAAATAGGTTCATCCCTTAACAGCAGTGTGTTAAGAGACTACCCCGGAATCATGCCATAATTGCATGAATGGAGCGATCATGCAGGAATCTCATGTCTTCATTTCATTAAGCAAGATGGTGTTTACACATCGATAGGTGCCACGAAGGGCATACAATAGAGTCTTAAACATAAAACTTGCAGTACTTATCGGCATTCCATGCATGCTTCAGCTGTTTGTCTTCTAGGGTAGCAAGTCGGTAAGCACCTAACCCCAGTACCGAGGAGATACGGTAGGGGCCTTCCTACTTGGGGTGAATCTTCCCTTGAGCCGTCGGGTCAGTGACCTTTTTTAGTACAAGGTCACCGAGGAGGAAGGCGCGTTCATTCACCCTGCTGTTGTAGAATTAGGCAGCTTTCTGCTCATAAGCTGCATGCTTAAGGAGGGCCTGGTCGTGGGTTTCTTCAACGAAGTCTACCTCAATCCTATGGTTGTCCTCATTTTGGGCGAAGTTAGCAGGTGATGGCCCGAAAAGCATCTCCACTTGGAGGGAGCGATGGTGGATCTCAGCAGGCAGGACAGCTTCTGCCCCGTACACGAGGGAGAACAGAGTGCTTCTAGTGGCACGGCTAGGGGTCGTGTGCAATCCCCATAGGACGTTGAGGAGTTCCTCTACCCAGGTTCCTCGCTTGAGGGCACTTGCCTCGAGGCGGCGTCGTATGCCTTGCATAATTAGCCCATTAGCTCTTTCCATAGCCCCGCTGGTTTTTGGATGAGCCACTGATGCGAAGCAAAGGGTGGTCCCAATGGAGTCGCAAAAATCCCTGAAGGAGAAGGCATCAAACTGAGTGTCGTTGTCCACTGTGAGTTCCTTAGGAACCCCGAAGTGACACACAATATTCTTCTAAAAAAACTTCTGCACGGAACGAGACGTGATGGAAGCCGGGGTTCTGCCTCCACCCATTTGGTGAAGTAATCCACTGATACCACCACATGCTTGTAGCCCCCCTTGCCTAGTGTAAATGGCCCAAGCAGGTCCATTCCCTATCGGGCAAAAGGCTAGGTGATTGTATGGTGCGAAGGGGATTAGCAAGAGCGTTGTAGTTGGCTACCATCCTTTGGCACCCCTCGTATTTTCTGAGAACGTCGAGTGCATCTTGCACGATCGTGGGCCAATAGAAGCCTTGGCGAAGTGTTTTGGCTGCGGTTGCCCTTGGCGCGATGTGAGATCCGCGGAGGCCCTCATGCATATCAAGGAGGAGTGAAATGCCTTCTTCTCTTGTGATACACTTGAGAAGGCCAGATGCTCCATGCTTGTAAAGCTTTCCTTCAATGATCACATAAGCCTTGGCTTTGGAGATTAGCCTACGGGCCATTACTGCATCCTTCAGCTCCTCTTCTCCCTGTATGCACTTGATGATAGGAGTCATCTAGGAGGGAGGAAGGACTGAAATCTCATTGACCTCTGGAGGTAGTTCAGGATCGGACGCTTCTTCTACTGATGGCATTTTCAGTACTTCAAAGAAGACTTCTAGAGGAAGGGGTTCCTGAGAGCCTGTGGCACGAGCTAGGCAGTCTGCTCGGTGATTATCTTCGTGGGGGATCTGACGAGCTTCAAGTCCGGCAAAGTGGTATTCCATCTTCCTCACTTTGTCCAAGTATTTGGCCATTTTTTATCGAGTCATTGATATGTTTTATCCATCTGATTGACGACCAACTGGGAATCCCCTAATATAAGGAGGCGTCAGACCCCCATAGCCTTAGCAAGGTGCAGATCCAAGAGTAATGCTTCTTATTTGGCCATATTGTTTGTGGAGTTGAAGGATAAGTGAGCCGTGTACTCGAGTGCCTTCCCTTCCGGGCTTACCAAGATGACCCATCCACCCCCTCCTGACAAACGCTTAGATTCATCGAAGTATAACGTCCAATGCTTGCTAGGGGTGTTTGGGTTGCTTGTTGGTGCTTCATGGTCGACTAGGGGCGTAGCCCATTCATCCACGAAATCGGCGAGGACCTGAGATTTGACAGAAGTCCTCCCAACGAGCTTGAGGACCACACCGCCACTGTGAGACCCCGACGTTTATTAGGCTCATAATACTTAGTCATCCGATTGACCCTAGTATTATCAACCAAATAAACCCGGTCTCGAGAGATGTATACTTCCCAGAATGCAGTATACATACCTCACAACAAAAGAATGTATCAATTCCATACAACACATAGAACATAAGCAACAAACCAGAAGTTAACATTAATATGGAATAGATATTACAAAAGTGAGGCCCTTAGGCCAAATAGCAATAATTACAAAAAGATAACAGCGGAAGCAAGAGTGCCATAAAGATGGCCAAAACAAAAGCCAATTAGTGTGCCTTTACCCACAAGGCAACTAACAGGACCGCCAAGCTAGTCGTCAAACCCGGCACAACTTCATAAGAGTGAAGCCCTTGGGGCTCACCTTCTTCCTCTCGCAACAAAAGCCACAAAATGCCACAACCACGCGATGAGTACATAAAGTACTCCGCAAGACTTACGTGTGAGATAACGAGTAACTATAAATAGCTACATGCAAGCTTTATTTAAGTGGATGAGGCTTTGGACTCATTTTAGCATAAAGCAAGTTTCATTTGCAATAACATAATAGATTGAAAGCAATTTGGCAAAGCATTTTAATTGTTGAAATTCAACGAGGTAGTAACATAGTAACAACAACAAGAACAACCTAGAAGTGACTAACCCAAGTCACCACAACAATAGCATGAACTCCCGCTCATACCAACCATATCAAGTTTTAATTAAAGGTTGTAGTCTAGTCTTGAACGACCTTACCAAGCATGTCCATAACCTAGGACGAGGCTATTCAATAGTTTTATCCTGCGGGGTGTACCACTGCACTCCACACGTCGCATCGCCTTTCCTTTACGCACACTTCCAAGGTGTCTTTGCACGGCTAAGTCCTACGAGACCTTTCCAAAGGATGAATGCTAATTACGAGTTGCACAACCCACGGGAGAAGGAGACATCACACGACCTTCCCTAAGCTAATGCTCCCTCCCACACTATACATATACATTTGTTTTTGAAAACACACCAACCGAGCTCGCTCATAATTAACACCTCCTAGAGTACTTAGTCAAGAGGGTTCCATATGCCCCTCGCGTGGTTAGTACGCAAAATCGCTGGCTTAGTGACCCAAGTACTCGGTCCTTAGGGACCCAGCATACCACCACATCCAAAACCACGCCATCCATCCAATATGCCCAAGTCTAAATCAATCTTTTGTTTTCAGTTTTTGATTTTACAAATTAATCAAAGCACAAGTCTTTGGACATATAGGAGTAATAAGCAGCTTTTGAGTGATCAAGACCATCGACTAAGTCGATGATCGCCCATTACTACCGTTATCTAAGCATTGCTAAGCATGACACCGTAAAAGCAATAAAAGAGCATACTTAAATCACCGGCTCTAATTCACCAGCGATATTAGTAACTTATGGTTTGTATAGGGGTAACAATTTAGGGCAACTATGCAATAGGAATAGCTACCTCTAAACGATAAAATACTTTGACACAAAAGCATGCATACATACAAGTTAAACAAAATATTAGACTTTAAAGTAATGGGACAATGATGGAAATGATCAAACTGCTTGCCTTGCTGTTGCTGGCCAATTTGTTGCTGAGGATCGCCACGGAATCAATACACTGCCGCCACCTAATCGGAAAAGACGAAAACAATCGATAAGAACAACGAAAACGACAAAGACAGCACAGCAAACGAACTCCAAACACTCTGAATTTTCCACAGCAGCAAGAGGGTGATTTTAGGAATTTAGCAACAAGAACCAATGGATTTGGATTCTCAATGCAAAAGATATGAGCAAAACAATTCTGCTCAAATTTCTAAAAATACCAAACCGCACTATTCACTAATTTAATTATGAGGCAACATTTTCTAGAAAAGTGGTGATGCTGAGATTTTTACAGCAAGGCCAGCACCTCATGAGATGAATAACACAATTGAGTTCATCCCATTTGGAGCTAGATTGCACTTTCTACCATTTTTCAAAAACAAGAACTTGAACAAAATTGTAATGCACAAGTCCTCATTTTTATAACAGCAACAAGCTCAAAACTAATTTTCATAGTAAGTTCACTAATAGAGGAAACCAACAAAGTTGGAATCACTCAAAAAGAATCTACAGAGCATTAGTTATGTATTTTACAAGTTAGACATTATTTTGAGTGTATATTTAAAGTGAGTTTTAAAATCTAATGGCAAAACTGTGCTCTGGAGCTGAACTCAACTTACAATCATTTTTGGATTAAAGTCAAGTTCAAGACAGAGCTAACACAATTTGAATGACCTCATTTGGATTTAGAATGAATTAGTTATGATATTTTGAAGTTCATACCTTTTTCAGTTTATAAATAAGTGCTTACTGGAATTTCTAAACTTCCAAAACAGAGGGGAGGACGTGAACCGTTGATTTAAATCCAACGGCCCAAGACCTCCAGAGGAAGCGCAAGACGCTTCTTGTGAGTCCAGAGAACACGGGCCGTTGATCTTGGATCCAATGGTCCATGTCCTCCCTGCCATGTCGCGCAACAGAGGGGAGGTCGTGGCCGTTGATACCGCATCCAACGAACCACAACACAAGAGGGAGGACCGGGACGGTCCAGATCAAACGAGGGAGGTCCTGGACGGCTGAGATCTTCCAAAGGAAGATCTAAACTATCAAGATCTCCCCAAGGAAGATCTACATCGTCAAGACCTCTCGAGGGAGGTCCTGGACGGTCCAGATTTTCCAAGGGAGGACCTTAATGGCCTAGATTGTCCTAGGGAGGACCTTAACGGTCAAGACAACAACAAAGAGGTCCTGGGCGGTTCAGATCCACTTGGGGTGGTCCTGAACGGCCAAGATCTAACAAAGGGAGGTCCTAAGCGGCTCAGATTTCCACTGGGAGGTCTGGGCTGCTAAGATTTACCCGAGGAGGTCCACAAGGTTAAGAGGACCTGGGAGGTCCTACACGGTGGAGATCAACACAGGGGAGGACCTCAACGGCTAAGATCTCCCACAAGGAGGTCCTAGCGTTAAGATCGCAAGGAGGAGGTCTGGGGTTGTCCTACAAAAGACCAGGGGTGGTCTTTTGCAAAGAGGACCCCAGGGAGGTCCAAGATGGCTAAGATGGCCCCGAGGAGGTCCCGCCGAGACCTAAGATGGACGGCACAAGACCTCGCGACGCAAAGACTAAGGACACATTATAAGCTACAATGATTGGAGGTGATTAGCCAAAATGGGGAGGTCTTTGTCTTAACGACAAAGGCACGGTGCCATGGTCGTCCGACAAAATCCCGAGAGGCTACCAAGGCTCGACGCGGCGATGAGGACCTCACCGGCGCCATCCAGGACAAAGAACGCAGCGCAATAGTGTTGCGACACGCCAGACCATTCCCTGCATGGGTGGCCTGAACGGCGACGAGTCAAGATTGGCGCAAAAACACACGGCCAAAACACAAACAGCGATAATGAGCTCCGCAATGAACATTCAAGCGTGCAGCTAAGCTCCGCAACAACATACACGCGGTGCCAAGATCACGGACTACCGGGAGGGTTACCCGGAGGTCGCGGAGGTGCCGAGGAGGTTGGGGATGTGGAGGACCGGAGTTGGGAAAGAAGGGTTGCTCCACGGCCAACTCCAAGCTCCAAGCTCCAAGTTAGGCCTCCTCTGAAAATGTCAACCCAAATGGGGTTAGGGTTAACCCAGGAGGTGCTGGGAGCACAAAGTGAACAAGAGGTTGAAGAGGAGCCATCAAGCACCGCCACCGAGGAGCTCCAAGGACTTCAACAATGGCGGCCAAAAGGGTAGGTCGGTGGGAGGAGATGCTCACCAAATAAGCAGCAAGGCCAAGCTCAATGGTGTGTAAAAGAAGCCAAGGGCAACAATGGGGGGTTTTATAGCTAGGGCAAAAGAGGTCTGGACCACGGGTTAAGCTCATGGTGAGCTTATGCACTTGATGATAGGAGTCATCTAGGAGGGAGGAAGGATGAAATCTCATTGACCTCTGGAGGTAGTTCAGATCTGGACGCTTCTTTCATCGATGGCATTTTCAAGATTTCAAAGAAGACTTCTAGAGGAAGGGGTTCTCGAGAGCTGCGGGCACGAGCTAGGCATCGCTGTGATTATCTTCGTGGGGATCGACGAGCTTCAAGTCCCAAAGTGGTATTCCATCTTCCTCACTTTGTCCAAGTATTTGGCCATTTTTATCGAGTCATTGATATGTTTTATCCATCGATTGACGACCAACCGAATCCCCTAATATAAGGAGGCGTCGGACCCCATAGCCTTAGCAAGGTGCGATCCAAGAGTAATGCTTATTTGGCCATATTGTTTGTGGAGTTGAAGGATAAGTGAGCCGTGTACTGAAAGTGCCTTCCTTCCAAGCTTACCAAGATGACCCATCCACCCTCCCGACAAACGCTTAGATTCATCAAGTATAACGCCCAATGCTTGCTACGGTGTTTGGGTTGCTTGTTGGTGCTTCATGGTCGATTAGGGCGAGCCCATTCATCCACGTAAATCGGCGAGACTCGAGATTTGTGAAGTCCTCCCAACGAGCTTGAGGACCACACCGCCATCGTGGAGATTCGACGTTTATTAGGCTCATAATACTTAGTCATCCGATTGACCCTAGTATTATCAACCAAATAAACCGGTCTCGAGAGATGTATACTTCCTGCACGCAAGATACATACCTCACAACAAAAGAATGTATCAATTCCATACAACACATAGAACATAAGCAACAAACCAAGTTAACATTAATATGGAATAGATATTACAAAAGTGAGGCCCTTAGGCCAAATAGCAATAATTACAAAAAGATAACAATGAAGCAAGAGTGCCATAAAGATGGCCAAAACAAAAGCCAATTAGTGTGCCTTTACCCACAAGGCAACTAACAGGACCGCCAAGCTAGTCGTCAAACCCAACATAACTCAAGAGTGAAGCCCTTGGGGCTCACCTTCTTCCTCTGCAACAAAAGCCACAAAATGCCACAACCACCAGGGGATGAGTACATAAAGTACTCCGCAAGACTTACGTGTGAGATAACAGAACTATAAATAGCTACATGCAAGCTTTATTTAAGTGGATGAGGCTTTGGACTCATTTTAGCATAAAGCAAGTTTCATTTGCAATAACATAATAGATTGAAAGCAATTTGGCAAAGCATTTTAATTGTTGAAATTCAACGAGGTAGTAACATAGTAACAACAACAAGAACAACCTAGAAGTGACTAACCCAAGTCACCACAACAATAGCATGAACTCCCGCTCATACCAACCATATCAAGTTTTAATTAAAGGTTGTAGTCTAGTCTTGAACGACCTTACCAAGCATGTCCATAACCTAGACGAGGCTATTCAATAGTTTTATCCTCGCAGGTGTACCATGCACCCACACGCCGCATCGCTTTTCCTTTACGCACACTCCAAGGTGTGGGCTAAGTCTCACGAGACCTTTCCAAAGGATGAATGCTAATTACGAAGCACAACCCACGGGGAGAAGGAGGAGGTCGTGATCAGTGGATTTTAAATCCGACGGTGCACAACATGAGATGGGGGAGGTTGTGAGCGCTGGATATTTTGAGGGAGGAGGTCGTGGGCTGTTGGATCCGATCCAACCGGCCACGACCTCAAGTGAGTGCAAAAGGGAGGTCAAGGTGGTTTGAGGTCGCGGGAGGTCGTGGCCATGGATTTTGATCCGGCCAAGACCCGATGAGGCGGGAGGTCCTGATCGAGTATGTTGAGGAGGAGGTCGTGGTCATGGATTTGATCCAACGGCTACGACCTCAACAAGGTGGGATGACCTCGCTGCGATGGTTTAACAGCTCGAGGAGGTCTTTGAGGTTTAACACACAGGGGAGGTCATGACCATGGATCACCGATCCAACGGCAATGACCTCATGAGGTGGGGAGATCTTTGCGGTGTTGACCGCGGAGGAGGTCGTGGCGGTTGGATGTTAATCCAACGGCTACGACCTGATCAAGGTGGAGAGGAGGTCTGACGAGCCAGGGGAAAGGGTTGAAATTTGGACCACTTTGGGAAAGTGGCTAGCCCAAGGAACAAATGTAGGCTTTTAAGTTTAGTTTTTAACAAATTTGAAACTTAGCGTAATTATTTGAGATAGCAAATGAACTCCAAAATTCATGAAATTTTAACTGGAGCTTGCTGACAATGAGATTAACCTCACATAAAATTTCCAGAGGTTATTATGCAATGCATTTTTCTCAGGAAATTCATGAAGGTTGTTCAAGGATTTGTTTTACCTCCAAAATTTATCAAACAAGTTTTACAACTTGTGATATTTTTCAGAGGGGTCCCACATTAGTTTTAGGACCAAGGAAAATATTTCCAAATGTTTGGCACAAGATTTAAGATAAACGGAGAATGAGTTTGACTTTTGGTCAACAAGAGCTTTGTGTTTTTGGATTACACAACTCTTGGACCAGAATTACATGAGAGATTAGGGGTTTTCAAGATGTGAGAAAAAGTTTTAATTTCTACACATATAATTATACTTGAACAAACCCTAATTATACATTTGGGATGTTACAGCCACTGCCCTTGATGATTTCATCCCGAGGTCGAAAACCGTGTCCTACAAACCTATCACCACTAGGCTCATTTGGAGCTTGGGGGCAGTGGATGGTACTCCTGAATCCAAGCAAGGGCACCGTCAACAGGAGGGAGGAGGCCTTCAATAGGAGTAACAAAATGATGAAGGGTGGGACCAGCATTAGCCACGGTGTCACCCGGACCATGACAACCACCCCTCGTGCATCACCCCGAGGCGGAAGGAGGATGGATACGACGACAACAATGATGGCCGCCATGCTCGAGGAAGCCGAAAAGCATCGAGTCACCCAATTTGGGGGCGGTAACAAGCTGCGGCAAGGCCAGGGCCGCGACTGCGATAGGTCACCTCGGCGAAGTCATGCAGATGGCTACTACCGAGAGGGCGGACATCGTCGGGTTGTGCTGGTTGGCGGTGAGGTCCACGATGGGCCTTTCTCCTAGGGCCCAAACTGCGTTGCCTTCCCCAAACCCTCATTGGAGGAGCTCAAGGCAAACGCTGACAAGACCTTGCAGGACCTCTTCTCATCCTATGTCTACCAGTTGAGGAAGGCACTGCATCGTGTCTTTGCTTCTGAGGCTGAGGTTCCTAAGTCATCGTGCCATCAGGTGGTGTCCTTCAAGGAGGCACGAAATGATTGGTTAAGGAATGCAGAGGCATACATCAAGGCCACGAGCGTTGCGGCCCACAAACTCGGCTTGGCAGCAGAGTGGCGTGTTACTGCTCAGTCGGCTACCAAAGACATGGGGGAATCCCAGGCGCCAGGATTAGGATACACATGGCACGTCTCCCCTGCCATGGCAACAAAAGCCAACGCCACTCTGATAGCCACACCCGTCATCTGCCAGGATGAGGTCGGGCGGGTATGCAGTCTCCAAGCGATGCCAAAACCTCCCTCCACTGACAAGATCATCATTGGCGAGGACCTCTCCAATCTCGCTCTCTCCGGGTCACCCACCCTTGGGGATGGTTCGACGATAGCACGCCACCAGGAGGGCGAGAAGGGTCTCCCTAGCACAGGCAAAATCTACCTATATCAAGACACCAGTGCAGGGCTCCCCTCTAGGAGGAAACCCAGGCATCGTCGGCGAGGAGGACCGTGGCCTCGAAGTCGAGGTGCAATCACAATATGACCCAAGGCAGCTTAGGCTAAAACTATTGGAGCGGCAGTTTTTCACTGCACCCAAGGCGCCTCTGCCCGCTGCGCTGGACAACAGCCAACCCAAGCCAAGGCGGTCAATGCTTCCTAATCAAACATTTGTCCGGTGAAGCGTGTGCCTAGCACAAAAGAGGAGGGCGGGGACTATGCTACACCGGGCCGAGGAGGCCCTCGCCCACAAGCTGGGCATGATACCCAAAGAGTACAGCTTCAATGAAGCAGCGTTGGAGGACTACAAGCGCATGTTCGATGGCCCTATGTCACAGGAGGCCATAGAGGCATTGACAAGTCTCTTCAAGCTCGACTGCAACCTCATGGAGCAAGTCAACGGCGCGCTAATAAACCATGGAGGCTTTGGCACACTCGAAGCTCGCAGACAGGAAGAAGCAAACCTAAGGGAGGGAGACGCACCACCACAAGTGGCACCAGCCAAAGCAACCCGCTGGCGGTTGGGGCGGCTTAGGCCATCCGAACTAATCACGACGACAATCATCCACATGATCATCAGCCCGAAGCCTGCTCCGCTTTTGCCCTTTTGTCGTCGATGTATCTTTTGCTTTATTAACGATGTCAGCTTAATAAAAAAAAATAGCCTGTCAATTTGGTGTGCTCACATGCGCCCGCAATCTTCGGCCATCCAGGCAACCTTAATAACAAGCGAATCCATTTGCAAAGTCCACTTCACACTAAGTCCCCCTTCACGGGCGGAATGGGCGGCCAGCACCGCGCCCCTCTCGGCAGCCTCGGCAGCTAAGGCGCCCACCCCTTCCATTCATCTGCCTAGACTGATTCGACGAAATGGAGTGCTTCTTGGCACCTCCATCTGGCCAATGTGGGACGGTCAACGAGACAACCTAACACTTGGCCTGAAAGAGCACAGCGAGCAGTGGCGAATCCAGAATAAAAAAGAAGGGTGGGCTGAAAGCCTCGAATGACTAAACTAATTTGTAACAAACATATTCTTGTATTCTTATGCAATCAAATTAATACATAAATAAAAGCAAAGCAAAAAGAGAGAAATAGCGTCTTAGGTTGTGCTGGCTCTCCCTTCAGACCCAACACTCCACCATACGGTACTATAGCGCCTTGGGTTGGGCTGGCTTTCCCTCTAGACCCATCCACTCCCACATATTACTTACCCGATGTGGAGAGGTTAGCCACGTAACAAGGTAGTATTTTCTGCCCGTCGAAACGAGAAAATGGTTGGTACTTAATTTACGGCCTCTGATCTAGGTGAGAGTCTTATTGGTCCTTATATATTAACCGTATGTAAAGGGTCTCACCTCTTGCCTCATCTCTTTCCTGCCCCGGGCCCCTTTTACCAGCCATATTATTCATCATTTCTCATTTCTCATTTCTTTCATCATCATCTTCTTTCATTTACTCGATTTGGTTTTTGAGACATAGTTTTTATGCACATATGTATAACAATACAGCAAAGTACGGTTTATATTTAATATAACTATATTGGTGATCAAGAGATAAGCTTGCTTTCAGAATTGTAGAAAAGATCATCGTCGAAGAAATCCAGATCACCGCTCTCGCTTATGCTGGTTCATCTCCGCAATTTACGTGATAAAGGCAAATAATAAATAATTAAGTAAATACTTATTGACAATTGGGTGCTACTAGGCGTACATTAGTCAGTTGATTCTTTTCGTTAGTGGATTTTAATTTAATAACATTTTTTGAACCCTCGCTAAGTTAGCACTCCCCGAGATTGCCTACTCGTGCATTTAATCGCGCAAAAATAACATCCTATGTGAATCCTGCATGCAACTAAGTCCACTAAATTTTACGTATGCAAATAAATGACTAATTGATTTTACGTCGGCGTTGCTTAATCTAACTATTTTACTTAAATTATTTTCTAATGTAACAGATTAATTACATGTTTGCTATATACACTTTCTCTTTTTATTAATAATTTGTATTTATATTTGTATTTGTATTTGTATTTGTATTTGTATTTGTATTTTATTATTTATTGGTCTGGTCTATGACTAGTTATTCGTACGTGGTTCACAAAATTTATCTTATCCAACATTTATACGGTGCCGACACATAGCCAAACTGGTATTTAATTCTACCGCTAATCTACTACCAGATATCTACACTAAAAATTACTTCTTTACCTCCCTTACCTAAATCCTAATTTTCTAAACAAAAATCTTAATCTCTCCCTACCAAACTCTTTCTCTCTCCTCACAAATTTCCACTTGGTGTGGCCGAAAGGCCTCTGGCCACACATTCCTTTCCCATTTTCTTTAATCCCCCCCCTCTCTCCTCTCTTATCTGTTTCTTCCTTGCTTTTTGCTTCACTCGGCCGACAGCACTGGCTCCTTCCTTCTTCGTGGACTCATGGTGTTCCTCTTCGCCATTGCGCTCTCTCCATTGGAGTTTTTTGCGATTGGTATTTTCCCTGGCCGAATGCTCCCAGGTTGCTACTTCTTTCTCAATCCCCCCATTCCCCCTCCTCTCTCCCTTGCTCTTTATGCTTCAGGCCTCTTCTTCTTCCTGGCTTCTCGGTTGCTTCTTCAGTTCTTGTTTGGCGCGGCCATGGCAGCCGGGGAGGGGAGCCAGAGGTTGGACTGGGGGAGGGTCCGGGAGCCGACAGAGGGTAGGCTTCAGCCTGATGAAGCCTACCCGGTGGATTCGCCCCTGACAGCGAGCCATCCGATCCATGACTGGCCCAAATCTCAACGTTATCAGCTGGAATGTTAGAGGCCTTAACACGCCGGCCAGGCAAACAACGATTCATGAGACGTTGACTTCCACTCCCTGCCACCTCGCCTATCTACAGGAGACAAAGCTCCAAATAGTGGACCAAGGGTTAGCCTTCTACCTTGGAGGCCATAGACTGCATAGTTTCGCGTAGAGGTCGGCGGTCGGCACCCGAGGTGGCATCCTACTCCTATGGAATGACGACCTAATCCACACCACAAACCTCCAACCTGCGAAGAATAGTCTGTCTGCGACAATCACGGTCAAGGAATGTGGCACGGTATGCCGCCTGACTATAGTCTATGGCCCATCACGAGACAGAGACAAGTCGGCCTTCCTGTAAGAACTTAAGTCTCTGAGACCGGCAGCGGATAGCAAATGGCTAGTTCTTGGTAACTTCAACCTGATCTATAGGGCTAGCAGCAAAAATAACAGCAACCTTAACCGCGCCCACATGGGCCAATTCAGGAATACTCTAAATGAATGTGAACTCATAGCGATCCCCTCTAGAACAGAAAGTACACTTGGAGCAATAAAAGAGAAAATCCGACATTAGTCAAGCTAGATCGAGCCTTCTGCAATCAACCTTGGGACGTTCATTTCGCCAATCACATCCTGCAGGCCCTCCCAACATCCATCTCAGACCACTGCCCTATCCTCCTTTCAAATTGCACGGGCCCGAGAAGATCAGCATGCTTTCGATTCAAGAATTTCTGGGTAAGAATGCTAGGCTTTATGGAAGTGGTACTAAAGGCGTGGTCCACACACAATCCCCACAAGGAACCGTTCCACCAACTGAACCACAAGCTGGCCGCAATGGCGAAAAAGCTCTGGGCTTGGAGAAGAATCCTCTTCTCCCAAGAGAAACTACAACTCCACATGGCCCTGGAAGTAATACTAAGGCTGGACATAGCCCAGGAGAATAGGCAACTCTCAACGTCAGAGAGGAGGCTAAGAGTCGGGTTAAAGAAAAGGGTGATGGGGTTGGTTGTGATTGAACGCTCAAGGAAAAGATAGAGCTCCTGTATAAGGAACCTAAAAGAGGGTGATGCCAACACAAAATTCTTCCATTTAAAAGCAAATTCGGGGAGAAGAAAAACAACATCCAAAGGTTGCGCACCAGTCAAGGTTGGGCTACTTCGCACGAGGATAAACAAGAAGCATTGGAAAAAGCACTTTTTAGAGATGCTATCCCCGCCAAACGCCAGAACCCATGATCTTAGATGGGAGGAGCTGGATTACGGACCTCAGGACCTAGAGGGTCTGGATGGACCTTTTACCGAATAGGAGGTGAGAACCGCTCTAAATCTCATGCCAAGGGATAAGGCTCCAAGTCCCGATGGCTTCACGCTCAATTTCTACAGATCATACTAGTCCATTATAAAAGCGGACATCATGGTGGTCTTCCAAAGTTTCCACAGCCTTCGAACGACGAATATGCCACTCCTCGATACGGCAAGCATCGCTCTGATCCCGAAGAAAGAAGGGGCTGAAGGGGTGGCCGATTACAGACCAATCAGCTTCATTCATGGGATAGGAAAGTGAATCTCTAAGACCTTGGCCCTTCGTCTTGCACCCCACCTGGAGAGTTTGGTATCAGTACATCAGAGTGTGTTTTTAAGAAAAGAAGCATCCATGACAACTTCATGTACATCAAAAACCTAACAACTCGCTCCACAAATCCAAAACGCCGACCCTATTTCTCAAGCTTGATATAGCAAAAGCCTTCGACGAGGTTACCTTCTGGAGCTCCTACAGAGACGTTGGTTTTTCACCCAAGTGGAGAGGATGGATTTCGGCCCTCTGGTCTTCGGCATCCTCCAGAATCCTACTCAATGGCATCCCGGGCAGCAGCATCAACCACAGAAGGGGTCTGAGGCAAGGAGATCCGCTCTCCCCCTTCCTTTTCATCTTGGAGATCAGCCCTCTACAAAGATTGTTCACAAAGGCAATAGAACACGGATATTTAGACCGCCGTCATGGTCAGTTCGACACCCTCAGGACCTCGTTTTATGCCGATGATGCATCAATTTTCATCTCCCCAACAGAGCGAGACGTCAAAGCAACAACCACGATACTTAAAAACTTCAAAAACGTCTTGGGGCTTCACACAAACATCCATAAAAGCATGGTGGTCCCAATAGGGTGCGGTCATCTAAACATCGACACGTTACCCCCAAGAGTTTGTGGCCACCCGCGCAAATTTCCCAATCCCCCCAGCTGGTAGTTCCACCCTAGTAAAATCGGTGCTCGCCTCGATCCCGACATATTACCTCATGGCTTTAAGAGTCCCCAAATCAATCCTTCGCGCCCTGGACCGCGGGAGGCGCCTGTTCCTTTGGGCGGGGACAGAAGCGTTAACTGGAGGAAAATGCAAAGTAAACTGAGATAAGGTGTGTCGACCAACAAATCTTTGCAGGATGGTAATCCTAAACCTCACCAAATTCGCAAGGGCCCTCAGATTTCGCTGGTTGTGGCAACAATGGACGGCCAATAGTAAGCCATGGGTAGGCATGAAATTACCTTGCAACGAGGCAGACATGCATCTTTTCAACGCGGCCACCTCGATTACGATCGGAAACGGCCATAAAGCTAAGTTCTGGACCTCAAAGTGGCTAGGCGGGCCTTCTCTGCAGGAGTCTGCCCTAGAGATTTTCCACTTCTCAATTTCGAAACAAAGAACAGTACATGCGGCGTTGCAGGAGAATCGATGGCTATAAGACATCAACCTACCGACGATCATAACAATCCAGATAGTCTAACAATTTTCTCAAGTTTGGCAACGGGTTAGTCAAACCACCCTAGACACTTCCGCCGCGGATGAGATCACATGGACACTAAACTCGTGGGGGTGTATACAGCAAAGTCAGCCTACGATCTGCAATTTATAGGTTCAACAACGACAGACTACAACAGGATAGTCGGGAGAAATTCGGCCCCACCAAAATACAAGCAATTCGCATAGCTAGCCATCCAAAATAGAATCTGAACGTCTGACATATTGCAAGTACAGGATTGGCCAAACCAGGGCATGTGCCCTTTATGCAACCAAGCAAACGAAATAGTCTTGCACCTCATGGCGGAGTGTAGGTACTCCCGACGGGTGTGGAACCACATAACTGAATGGCTTGGCTGTACGTCGCTAAAGCCATCACTCTGGAGCCCGAGTTCCAACATAGGACAATGGTGGTCAACAGTCTGTAACTCAGGCCACCTGTCAATTAGAATGCTGGCCACCGTGGTTATGCTGACCACCTAGGAGATCTGGAAGGAGTGTAACGCTAGAATTTTTAACAGAAGGTTCGTCTCCACTGCGGAGCTATTCGCTAAGATAAAGGAAGAAAGAAAAGCATGTACAATCGCGTGGGTGGGAGGGAATGTCTTGGAGACCATAATTTCTATGTACTTAACCTTTAGAACCTTTTTCAACCTTCGGGTCTCTGTACCTGTTTCCCCTTTATTAAATGGAATAGGCAGTTCTCATGCTTGTTATTTTCAACAACAAAAAAGCAAACCAAACAGCCCATAATTTTGTTTCCACAATTGCAACCAGCAAGCTACTATCAATGGTGGAGTGGATTGACTCCAAAGGAGACCATATATGGGGTGTTGCCCACCCCTAACTGCGCCAAAGCCTCGAAGGTTTGGTAAAAGTAGTGAGAGGAGAGTAGCTACTTGATTAGGTTGATCAAACAAAACAATGGGCGAACAAGAAAAATACTTTAGTAGATATGAGTACCTACTAATGAAATGGACACTATAACGAGATTTTGGAGATAAAAACTTTAGTTTATAGAAACACAGTGTTCCAATGGTGTACCAGTCCTATTTTTTTCCCTTACTAAAGCGCAGTAAGCTGTCCTGACTGCTGAGCAAACAATATCGTAGTTTTTTAAGGGAAAAACAATGCCGTAGACCGTAGTTTAGCTTAATTTGCAATGAAATGCTATGTTTAACTCTTATAAGCATACTTTTTTTCTTCTTCTTCTGAGGATGAGCAAGCATACATCAATCAGAGGCATTTTCGAGTCATGTTGTAATGCTGCTGCTGCTTCTTTTCAAACTATACCCAAGAAAAAGAGTGCTATTGGGGCATCATATGTTTTGTCCCCCAAAAAAAAAAACATTGGTGATTTCCTATCAATGACCAGTAGTAGGGTTTAGAGTTATAACTTACCAAGTTAAGCCGAGCTAGGTAGGGCCCCAACATATGAAATTAGTCAGGCAGGTAGACAACTGGATCATTTGGGCCTGGTTCAAAATGGTCGAACCAAACTAACCTCAATCCAATAGGAAATGGAAGTTCAGCCCGGCCATAAACCATTGCAGCAGAGCCCGCAAAAAATGTTTAGGTACAAGCAAGCTCATTTTCTTGCTAAATTCGGAGAGAGAGAGGAGTTTTTTTGTTGCTCATTTAGCGTATATTAACTGAAATAGCAAAAATAATCTTAAAAAATGCGATATGACAAAAATAACATCTCTATCGCATGAAAACGCCACGGTAGAGGGTCTGTTGCGCCCCGTAGAGAGCGGTAGGTTTCTTGCCCATACCACCTGCCTCTATCTAGGGCGTGGCAAGCCGACTGCCGCTCAATACGAACTCGTCAGGTGGGCTGTCGTGCACCTGGGGTGCGGTAAGCCTCCTGGTATGTCTTTTGAGCACGGCACAGATGTTATTTTTGTCATTTCGTTTGCGGAGTTGGTATTTTTGCTATTTCGTTGTGAGACGGCGCTATTTTAGCGCGCGCGAGAGAGAGAGAGGATAAGTACTATCGTCTCATCGGACCATGGAACTATGCAAGGTAAGGGTATTTTTTTTTAGGGAAAAGATTGGGCCCATACGTCCGACAGGAACCAAAAAATCAGATGTTTTTTTGACTTTCTCGGCTCCCACGTCTGGGCGAACGCCAAACAAAATTTCACTTCACCTTATGCCGTCGCTCTCGCCTTATCCCGTCGCTTCTCATCCACTTAGTCCATTCCCAAAAGAAAATCGCAGTGAGACACAACTTGGTTCTCTCCTCGCGAATCCCCCACTTTATGAGCGAGAGGAGCGACGAGGAGCAGAATGGCCACCGGCGGCGAGCACGTGGCGGCGGCGGAGGTGGAGGTGGAGGAGACGCCGGAGAGGAAGGTGGTCATGGGAGTTCTGGCCATTGCCGAGCTCATGGCGCCTCCAGATGGACGAACAAGGCCGGAGAGGAGGTGGTCATGGAGAGTCCGGGCTCACTGAAGCCATGGCGTCCTCCGGATGGGACGAAGAAGGGAGAGAGGAGGCGGTCGCGGGAGTCCGGCACGCCGAAGCTCACGGCGCCCTTCGGATGGACGAAGAAGGTTCGAACCTCCTCCTCCTCCTCCTCCGATCGCAGTTTGATGGGGTTCGTGAGGGGTGCGGGGAGGTTGCTGAGCTCGGATTACCTCCCTCGTGTCTCCTCCCCTCCCTCGCGAGGTGGTCGTCGGAGCTTCCACATCTTCTCGATCTGCCCCTTTGGTATGTTGCGCCCTTTGTATAAGAATGTTGCAACCGTGAAAAAAAAATGTTGCACACGAGGGGGGGTATTGTTGCACAGGGAGAAAAAAATGTTGCATACAAAATTCTGAGATGTTGCATTTCTTTTGATATGTTTGGGGTCTCCAGATGTGTTTGTGTGATTGATTGTCTGATAATAGTTATGTTGTTTTGATTCTGAGAATTTGTGTTTGATTGATCATGAGATTTTGAGGTTATATTGCATATGAGTGTTTGATATGTTGTAACAAAAAGAAGAATAGATTGCACTGCTCTTACTGAGTTATTACAACATCGGACCCGGACCGTATGGTGGGATGGCTCCCACCGTACGTCCGAGCCGTAATAGCGCCCTTTTTTTAAGAACTAGACGTCGAGCTCTAATCAAAAGCAGAATTACAATCAGCAAGGGTGCATGCGGTACAATATTAAACCACGCTCACCGTTATTGGTGTGCATGGGAGACGGGTAGCAGTAAACAAAAGATGCCACAGGACGAAACCCGTAAAGATGAGGAGTGGCGCCGTCGAGGTAGCTGCCCTGCCCATGGACAACGGTAAAGCCGTAGTAAAGATGGTGGCGTGGCTTCCCCAGGCACAAGAGCCCATACCTTCCTGCTGACGCGTTTGCTACACATGGTCACGCACGCACGCGGCGACAGGCTCATGTGGCCACCACACCTGACTAGCTCCTCCTTTCACCTTGACCAAGCCAAGCCAGGCAAAACTTACCTCGCTCCTTTCCAATTTCATGACACCTCCCCAAGGAAAGCTACCATGTCCTGGTCACACTTCCTTTCTATAATTGGTAACCATCTGATCCATCACCAAATCATACAGGCGGCTACATCACACACATGCATCATCCTCATCATTTGCTATCACTTGGAATGTGCTAACAACAATGTCACTTGTCACCATCTTGGGCACAACAAGGGTCTTCTTTTCTCTCCGGCATCCACACAGGAACAAAACCGTAAGCATTTGGATGAGAACAAAATGGAACAAACCAACAACCAGGATCACAAGATACCCACAGGCAGCGGCAGGCCACAAGCATAATGCATTGTTATTGTAACCATCAAGCCTTCTTCATCCGAGACAAACAAGCAACAATCACAAGATACCCAAGAGCATTATGCGGTATGCACCCCCAAAAGAAAAGGCATCCTACGACTTTTCACTGTCCTGCAACATCATACAGCATCCACTTCTAGTAAGCTACTACTGCTGGCTAGTAAGGGCAGCAGAACAGCGAGGACCCTGTAGCTGAGAGTGTGCTGAGTGCTGACTTTTCCCTTTCAAGAAAGGGAAAATAGCTTGGATGCTGACCTGACTTCTTCAGCACTCAACCAGACCAAAGCAGAATGATCTAAGCTGACATGCCATTGCTCAAGATTCAAGGTTAAACATTGCAGAATCAACAGATCCCAGCTATTAAGCAGAAACAACCATGCATACATCACATCATTAGCAGATCAACAAGCATGAAGCTGAAACAACAATGCATACATCACAGATCACAGCACAGCAGCAGAAGCAACAATGCCATGAGTACATGCAACCATGTTGTCACCATCGTAATCCGTCACCAGTGCATGCACAGATCAAGCAAGAACCGGCATTTCTGGGGCGATTTCAGCTGAACAAGGTGCATACTTTGCACAGATCAGATGCTGGAGCTACTCTCTTGCAAGAATAGACGAGACGATCATAAGCTCTTCTTACATTGCAACGTTACACGCTACTAAAACACTACCAGTAACATCACAACTAGGCAAGAACAAGAGGCAACAGTAACAGGAAGAATGACAGCTACTACTACTACATCATTATTAACTTGCTTCCACTTTGATCGAACTAATTAGCTGGAAAACTAAGCATAGAAAGAACCAGGAAAAAGGTAGAGACACCGCATCTCTCTCCCTCTCCCTGACTGAGATCATGCATGCTAAGCAAATCACACTCTTTCTCTCATCTCATGCTGCCTTTTCTTTATCTTCTCCTCTCTCTTGCTAGGTAGGTGGTAGGTTCAGGCGTAGATGACGCCGGAGGAGAGGGCCATGAGGAGGATGGCCGCCTTCTCCTCCTCGCCGAGGCGTCTCCTCCGCCGCATCCGCCGCCGCTGCTTGAGCACCACCTCCTTGCCGAACCCCACCATGCGGAGCTCCACGGTCACCTCCTCCCTCTCCCTCTTGGTCTTCTTCTTCTGCTGCTGCTCGGCGCCCTCGCCGGCGTCCAGGCCCAGCGCCTCCCTTCTCTTCTTCCGGTACCGGATCCCGCACGCGTTGCACAGCGACTGGATAAAGAAACAGACAGATCG
This sequence comes from Phyllostachys edulis, assembly GCA_036346405.1. NCBI lineage: Eukaryota > Viridiplantae > Streptophyta > Magnoliopsida > Poales > Poaceae > Phyllostachys > Phyllostachys edulis. The sequence continues at coordinate 3,756,990 of CM070549.1, forward strand.
GTCGGATCAGCCGCCGCAAATCACAGGCGAAAATGCACAGATCGGGAAACCCAAAGCCAAGATCAGATCGGACAGGATCTCACCTTGGGGCCGGAGGGGCCGCCGCGCCAGAGCGGCGTCTTGGTGGTGTGGCAGTCCGTGCAGGCCTTGGGCTCGCCGGACGCCGTGCGCTCGTCCGGATCCAGCGACCCGCTCCCCTGCAACAGATCGCGCGAAAACCAGGAGATTCAGACCCACATCCACCATTCTAACCACAGATCGAGCGAAAAAAACCACGGATCGGAGCTCACCTTCTCGACCGAGGAATCCATCTCCGTCGCCAAGATCAGCGGATCTAACACCACGCCGGCACTCCCCTCTCCCCGCAGCTCCGGCTCTCCACGGCTCCCGCTCCTCGACGCGGATCTAGAGGCGGAGGCTCGGGCCTGGAGGTTTCTTGATCCGTGGCAGATCTCTGCTTCCGGGATCTAGTAGCTACTCCACTAGGGATGCCACTGCTGCTGAACTACTAGACTGGTAGGGGTTAGGGGCGGGAGAAGGAGGGGGCGGAGGGAAGCGATTCGAGGCGATTGTAGGGAGGAAATGGAGTGGAGGATGATGGGAGGGGGCGGAGAAAAAGGGGAGAGATTTGGATTTAGATCTCAAAACGGAGGAGGGAAGGAAGAGGGCGTGGAGGGAAACAGAAAACCATGGAGGCAGAGGAGGGTAAAATTGGGGCCGTATATGTATGTAGAGGCTGTTTTCGTGCTAGGGCTACGAGTAGATATGTCCATACGGCCGGCACGGCACAGCTGGCCTGTGGGCCAATAGCCGATCTAAGTATTACACGTCGATCTTTTGGGCCGTGTTGTGTCTGGTCGACCATCATACCAGTTCGTCACCTTCTGGTCTTCCTCCTCAGCGTCGGTCGTGTCGTGCCCCATACAGTTCCACCTGCCCGAACACAGTATCGGCCTGACTTGGCCTGGCCTGACCGACAACAGTGTCGGGCTGTACTGTGACAAGAGCTAGCCAGCAGTCATGTGGTTCTGGCTGACCCAGGCGGCAAAGCCTATTTGGACAGCTCTAGCTACAAGTGATTTGATGCTTCTTTTCTTTTCTTGTAACAAGGATTTATGAAGGTTTTAGAACAAAGATGGACGATGTTCACGTGAGTGTTTGTGTGTGTAATTTGTTCTAACACTTAACACGAAGGTGGCGTGTATCGTGTTAGAAAACTAGACAACTATAAAGTATACTAACTTGTATACATCGTTGCGACGATTTTTCACCCGCTTGTTGGATATCTGAGTTACCACAGCTATTCCAACGATGCATATTTACATATTTCATTTTTTTTTTGTGTACGTGGGCTCAAGTGGTCGTATGACAACTGTCAGCTTGCGTCTAACGGTAACAACAAACATAGTTAGATCCTTGTGTTAGGGTATCTCCAATCTCCAATGCAAGAGCCGCTTAAGGAGTTTAGAAAAAAGTAGTATGATATGTAACCAAGTATCCATCTAAGAGCCTAACCCTCTAATACAAGTATTCTTCTTATTGATGCTTAGTTAGTTCTCTTTGTAATAGTTGAATAATCAGTTACGAGAAGAGCAATTTCCAAGCACTGACTCTTAGCCAAACAATGATTTCACTTTTTAAGGGCATCTTCAATAGTGTATTTATTGTCGTCTCTTAATTATGCTATGTCAACAAAATCCTGCGTGGAGAAGAGAGAGCACAGGTTGTCTCTTCCTAAAGAGACGATCGTGCACGTAAAATAAGACATGATACATTAATATACTCTAGTTGACATGTATGACCGTTTCAAAGAAAATATAAAATACAAATATTAGGGAGTGTACTATAGACTATCTATTGTAGATGTTGTCTTTAAAGATGATGTATCATATGTTATAGACAAAATTATCTATAGCTATTAAAGATGCCCTAAGTACCTATAGTTGTCTTAGGGCATATACAATGGTATAGACAGCTACTGTCTATAACAACTCTCTATGTCACTTGTAGACAAAGACTAAAGACAAATTTCATATAATGGTACAGGGCAATTGCCTTTTTAGTTGTCTTTATAGAACACACAATCTTTAATGCTTTTCTTATTTTTTGTGTTATAATCATTCTGAGATTGTAGAGCAGCGATTTCTTTCTCTCTCTTTATTCTCTTTCATCCACGTCAGCAAAAATCCTACATGATAATAGCTATAGACGACTGACATAAGCTCAATGTACATACTCTTACATGATAAAAAAACTGGATTTTTCCTCAAAGCACATGCGTTAGACATGCTTACGTATTCCAGCCACAGCGGGGTGCGCTATCATTGGCCACGCAATAACCGTGAAAGCTATTGCTTGGTTGCATCATTTACTTGGGGCTTATGCTGATTTTAGAATACGACCGCAGAATACACGCTTGACTTGCATGGATAAAAGGAAGTTACGTGTTTTTTTGTACTTGTCTAGTTTCTCAACGATGACATGCAACCCCTTGTTTATCTTAAAACAACTTCAGTAAGTCATTTTTAAGCACGAGGGAGAATGGATGCATCTACTATAGTTTGTTTTTTTTAGTTTGTTATTAAGAGAAGAGATTACCCAATCTAATATAAAGAAACAAGTGTTTCAATGGATTGTTTTTTAGCTTGTATCTAATACTTTAATTGCTACCCACAAAATAAGTTTTTAGGTAACAGACAAGTCTTCAATAGCTATTTTATTATTTGTTGTGTCTTGATATCAACAACTTGCTTGTTTTTTCATCTAGAAACATGCACATCTTCTCTTCTTATCATCTCTCCTCTACACTACCTAAATGCTGATATGTTTATCCCTTAGTAACAAGTAACATTGACTATTATAGATGCTCTTATCATCTCAAACTTTCGTAACTTGTATTTTTGAAAAATAAAAAGATAGTTGCTGATAGGACTAGAAAAATAGCTCGAGGCCCGCGACCCAACTCGGTTTGACTCGGGCTCGTGAAATTTTGAGCCAAACCAAGCCTAATTTCTGGCTCGCAAGATTTTCGAGCCAAGCTCGAGCCGCTCGTTCGGCTCATTCCTCCCTGAGCCCTCGCCTTGCCTCCCCGATGCTCCCCCGGCCACAATCCCCTCGTCTTCTTCCCCTCTCCAATTCCAAATCCCAAACGCAAAACACAACACGTCTTCTTCCCCTCTACAATCCCCAATCCCCGATGCTCTCCCCACCACTCCCCTCGCCACCACTCGCCGTCCCCTGCCCCTTTACCTGTTACCCCACACCCCCTACCCCCTCTTTTGCCTTCGCCATCGCCACCACCTCCTCTTCCTCCTCCAAGCGCCGCCGCCCGGAGGTGCTTGACAAGACTTCGAGCGCGACTTCTTCCCCGATCTTCCCTGCCTCTGCAACCACCTCGAATGGCTCTAGGCCTTGCGCTCTCGTGACCCCCTCCTCCTCCGATATGCATAGCTCAAGATCCTCGACTGCCGCCGCCTCCAACGCCACAGGCCTGTCCCTACCCCGACGCCTGCCACCTCCACCGCGCTCCATTCTCCGTCCTTCATAACCACCCCCTTTGTTGCCCCCTCCACCACCAGCACAGGTGCACCCAAGGAGGACAATGACGTCGCGGCCGTGCTCTCCCTCGACGAATTCTTCCATCGCTTCACCAGCGAGGACAGCGAGTCCTTCTTGCGTCGCTGCCCTCTGTGACCCCCTCCACCCTAGCTCGTGGCAGGGTTCGCAAGGCAGCTCAAGCCTGTTTTCGAGCTGAGCCGAGCCGAGCTTTTGGCTCGTTCCTGAAACGAGTCGAGCCGCTATTTTCGTCCAAGCTTGAGCGAGGCAGGCTCGAGTTGGCTCAGCTCATTTTCAGCCCTAGTTGCTGACCTGACCGACTGCTAAACTTGGTACGAGAAATTCGCGTATGGGCTCTTAAATTAAGCTAGTAAGGTTACTGCTAGTTGCTACCACCTGTGCTCCAAGCAAAGTGAAATCATCACTAGGGGTGGAAAAAAGCTTGTTAGTAGAGTTTCTTGGCTCGATTCAAAATTACTCTAATTACACTTGTTAATTAGTTAAATATTGAAATAAATTGATTCGAATAAAATTAAATTTCTCTCTTACTCGACTCGACCCGTTAGCTCGGTTTTTAAAATACTTTCAAACTATTAATAAAAAAGTATTAAATCAAACAAGCTATATTCTAGAAAAAAAAACCCGGTAAAGATGAGCAGCTGACTAAAACCCCTGGTCACCACCTATCAAGCGAATCTCAATAGGCTAGCAGCGTCCACCAGAGCGGAAAATTCACCAGGTGCAGTAGGCGGCGGCGGCGGCAGTTCACTCTACCGCTACACTCCATGCGAGAAAGCGCGCGGGCGTGTGCGGCCTAGAAGCCGCGACCGTTGCCCCTTGCACGGCCACACACGCGCGGCCGCAGCGCATCCGACCGACACTAGAACCCAAAAAGCAAAGGCCCGTTTCGCTGCACGGCTCGGCGCACCACGCACGCGTCACTCCCCTCGCGCGCCGCTGTCCGCTGTTCTGCCGTTCGCGGGAAGCCGAGCCGATCCGCGCGGGAGCCGCGGCGGCGTCGCCTAGGCGTCTAGGCACAGCTGGGAAACCCCAATTCTTTCGCGATGTGAATCGACCGTAATGCCCTCGCGCGCTTTGACTGGTCAGAGCGTCCATCTGGGCCCGGCCCAATTAGAGCGTCTAGAAAGGTCGCTGCTTTATGGGCCTAGTTCCACTAGTGGGCCGACGCACAGGCCCATCCCAGCCCACTCGTGTCGAGACGAGAACACGGGAGCGGCGTATAAACCCTAGCCTATCCGGCCACCAGTAAAACCTCGTCTTTCTCTCTTCCTCCAATCGCCGCTCACGCGGCTCACCACACCTGCTCACCATGGCCGGCGGCGGCGGCGGCAACGGCATCCAGAGCCCGAAGAAGCGGAAGCGCGAGGCCGCGGGGAATCCCAAGCCGCTGGGGAAGGGGCGCGATGACAGCAAGAAGCGGAAGAGGCCCTCCGATGCCCATGCGGCGCACGGCGGCGACGGCGGCGAGGCCAAGGCGAAGAAGCAGCCGGTTACCGCCAAGGAGAAGCGCCTGTCCGCTAAGGTATCGGTGCTTGTTTCTGTTGAGATCGTTGGAGCGTGGGTTTCGATTGAGGCTATGAACTTGTGCTTGAGCTGAAATTGGACGGTGTGAACCGTAACAGGAAATGGCGGAGTCAAGGAAGAAGAAGAGGAAGCCGAATTACAGCCTTGAGAAGGTAATTCTGGTTTCTGCGCCATCTGTTTCAACTTGGACTGACATTTTCTATTATAGGCCAGATTGTGGTTCCAGTATTAGACTCTTGTACAAAATATGACATTACTTGCATTATAATCGATTAATAGAGTGGCGTTCAGAGTTTATCCCAACATGTAGACCGCTATGTGTTTACATGCTTGGAGTCGAATTCTGGTTGTATTACTTGTTTGTTGAATAAGGAGATCCTACTCTTTTGACTTTCTTGTGTTATATGCGAATTTTACCTCGACAGTTGGAGTTAAAATATGGCTTTGATCCCAATATCTAATGATTGCTTGAACCCTGACCTCTGTTGATGATTACAATAAACATACTATATCTTGGCCAACTCGAATGTAATTTACTGATTACACACAAATATTGGCAGGAACTCACCGTGCTTTGGGAAAAGATGAGATGTCACAATGTGAGCAAGGAGGAGAGATCCAAGTAAGCATTACTATCAAATTCTTGTAACTTATGTTCAAGTTCTTACGTTGACACATCTGTCAACTATCCAGGCTAGTAAGCGAGTCTCTCCGTAAAATGGACGGGAAATATTTGGAAATTGCTGGATCCCATGTAACTGCACGTGTTCTTCAAGTAAGCTGAGCATATGCACTGTTTATCAGTGTGTTGCATATTTTGTTACGATGCTTTGGTCCTGATTTTGATGACCACTGTTTCTTTGGTAGACATGTGTGAAGTGGTGCTCACAGTCAGAGAGGGATGCTGTTTTTGAGTCCCTGCAGCCGCATTTGCTTACTCTTTCGCGCCAGAAATATGCTGTTTTTCTAGTAAAGAAGCTCATAAAACTTGGTAAATATCTCTTCATTAACCACATGTTTCTTATGTGAGAATGATGTTTTGATACGACCCTTAGCTTCATTAACATACCTCTTGTTTACGACCGCAGCCACTAAAAAACAGTTTGACTGGTTCATCTCTTCTCTTCATGGTCGTGTTGCAAAACTTCTTCGTCATACTGTAGGAGCAGCAGGTATTGGTTGCTATTGTGTTGTTGTAGTAAATGGCTAGAAACTCGCTATTTTCTCTCATCATTTGTATAGGACCCGGAGGAGTTAATGGTTGTATGACACCGTAGTACTGTACCCATGTGTTCCTATTTTCTATATAAGTAATAAATTAAATGATAAATCTATTTTCTATATAAGTAATAAATTAAATGATAAATCTGTTTTCTATATAAGTAATAAAGTTAATGATAATCTCATATTGTGATCTACTCTTTCTTGCAGTTGTTGACTTTGCATTTCAGCGGGCGACACAATCTCAGAAAAGAAGGCTGTTATTGGAATTGTACTCAACTGAGCTTCAGCTGTTCAAGGACCTGACTGAACAAAATTCCCGCAGGTTGATACACTATACTGTCTTGTCATGTATCTGTCTTTGAAGTTCCTGTACAAAATTTTCAACATGGAGGGGAAACTGTTGTTATCGTAGTTATCCTTTAATACATGACTCCAGTTATAGTCTACTACAATTTCCTAATGTTCAACTTCCTTTTTCAGTTTGTTAGAGACAATTTCCAAGCTTGGATTGCAGAAATCGTCTGTCCTGCAGTATATGACTACAGTTCTACAGCCGCTTTTGGAGAAAGGTATTGTTGAGTATTCCATAGTACACACGACCATATTGGAATACTTTACAATTGCTGATAAGGTAATTGTGTTTCATTGATGTGCTTGGCCTATCTTTACTCTAAACCTGCCCTTCACTGTGAAGTGTTTCTTCAGTTTATCGCACTATCTAATATATGTTTGTTTCCGTAGACCTCAGCCTCCGACGTGATTCGTCAACTAATCCCACTTCTCACTCAAGGATCATCTGTCATAGACGGAGATGAACCATCAGTTGCCCCTGAATTGCCAAAGAAAACAAAAGCTAAGAAGAAACGGTTGTCAGAACCACTTCTCGTTCGGATCATGCAGACAAGAGAAGGATTAAAAATAGGGATTAGTTGCCTCAGGCATGGGAGTGCAAAGGTACCTTGTTTAGTTTTTGTTTCTGTATAAATTCTTATTGCACCTTAAATACAAATTTCGGGGTGATCACCTGGTATAACTTTATCCACTCATGTCTTATATTTGATGTTGATTCAATAATATTTGTAAATTTGTGGGACACTGAAGTGGCATGCAAATTAAACTGTGCATTACTTGACATAAGTAAGATGAATTTGATTTCCATCTAAGATTACCTTAACTTGGTAATGTACTTCAGGATAGGAAGAAGATTATAAAAAGCTTGAAGGGGCACATTATGAAGCTTGCTCTCAATGATTATGGATGCCTTGTAAGTAATGTCTATATTTGCATTTCTCAGCGCTTAAATAGGAATTCTATGTTGTGATCTGTAAAATGATTATCCCAATGCTATACAAAAAAAAAAGTTCATTCTATGCTTCCAAACGATTTATCCTCAATTCTGTACTAACATGGCGTTTTTTTCCTCCAGTTCCTTGTTTGCACTCTTTCCATCGTTGATGACACAAAGCTCGTTACTAAGGTTTGCTAGCACAAGTCTTTTACCTGTAGTATCTCGCTGCCATTACAAGCAGTCAGAAACAACGATACTAATAGCTTCCATTTGATTTTGTAGATTGTAATTCAGGAGCTGGCAAAGCAGTTAAAGCAACTCATTTTTGACAAGGTAAAAGGAAAACATAGCTTCTGATATTTCTTTTAAACAAAGTTAAATCCACATTGGACTATTAGTAATGGAGCTCCTTGCTGGAACAGAATGGGAGACGCCCATTGCTGCAACTACTTCACCCTCTTTGCACACGCTTTCTGCCTCCGGCTGATCTCGCTTGTCTGAATTACAGCGTGCCTTCTCTTGTTGCAAAGGCAAGTTGGCTACTCTGTTAACTCTGTAAGTATTTTGAAGAGAGACGCGTGCTAGAAGTTTGCTGCTTTTGTTTCAGGGTGAGGCACCAGAGAGCGCAACTGATGTTATATCCGAGAATAAGGTGGATGCTGCAGCTGATAAAGAGAACGGCGGGTCAGAAGGCATGCAGATTGCGGCTGACAGCAAGAAGGACCCGTCACAACGACGACATGAATTGTTGATGAAAAGTGATCTTGCTGAGGTGATACTCGTAACATGTATTTATATTTCCATTTATTCAACAGCAGTGATATAAGAGCAAGTGCCTTTTTCCCCCTTTCCAGTACATTGATTTTGCAATGGCGGTAATATACGGTTTAAGGGTTACCATTAGTCACAGAACCCCTAATCAGCATTCACCGCTACACGCTCACTAGTCACAGAACCCCTAATCCCAGCATACACAGGGTTTTGTGTGAAGTGATTCATAGAGCCTTGTTATAGAAAGGGAGACAATGGGCGCAAAAGGATTTTTCCTTTTTGGTGTAGTATCAATATGCAGTCATAAAATAGTGTTCATCATAAGGTTTTTTACTGTAGTGCCTAGTTTACACAATGTCTGTGCCTTATTAGCTATTATCTTACTAAGACAAGTGAACTGTTTCTGAATTTACCAGTCGTACTGATTAAATTGCTGTGTCATGGCCTTTCTTCTTCTGGTTGCAATTCTTTGAATATAATTTTTGGATGTTGTACTGGTAGCATTAAGCTACTTACAAGTGATAGCGTTAAGTAGAATTAGAAATACCAAATACGGTGTCATTGGGAAATTATGTTTTGGAAGTTGCATTCTTTCTTGTTCCTAATGTGCTTTAGAAGATATAATGTAAGCCTTCCTGATTTTCTTTCAGGCTCTCATCCAGACTTGCATTGAAAATGTCGGGGAGTTACTTCGAACAAATTTCAGCAAAGATGTATTATATGAGGTGATCTCCTTTGTCCATGCATGACTTCAATTGTCAATATCATGGCATAATATTAATTCTTCTATGGTATTTCTCCACCAAAGAAAATCCATATGATAGCTATGATTCGTGTTTTCTTTGTATTTCCATGACATTATGATAAAAGTTATAGCCCAAATTTCTTTTTCCCTCTTATTTAAATTTATGTAAAAATCTACACTTTTGCCTGACAAGTGACAAATGTTGATATTCTTAAAAAAAAATCGAATGTGGAGAAATTGATATCAATTGAAGCAACCTATCCTTTGGGATACGTTTTGTCCCTAGGCTCATGCTTAGTTTATTTCTATTATTCTGAATCTGATGTGATGAGTCCGCGTAGACGCCGCAGACGCCTCGGCGACCTGGGCGCCCGCCTAGCTGGCCAAGGCGAGTCGATCCTCCACGGCGTCTCCGCCGGGGCGCCTGGACGCCAAGGCGACGACTTGACAACCATGTAACAATGTATATAATACTCTCCACACAAAACAACCTAGTGTTCTCTCTGTTGTCTTGGTCCAGATCTTGAAACAAATGGGCCATCAACTATCCACGACTGTCATCGCTGTTTGAATTTTGCTTTATAAGAGGTACCTGTGCTATGCTGACTGAAATTCCATGTTGCCATTTGCCAATCTGAATTCTGAAGGTCGCTATTGGTGGAAAAGATAATATTTTGGAGGGCATCACTGACAGGATCCACATCTTTCACAATGCAATAGCTTCAGATGCAGCTCGTCCAAAGACAGAAGATATTGAGCATGCCTTTGAGAACTTCCATTCCAGCCGTGTAATCAGAAGAATGATACTTGATTGTCCTGCATTTGCTGCTACCCTCTGGAAAAAGGCTCTTGAAGGGAAGTGCGAGATATGGGCTGATGGATACAGGTATCTCAAATTTACATCTCTTTAGGTGGCATATTCTGTTTTTTCATGCATAGTGTAATGTTCATTGATCTGCTCGGCTCTCTGATTTTTTTTTAAAAAAACTTGGTTACTACAGTTCCAAGGTGGTTGCAGCATTCCTGGAATCTCCAAACTCTAAGGTGAGGGATCTTGCAAAGCACGAGCTGCAGCCGCTGATTGATCGTGGCATTCTGAAAATCCCAGACCGTAAAGCAGTGGAGAAATGAGTTTTGTCCACGGGGTTTTTGGCATTGATTTTCGTGTAATGGATAATTTGTCACTTGAGCATCTTCTGCCGAGCAATTGTTGTCACTTGCTTATACCAATGAGTTGATTGTCAGTGGTTTTCTGTTACCCAAAGGATTAAACCGTACCTATGTTGGTGTATATTTATTGACTCTTAAGATAAATACGCTCCAATTTTGTTCGTTTTAATCGAGGAGCTAGATTGTAATTTTCGAACTATCATCTGCTGAAAACCCATTTAACCAGAAATGTCATTTATCTAAAACAGATATGCTTTGATTTGTTTTCCTGTCAGTGCCTGACGTAAAACAAATTCGATGATCAACCGGAGAAAGACAAAGGAATCGAAATGTAAATCTGATCACTTCTTAGAGAGCAAATAAGTCAAAAAAAAAATCTGCACTGGCACTGATGTCGAGTTCATCATCACCAAGAACGTTTGGTTCTTGCGGTGCGCTCCGGTGCCGTTCTGATCTGGTACACGGGCGACTCACGGCTGCTACCGCCACCTCTGCACCACCTCTGATTCTGACATTGATCCGCACCGAGATGCTCCTCAAACGGCAAGAACTCCGCCGGCCGGCAGCCTGCGAACGGCGGCGGGCGGGTATACGGGTAGTCGGGGAAGCGCTGCCGGTCGGAGGGGTCGAAGAGAGGGAAGGACTGGCGGCGCCGGGCGCCGGCGCCGTTGGCCCGCAGGCAGGACTCGATGACCCGGCACTCGTCCCGGAGCCGGTCCTGCACCTCCCGCAGCGCCTGCGGCGTTGTCGGGGCAGGAATCCTCCTGCCGCCGCCGCGCGCCTGCTGCGCGTTGCTGTTGTTGGCCGCCGCCGCCGCCGCCCTCCTGTCGGTGGTCCGGTGCCTGGCGGTGGGCGCGAGGGACGACGATCTCGTCCTTTGGTGGCAGGCGGTGCAGAAGCTGGTGGAGCGCTCGGCGTCGAAGGCTCTCCGGCGAGCCTTGTCCGTCAGGCACGCGTGCGCCTGCAAATGCATGCGATCGACACGTGGACGTGGGTTAGTGATTACTGAATGTCACTCTAGGCACTGCGCATTCATTAAACCAGTCGATCGGATCGAGTAGCAACGTAAGAGTAATTATGCGTGAATTCATTCGAATTTGAAACGCCCGCCTGCGTGTATCCATCGGCGGATCATGCCCGGCATTAACCAACCCGTCCACTACCGTAGCGGGGGGCACTCACAGGTAGTAGCAACTGACGCCCCCCCCGCTGCGGCGGATTTGCAATCGATCTCGAACGGATCAAGTGGAAACAAGCAATCGATCTCTCCTCCCAAAGCGGAGGAGATCATCGCGAACTCGCTAGCTAGCTAGTTGATCAGCACGCACGCATACGGATGGAGTAGAGAAGGAAGGAAATGCACGCGGACTAGTACCTCAGAGACGATCTTGAATGCGACCTCCGCCTTGGGGTGCCTGTTCTTGTCCGGGTGCAGCTGCAGTGCTACGCACGCACGCATGAACGAAGATCGCACAACAGAATGAATCACCATTAGTTCATCATCAAATCCAGAATCGAGTATAGTGATTAGAGGGCACTTGATGCTAGCACCGTACCGAGCTGTCGGTACCGCCTCCTGATGGCGTCCTCCGACGCGGCCTCGCCGACCTGCAATCAATCCATCCATCCATGGAACAAGACGAACGCGCGCTTAGGCGAGCAGAGCACAGCAGGAACAAGATACAGTGGCCGCACGTGTGTGAGAGAATGCGCGCGTGAGGTGATTCTTGAAGGAGGAGTTAACGAGGAGCGTACGCACGGCGAGGACGAGGTACCAGTCGACGAAGGGCGGCCGGCGGCGGTGCGGGCAGGAGGCGAAGGCCGCCGACGCCGCGCACACCTCCCGCACCACCTGCGCCTTGCCGGCCGCCATCGGTCGATCCTCTCCTTCCCTCCCCGCGCGCGAACTGGGAGTCGCAGCGGTAATTGGCGCTTCGCAGTTGGGTGGGAACTGGGACTCTGGGAGGAGGAGGAGAGATCGAGAGAGCACGCACGCGAGTTTCTTCTACCTGTTGCTTTGTGTTTTCTAACTCCTATATAGGCATATCGCCTAGTGGGGAAGAGAAGAGGTGTGCGGTTCCAAGGAGGAAGAAGGAGGAAAGAGCGGGGATTGCGGGTGCGTGCGACGTTTTCGAAACGGAGCAAAGAAAAAGTTTGCACCGGAGATCGAGATCGAGACGACACAGAGAGGCTGCATTGGCGTCGTCCATGCCGCCCGGGCCCAGCTATCTCCTGCATCGCGGGACCACATCTCAGCCTCTAGCACGCATCTGGGTTTGCATGCAAAAGAAAAGACTCGGTAACCTCTGCAAATGAGCCACATGAAACAGTATCGAATTTACTGGTAACTCTGAATACTACAATTTTGACTTTTTACGGTAAGTGATGTTAAATTTTGAAAGTTAATTTTACACCGATGCATTTATAAAATGTCATGGAAGTATAATATTGTGAATGTATTTTTTACGACGGATCTAACTATATCACTTTGACACGATCAATCTAAATATTTAGAAAATAATTATTGGTTAAAGGTTACAAAGTTTTACGGGTCCAACTCAACAGAACGGAGGGTGTAGATTGGTACTGGCCATCCAGTAGCGGTTGCAAATCAGACCATTCGTGTGCTTTAAAATACGTGTTCGTCACTTGTGCATCCGGCACAACAATGCTTAACCGCAAATTAGCCGGATTAATTCCAGCCGGCATAACTCGTGACGATGGTAGCATATATGCCAACTCTAGATTCCCCACATAAGCCCGATCCATCGCTTGTTACTTTGTAGTTGAGCTTACAGATATGGTGATTCAACGATTTAGGACTGAAGCGCTGGTTTAGCGGACTGATGGCGCCGCGCAACCCAAACCGTTCGTTTATATGCACGTGTTACCGTGTATAAGAGTGTAGTACGTACGCAGGGTCACAATGGTGAGCAGCTTGTGTAGCAGTACACGACCGAGACTCGAGTTTTGTCTGGTTGCTGCAAACGTCCAAGGTTTTAGGTTGGGCCTGGCGAACAAAGTCCTACTAATTTGGTTTTCTGAAATTGATGCATGTGTGTTTGGCCTGATTGAACGCGAACGCATACCGGCCGGTTCATACTTTTCATTCATGTGGTTTGGCATTATCATGCATGCATTCTTTTGAACTGACTATATATGCATGTGACAAGAATATAAATGTCATACTAGTGTAAAAAACCAGCTCCAATATATATTGCTAAGCATTGTACTAGCTAGCAGCTCCTTGATCCGTGAGACCCTGACGGCAATGTCTCATACTCTCACTGGTCATTAGCCTTGCCACTCGACAAAAAAAATTCAGTCAAAGAGAAAAGCTTTGAGACTTTCAACTAGGAAGTTAGGTCACTGCAGATCGATCGATGCCTCAATTACCAATGCAGACTTGTCCAGTACTTGGATAATCACTCCAGAGCCCAGACCCTAATAATTTTCAAAGGAGAAACACAACTAGTAGCAATGCTCACCTAGCTTGATCTTGGAGGCAGGCGTCCAGTAAAAAAATGTCTATAGAAAAAAAGTCAATAGTGATCGATTATTGCCCAGCAAGGCTGAATAAACTCTATGTGAATCAGCAGCTTCCATGCACACAATGGCAGAGCCAGAAACGGAGCAACGAGATGCTAACTTATGACAAAAGCCCGCTAGGTTGCAATTAAACTATATTGTAACGAAAATATATAGCCACTGACACAAAAAATTAATATTATAGTGCAACAGACAAATAATATTGGAAAATTTATTCTAGCTAGAATAAATACCAAATAAAAGAAGATTTGGTCCACCAAACCATCATGACATGTCTCCACGCTATATTGCTATATTGGCACCATCTATATTGAAATTTGGTTAAACATTATAGCAATCTGCATAGACAAACTAACATATATAAATCATAAATCAGAATGACAAATGAAATGAATGGTAATTTCACAAATACAAAACAATGAAACATACTACTAAGTTCTAGCACGAGGTAATTTGTTCTGATGCGACTTCATACTTTTAAAACACTACAAAATGCTATCATCTTTAATTGGTACAAACATACTCGCTTAATATAGCATAGCTGTAAGATCGAGGAGGCCAACTAGAGAGGAGTGAATAGACGGTTTTTAAATTTTCTTTGGCTAAAACCGAGTTTATGTGCGAAAGAGTAAATCAAATCGGTTTTTGCACAATTAAGGCTTAAATCAACTAGTCTCACTAAGTGCACCAACAAGCTAAGACTATTGACAGTGATAGCAAACATACAAAGACATGTAAGCAATTTAATTCTAGGAATGTAAATTGCACCAAGTAAATAACAAAAGAGCAAACCACAATGACACAAGAATGTTTTACCTTGGTGTTCGGAGACTTGCCGGTCTCCTCTAGTCTACGTTGAGGTAAACCCAAACGAATTGGACCAGCTCCACGAATTAAGCCAAACACCTCAATTCCACTAGTGGTAGCTCTTTCCCGCTCCGAGTAGGTGAGCTTCAACCTTCACAACACGCCGGCCCTCTTCACAATTTTCTTTGAAGATATCACCGGACACGATGCCTCCAACGTTGCCTAGGAGTCGGCAACCTCCAAGAGTAATAAATCAAGCCCCTTGCTTGACTCTCACCACGAGCAATGAATGCACAAGCTCAAGTGGATACAAATCCACCTCTAGATGCAACACATGCAACTAGAGACCTCTCTCCTTGCTCACAAGGTACAACACATGCAACTTTGAGAGGAGAAGCTCACACTACCTCAAGAAAATGAAGTGGAGTGCTAAATGTTTGTCTCTCAACCAGCCAAGGGGTATTTATAGCCTCCACCACAAAAACTAGCCGTTGGGAGCAGAAACCCCCAAAAAATCAGTAGGTGCGTAGTAACATCAGAGAAAACCCAGATTACCGCATTGGTATTCAACGGTCAGAACGAGTGCATTAAATGCAAAAAAAACTAGCCATTAAAGTTTTAATGCGATACTACCACACTCACATGGACCGGTACTACCGATTTCCAGGGGAGACAAACTTCTCAAAACATGTTTTCTGGAAATAACGTCCGGCCAACTAGAAATCGGTCATACTGCACTATGGTATTATTGTTTCTCAAAAGCGGTCATATCAAGATCTTGATACTACCGCTTTCAAAAGCGGTCATCTGATTTTCATCGACAATAGATTTTCAGATTCAGTACAAGATGCATGAACTTCAACAATTTGCAAACTTTAGTATCATGCGACAAGGAGTAGGTGCATGGACTTCAACTATTTGTAAAACACATTCACAAATTATAGTGCGGTACTACCGTTTCTCAAAAGCGGTCATACAGTTTTCACTGACAATAGATTTTCAGATTCAGTACAAGATGCATGAACTTCAACAATTTGCAAACTTTAGTATCATGCGACAAGGAGTAGGTGCATGGACTTCAACTATTTGCAAAACACATTCACAAATTATAGTCACATGCTACAAAGATTATGCACGAGCCTGAACTATTTACAAAACACATTTGCAAACTTTAGTATCATGCCACGAGGAGTAGGTGCATGGACTTTAACCATTTGCAAAGCACATTTGTAAATTATAGTCACATGCTACAAGAATTAGATGAATAAGCCTCAACTATTTGCAAAACACATTCACAAATAATAGCATTATGCCACGGAGTGCTAGAGCAAACGGGATTGAGCTATCAACACATGATGAGACTCAAGTTACCAGACAAGACTGGCCCCTCTTAATAGTACGACAATCTATACTAGCAATCCGGTCTTCCAACCAAACACCGAGATCGGTAAAAGACTAAGAACACGTCTTTATCCCTAGCTAGTTATACCTTTGTCTTGAGCATCCTTTTGAAGCTTGATGACCCACATATTCACTTCAAGTCTGGGTTATTGTCTTGATATGCATCAACGCATGATGCATCCTTTACGTGTCCTCTATCAACATATGATGGATCTTCTCTTGACTTGATGATCAACTCATGATCATTTACTCTTCGAGATCTTGATATGCATTAACACATAATGCATCATCTTCTTGAACCTTGATTTGATGATGATCAACTCATGATATCATCCAAAGTCTCTATCATCATGTAACATAACCTATTTACCCAACTTATGGAAAATGTTAGTCCCACAATATGATTGTTATTAATTACCAAAATATCTGCATTAAATGCTTCTGAACTAGCCGTTGCAGAAAGGTGCGGTACTACCACACTCACAAGGTGCGGTACTACCGCACAGCGGTAGTACCGCTCGGCTCTTCCGGCCATACCGTTTTCTAAGGGAGGAAAACTTTCCAAAAACACGCTCTTTGGAATAAACGTACCATCATAAAAAAGCCCAGTACTACCGCACATCAGTAGTACCGCTCATCACTTACGGTCGTACTGATTCTTACTGAAGATTTTCCAGAAGCAATTCTAAATGCAATGCATGACTCTTAGTTGATCAAGATGGCACATAATAAATCCTCAAGCTACCAGTCATGATTCCTTTATTGTCTTTGCATTGCCATTTCCATGTTATCATCCATAATCCGAGAATAAGCCTTTAAAAACATCTTAGCACAAACGTTAGGCCCTTAACACATTGTTGTCATTAATCGGATATAAAACAATATGAGTATATATGAACTACACAAGTTTTTATACTCAAAGGATATGTTTGAAAGTAGAGATCCCCAGTATAAGTAGATAAAGAATATGGATCAATATTAATGAAACCATAAAACATAGAGTGAACCCCCCAAATGTGTGCATACACGAATGTGTAATAAAAACATATGCACATATTCAAGTTAAACTTTTAGTGGAGTTCAACTTATATTTTGGATCCGAGGAATGCAACAAGATATAAGAATACGATATCGAATGCATACCTTCATGATTTTCACATTTTCATCAAAACGAGACTAAATAATATCATAGTCAACAAACATGTTAGTCTCACGTATAGATTTATCATTAATCACCAAAATTAAACTAATGAAGCTTGAATTTACAATAGCATACTATCATTCATCCAATTGTCGCTCATTTTTTTTCTCAGCTTAGTCTTAATAAGGTTCATAGCACAAAAGGCTCGTTCAACTAAGACGATACACTAACGGGTAACATGTGTGTCTGTCAGTTTGAACCATCTTCATAGCAAGATTTTCAAGATCATTACAGTTCGAGAAATCTTAGTCATCTCTCACATCAACAATGAATGTGCCAAGTTGGTCCTTTAGGACTACACAATCATATTTAGAAAAAGTCCGCAACATAATTATTAGCAAGTTGTATTAGTTTGTCTTCACCAGAGTTGGCAAAATAATTTTTCAGATCAACAGAAGCAATACATCTCAACAACTATGTGGATCTTTCAGCAAAACGATGGTTTAACTTTGCAATAATTTGGTCAAGCACCACATTGAAAATTTCATGATGGAAATGATGGCAGTAACTTACCAATTTGGCGCCATAACACCTCGAACGATCCCTAACTGGTATTGTATCTTCCATATTTGGCACAATTATGTTCCGAGAGGGAGGCATCGCTGGGCAGCATGACGCAACACTGCGGGGCAGTGGGAGGGAGAGCTGCGTGAGGAGGCCAGAGGGCAGAGGCGGAGGGACTCTAAGGGAGGACCGGAGGACGGCGGCGGCGGCTCGCTGGGCACCGGTTGGGCCGCTCCCGCTCGCATTCGGCGGCTTGGGTAGGAGAGCTAGGTTTAGGCAGGAGCAAAAGTTGGGGGATTAGGGTGAGGACTGAGGAGGTTAGGAGGAGGAGGCGCATAGAGTAAGAGTTAGGGAGGAGATGACTGGTGCTATATGAATTGAGTTGTTGGGCTACTACATGGGTACTCTATGGTGCTAAATGGCCGGGTGATGCTTCAGCTCATACAAAGACTGTGGTCGATCCGCTTATGCATGCACACGCCAGTG
Organism: Phyllostachys edulis; assembly: GCA_036346405.1. Lineage (NCBI taxonomy): Eukaryota > Viridiplantae > Streptophyta > Magnoliopsida > Poales > Poaceae > Phyllostachys > Phyllostachys edulis. The sequence goes on from CM070549.1 coordinate 3,775,236, forward strand.
GATGTCAGAATTCGTGTGACTACTACTTGCAATGCCAAAACAACGGAGGAATCTGAATCCAATGACCAATGAGACGGCAGCCATAAGCATGCAGTTGATCACTGCAGCACGCAGCTGAGAGTTTTAGCCCTTGAGATGTATTCCAAGCTTATTCGGAGGAATATCCCAGTCGATTTGGCCGTCCGTAGCTCGATCCGATGGCTCGGGGAAGCCCACAGCCACGATTTTTTTTTTATCTTGGCTTTCTGACGTCATTCAATTGCAAAAATAACCTCTGTTCTGTTTTATTTGCAAATTTAGCCCCCCTCTCTTTTTTACCGCGCTCCCCGAGCGCGGAAGATGGGCGCCAACGCGAATCTCCGCAGGAATGGACGGCGATCGCAGGACCGGAGGACCTTTCGTGCTCGGGCACCGCGGAAGGGTCTTTCTGTGCTCAGGGACCGCGGTAAGAGGTCGGCCCCGCACGCTAGACAGTGACAGCGACTTTCCGCAATTGAGTGGCGTCGGGGGCTAAAATAAAAAAAGATTCCACAGCTACAGGTAGGAGGAAATCGTTGCGAAAAAAATTGCATCACGACCGGGTCAGCCATGATCTGCCACACTAGCCTTCTGCAAGTGGGCCCCACCACCCTTCTTCCTATCGGCGGCATCTTTCCACGAGGGCTCTGTTCTCCACTCCAGTCCACGCAGCGACAGCTGTTTCGGTTCTCTGTACCCGATCTCTCTGACCTTCGGGCCCCGGTGCACTTACCTTCTGTCAGTCTGGTCCCACGGGTCATGGGCCCACATGTCGGTGTTGGGTGAGAGGGACGGGGGTGACGATCATCTATTGGTGAGAAAAACGTTGGAGTTTCTGAGCAATCATTTCTGTAGCCCTGTGGGTCACGTCGAGCTGACCAATTGGCGCGTCCATGTGACTCCACGCTGTACTCCCGGGCCCACCCCATTCGACAGCTATCCAAACCCCGCTAGTGTCGTGGGCTCCAATTGCTGGTTTCTACGAGGGCATTTTTGCAAACGACGAGGAGTGATTTGGCAGGTAGGATTAGTATCGCAAGAAGCAACAAAATTTCGGTGGAATTCATACAGGTTTTCAGCATTCCAAACTATTTGTTAGTGTAGTCATAAGGGATATCCTGACTTAACGTAGAAGTGGGGATGTTATCCCTTTAGTAAAAAAAGAAATGGTAGATGATGAATAAGGATTTGGGACTTGTTTGGTTGGTGTCCTGGATTCTATACATGTGAAAAAGTAGTGTTTGGAGGTAATTTGAAAAGTAAATAATTTTTGTCTGGCCAGGCAAACTTGAAGATGAATCGTTTGGTTAGAAGTTTGTGCATAGAATTGGTGAATAAAAAATAGAATGTTGGATAAAACAATCAAGGGTGGATAGAGTAGCCTGGGAGGCCTGGCTCCCACGTGCTCGTTTCAAACGCCTGAGCCAGGCAGCTTGGCTTGCTTGTAAGTAAACATCGAAGGGGCAACTTCCAGGTGCTATACCGGCCAGGCAAATCATCCTCAGGCCCAGAAGCAAACAGCCCCTTAGTTACACAAGAAAAACTAATGGTTTCTCGTTTCAGAGATGTTCTGAAGTGTCGGCAAAAACTATGCTTACACTTAGTGCTTATTTGGAACACATGATTTTCGCAGTTAACCTTGTCGGGTTTTAGATGTAAACAATGTAAATTCTTAAAAGTTCCTACTCAATTTTGTTTGCTGAAGAGTAGGACTGATTGATCAATATATATTAGTAATAATATAAGAGAATTTAAGTACATTTACAAGATGAAGTTCCTTAGCTGTCGAATCCAAAAATTACAAGAGAATCCAAACTGAATCAAGGCATCAACACATCCACATTTCGAAAAAAAAATTCCTCAAAACAAAACAAACCCCGAAACAAAAAATATTTAATAATTTATCACTCTAAACATGTGCATTTTAGGATTTAACATCTCACATATCATAGATACATAAATGAGAAATCCTAAATTACATATCTCCGCGACACGTTCCCTCGCTTGCAAGCGAGTACAACTTTACAAATCGACCCCTTCACAAAGCAAAGCTTCCGCTCGTCGCCACTTCAACGCCTCGCGATCGCCCAAATCCCACCTCCATTCCTCCCTCCTTCCCTCCCCGCGCCCCCGCCAATCCCGATGCCCGCCGCCGTGGCCGCGGCGGCAGCGGCGGCCGCCTCGGGCGCTGCTCTCCTCGTCTACCTTCTCATCACCTGCCGCCCGCAGCCGCCGCCGGGCGCGGAGGGGGAGGAGGAGGAGTCGCCGCTGTCGCGGGCGGAGGCGGCGCGCGGGAGGAGTGCGGAGGACGGCGAGGAGGCGTGGCCGTACAGGCCACCGTCCACGTGCTGCGAGGCGGCGGCGGTGGCCGCGCGTACGGCGCGCCGCGCGTGGGAGCTCACCGTCGGGCGGTGGGGCCTGCACGGCATCGCCTTCGGGATCAAGGGCCACATGAAGCGCCAGGTCCGCGAGATATTTTTTCCCTTCTTCCTCTTGCTTCCTTAGTCTCTGTGATAGTACTAGTCTTCTGTGCTTCTGTTCATGTGTTTTCTTTGCTTTTTTTACTTGCAAAAAAAGAGGATCATTTCGATCAATGGCTTTGAGGAAAGTGACTGATCATGAAGTTTTAAGGTTAACAAATGCGTGATCCATCCCACAGGGCGGAACGTGGTATTACGGTTGGCTCCAGTGTTAAAGCTAGTTGCTTTGAGTAGAGTGATTCTTCTTTTCATTTTATATCTGCTGAAAATCTTGGTGTGAAGGCAAGATTCCTGACCATCTAAAGGTTTGACTTGAATTTGACTTGCAAGAAAGGTCTGATTTTTATTTCTTTCCGGGGAAGAAACGCCTTGATTTTTGTCAGTGGCTTTGGCTTGCGTTGGCTGACCTCGTACGGTCAGTGGGCTAGGATACTGGTACTAGCAGTGTCCGATCATAATGACGTGCTTAGTACCTGGGCCCGAGTTAAGATCGTTTCTGCAATTGTAGATAAGATCCAACCTTATGGATCTGTAAGATCTGATTCATCAGTTTTCCCAGTGACAATGCTAGTTTAACGAACAGTGTATAGTGGCATATTGGTCATGATATTGAAGGCCGCCACTAAATGGTGGCATGAGTATCTATTTGGGCACAAATAGAAGTTAGATATATTGGTAAGACACATTTCGAATCATTTTCGTAACAGATCCATGTACATTTTATATGAATATGCTGAAAGAATAACAAATAAAATTGGATATTTGGATTAGGGTTCTGTTCTGTCTTTCTAAAAAATTGCTGAAAGAAGAAGAAAAGGGAAGCGCTCCACATTCAGATCAATATAATGTAGTCTGTTTATCTGTGATGTTTTTGTGCAAAGTTGTTCACTTCATGACAAGTAAGTAAGATGTACTTACCGTGAGTGAAGAGCAGCTGAGTCAGTGCCACTTACATCTGATAATGAGCTCTAATCAGCATAAGTTTAGCCTTTTCTTGTGGTTGCATAAAAATGTGGCCATACTAGAATGCTTGCTGGAAGTGGATAAACTATGCAAAATATTACCACCTTGCTTTTTCATTGCTCTCTTAGCATAGTATACAGGCAATGGAGCAAAACGTTTTGTAATTATTTTTCTTTCTTGTTTGTGTGCTTTAGGGTAATTTGCAGCATGAGTATAGTGGAAATGATTGCCTTCAACTAAAAGGTCACGAGGCGCATACTGAAGTAGCTTCTCTTCTTGAGTACTTAAAGCTGTGCATGTTCTACTCAAAGAAAACATTTTCAGCATTTCTGAAGTTTGGTGGGTACAATCAGGAAGACGTTCTCGTTCACAAGGCTAGGGCGAGGGTGAGTAAGTATAACTATATTCTTCTTATCTCATGCTTAAGGTACTCTGGTTTACAATTTGTGTTTTGTTCCCTATATTTTGACTCATTCTTGGCTCTTTACTTCATACAGCTTATGCGGCCTTCTTTCGCACTTGTGCGTGATGAAAAATCCAAGTGCTTTCTGCTTTTCATTCGGGGTGCCATCAGTACTAAGGAGCGCCTAACGGCAGCAACTGCAGCCGAGGTTCCTTTCCACCATATAGTTTTAAATGAAGGACAGATCAGCAACGTAATTTTAGGATATGCACATTGTGGGATGCTTGCCGCAGCTCGTTGGACCGCTAACCTTGCTATTCCCCATCTTCATAACGCAGTACGGGAATTCCCTGACTACCAAATAAAGGTAATTTTCACTAGTTCTGTGCGTGCTGTAGTCTATTATACCTGAATGCACAGTTCCTTCAGATTTTGTCTACTCTGCGTGTTGTTGAAAGTGTTTGATTTGCAAGTCCTAGCAATCAGAGGTTGATGCGCTGTAGAGGAAGTTAAGTCTTATTAGCTTGACAAAATTGTGGGACTATTCCCTGTCATGTCTACTGATTTTACCCTATGTTATATGAGCTACAAGGCTACCAATAAGCTTTGATCTTGCAGTACGCTGTTTGAGATTTATATCATTGCAGTATTGATAGTTGAGCTATTGAAGTCAGAGTCCACTTCTTCTTGGGACTACATTTCATATTATTTAGGCCCTGACTGAAAAGGATGTCAATTTGCACTTGCGCTTTTTTGGTTAATTTGTGTGGTAATTTCAAATTGATGACTTGGCCTATTTTCTTATATTTCCTACCATGTTGGTATGCTTTTAGTAAAACTTAATGTACATACTTGATAATGCGGTTGGAATCTGCCTCCTAAGCCTGCAGTTCATTCAGTGCTTTGCTTCCAAGTGTTGTATAAAGCTAGTTTTAATCCTGTGCAGAAATAATAAGGTTTTATTTGGATCAATATCACCAACGCAGTTTAGCAGTATGCATTAGATCTCTGGCTCTGTCACACCATGTTTACATGTCTGAAATGATACAATCTAACACAATGTTGACCTTTTGCACTAGGTCGTTGGGCATTCAATGGGAGCAGGTATTGGAGCAATTCTTACATATATTCTTCGTGAGCATCATGAGTTTTCATCGTGCACATGTCTGGCGTTTGCTCCTGGTAAGTTACTTCTACATACTTCCTATCTAGTTGAACACATGATGTGGAACTTTTGCTTACTTATCATTGTGTTGGTAGTTGCCCTGAGGTGCCATTTTGAGATGCTGTTTGGCTTTCACATAGTCAGATGTTACCTTTGATTTTTCGTGTTCCAAGTTGGAACTTTCAGTCTTTTTCATGTTTTTTAATGGATGATAAAGTTTACTGTTAGACAAGGTTCTCATCCATGCTAACTGTTGGCAGAAAGTTCTCGCCTAAAATTTGCATCAGTTAACTGTGATGGTGACGTAGCAGATATAATAAAGATTTCTTTACGCCTTGAGCAATGTCGTTGTTGAATACAAAGTTAACCAAGTTGCATTTGGCTTGTGAGATTTATTCTATCATCTAAGCTGAGAAGTGACATAAGTATATTGTGTTCTTAAGGAAATAATTTTCAGAAGTCTAAAGTATTTTTGTGTTACTTAGCTGCCTGTATGACATGGGAGCTGGCGGAGTCAGGCAAAGAATTCATCACTTCGCTTGTCAATAGAAATGATGTGGTGCCAGCATTTTCGAAAGTTTCTACCGAGAACCTGCGATCTGAGGTACTCTGATGGCCACTGTCCTATGCAGCGACATACTAAAAAATGTAATTGGACCTTCACAAGCATGGACTTCTTTTGTAGTTGACAAGAAAACATTAAAAAGACTTAGGAAGCAATTCATTAATATCCTGTGATATTTCAATAAATATTAGTAAGAGCTTTCCTTTTTCTTGAAAATAGTAAAGCAAGCATAACTTATTGATTTTCTGATGTAATAAAGGTTTTAGCTTCACAACTGAAATGCGAAGCTCATTTTTTGCCATGCTGTATTACAAGTTTGCCTTCCTTATGCCAACCTGATTTGGGACCATATAACATTATTAAATCTGCGAAAAATGACAATATTTATTAATAGTCACATACAATTCCCCACATAATTTTATATCATCACCATAATCTTTTTATCTCACTACTGCAGGTAATGGTATCATCAAAGCTGGATGATGTGCAGGATCAGGCGCACCTTAGTTTTTTCGCGAAAATAAATCAGCGTGTAGCTTTTGTCAAGTCTCATATGCTGTCCATCTCTCATTCAATGGGGAAGACTGCAGATCCTGACACTAGCATTTCTGAGGTATAGTACCTTAACTACCGCCGTTTCTACATACTATGGGATCTAAAATAACACAATGATAATTTCACATGCTAAATTTGAAGAAAAAAACTTAATTAAACCATGTATGTAGTCCAACACAAGTATCAGTTTGATGAACCAGTGGTTGTATTGTACTAGTCCCAATCAGTTGGATCCACTGATTCTTTCTGGTACCCAGTCCCAATCAGTACCAATACCACTAGCAACAGTTGGCCTGCAAGGCTGCAACGCTTCTGTCTTGTATTTAGTAGTTGGTACAGATTGGCGCCAATGATTATCCTTTTCTTGACAATGCAAGCTTTACAAAATATTCCGTGGGAGATACGAGCCTGCTGGCACCAGACACATTTCTGCTTTTGTCTGAGTTTCTTCAGGAACCCCAATTTTCACCGAGGCAACCAAACTTGTGCAATATCCAATATGCTAACTTCAGGTGCACCTACCAATATTGACAGAAGGAACTCTTTTTCTTATCTAGATCGGCTAGTGCTAGTGTGATAGTGTGAGCACTCTGCACAACGAGATGATTGATATTTTTTTGACAACTTGCTCCTTGTGTCATGCAGCCCTTGCTCAAACATGCAGGAGAAATCACACAGCCTGAAGCAAATGTGCTGAACATTGACTGCAGCCAGCAACAAGCGGATTTCGTGGCAAATGCAGAACAGGACTTATCGGCCGTATCTGTTGTTACTTCTGAAGAAAGGATCATACTAGTTAACAACGATGATGTCATCAGTGTCAAGTCTGCTGCTGGGCCTGGCTTTGCATCGCAAGGGGGTGTAGATAGCAACGAAGCATTGAACACTGAACAATCGTCCTTGACAAGAAAGGAAGAAGAAGCAGCCCTGAAGCAGAACGGTGCTGGTAAAGAGAGACACAAAGAATCGCGGTCTGCGCCCGGTTCGCGCCAATTTTTCCCTCCTGGGAGAATTATTCATATGGTTGCGCTGCCCCCACCGGATTCATATCCTGGTGAAGGCACCAGCAGCAATGAGATTATTGGTATTTATGAAACACCAAGAGATTTGTATGGAAAAATCAGGCTTGCGCCAAATATGGTAAAAGAGCATTACATGCCTAGTTACATAAGTACAATGGAATCATTATTGGAACAACTTCAGAAAGATGACACTGTATGTACAACATCAAATGATTTGTGAACTATTGTAGAACTCAGCTATGATTAATCCAATTCTTTTGCAATATTGCATTTCTCTTCAAGCATTTTCCAGCGCCGGCTATATTTGCTCAATTGAACGGTTGAACATAACTATGATTTTCTGTGCTGTACTTCGCTGTCTATATCACCAGTTTATTGGCGCCTTAAACAAAATTTACCTGGTCAAAGTTGGAACCACTTCGTTGACCGGATGACGTTGACGCCGTCCGTACTCTCGGTCTCCCCATGCATGCAACTGCAAATCCTCTCGGCCTCACGCTCTTTAAGATCTCGAATGCTACATCTAACGAGGAATTCGTTTGGCCGGCATCACACAAAGATCACATGGCGGCTGCATTTACGTCATCTCCTCTTCGTTGTCCTCGCGGTCTCTATCTCCCTCCGGTGCATTGCCACCGCCACGGTCAACGTGGAGGAGGCGTGCCGGCACACGAAGCACCCTGCCTACCGCGTGAAGGCGCTGTCAGCCAAGCCGGAGAGCAAGACGGCGGCCGACCTGCCGGAGCTGTCGCCGTCGCTGGAGGCAGAGACGGTGTCGTTCGTGAATAACCCGGAGAAGATGTCCGGCGGCAGGGGCGATTCCAGTGGAGGGAGGAGGAACAAAAGCATTTGTGGGTTTTTGCTGAAGCCCACAAGTCCTAATTGCGACCTCACTTCTTATATCTTAAAACATTGCTTCGTATATACCAAATATAGGAGGCAGTTGTGGATGTGCTAGAGATTATAAGTGAAGATGCTTGTCAAAACACAAGTTATGGTGGAGCAGCAGATTTGACGAAAAAGATCAAATCCTTTCAATTTGTATTCATCATGTATTTCTTAAGGAAAAAGTCCGGTTTACTCCCCTGAACTATCAGAAAAGTCTGGTTTACCCCCTGAACTACAAAACCGGTTATTTAACCCCCTGAATTTGTCAAATCCGGTCAAATAACCCCCCGTAGCGGTTTGGAGTGGTGGTTTTGCTGACGTGGCCAAATTCAGCCAACTCAGCATGCAACGTGTCCACTTTTTTCCTCTCTCTCCTCACTATTCCAATATGAATGCTCACGGTCCCCATTTTCTCCATTATTCCTGTTCCAGCTCTTTCTTCCTAACGCCGCCACCTCCATCCTCCTCACACCAAGACAGCGATGGCTTCCTCATGACCTCGTCGTCCCCGCCATGCCGCCGCGCCCCACGCCTCTGTCGCGCTCATGGGTTCTCCACCGTTGCAAAAGCGGCGCGGCGGGCAGCAGAGAAGCGATGAGGGCGGCGACACCGGATCTTCTCCAGCAGCGCGCGAGGATCCCCGGGGCGATGGTGGCGTATGCAGCTTGGGCGAGGAAGGTGCCGCCAAGGAGCCGCGAGGCGTCGATGCGGACGAGGTGCCACGGGAGGAAGAAGAAAGAAGAACAGGAGCATCGCATCAGAGAAAGGGGAGGAAGAACGGAGGCGCATGGCCGGCGGTGACGTAGGGCCCACAGGGGTTCGGTTCGGCGGCACGCCACCATGAACCCCTCCAGCTCCCGCGCGGCTCACCATGGAGTAGCTCGTCACGGAGTTCGAGGCCGTGGAGTTCCCCGTAACGCTGGTGTGCGCTGGCAATCGGCGCAAGGAGCGTAACATGGCGCGCTGCATCGCTGGCTTCCACCGGGGCCGGGGCCATCTCCACGTCCGTGTGGCGCGGCGTGTTCCGCTGACTGACGTCTTTGCGGCGGGCGTCATCATGGGCACCGCGGTCGGAGGGCTAACGCGTGTGCCGAGGGCACCGAGGACATCCGCATCCACGCACACACGCAGATCGACCTCACGTCGGACGCCGCAAATCACACGAGCGAAAGTAAAAGTAGCTCCATACCGGCGCAAGGGCGAGGAGCTCGTTCGTCATCGCGCGGCGGTGGAGTGGCGCGGTGGTGGTCCATGCACTGCTGCTCGTGGCCAGAATAAGCTAAAGCCTGCAGCTTCCGCAGCGATGACTTCATCTCTGCCCCCCGAAACCAGATCAGGCGCGCCGTCGGACCGCCGAATTGAGCTCCAGATCGCCGCAGTTCGACGGGCCAGGTTGAGGAGGAGGGCGGAGAGCGAGGGTGGGAGGGTGGAGAGGAGCGCGTGGAGGGCATCGGAGGCGGCAAGATCGGCGCCCGGGGAAGGGGACGCGGTGGCTGCTGTGTGGATATGGATGGGGATGGCGGCGGTGAAAGCATCTAGGCCCCTAAAAATTGTTTTGGTAATTAATGACAATATGTGAATATGGGATTAACGTATTTATTGAGAATGTACAAGGTTAAGTCCCATCAGCGTTCTTGATGACCGGAAACTGCACGCGAAAGGTTTACATGAAGATCTTTTGACTCAAAGGCAAGGTACAATAGTCTAGGATCTTTTTCATTTTACCGGTCTTAGGCGAATTGGTTGGAAGACCGGATTATAGGCTAGACAGTCGTACTATTAAGAGGGTGCAAAAATTGAGTACCTTGAAAGTGAACAATGCCACAACTGCTCAAATCTTAATTGGTTTAATCTTGGTTTTGCTCTTGGTTTTTGCCTCAAGTTAAATTTACTGTTTTTCTATTGAGGCCGTACTGACCGACGTTAACTGGCCGGACTGACCGCTTTACCGGACCAAAACGGCGGTCAACATTTTCGAAGAAGGTTTCGGTTTTGCTAAAATCCTCGCCCGGATCGACCGACGGATTTTTGGGACCGACCGCACTGGTCAGGACGCGGTCAGCTTTTTCCAGAGAAGGTTTTCAGTAAAAAATGCCAGGCCGGACTGACCGCATGTCTTTGTCCGGATCGACCGCAGTGCAGGGACGCGGTCAGCTTTTTCCAGAGTGTTCCTAAAACGAAATCTGCTTTTTCAGAGGCGGATCGACCGCGTTCTTGCTCATGGGTGACCGGACCCTCTCAGAACGGCTCTTTTTCAGTGCATTAAATGCGTAACAGTCGACCGTTACAACTGAGGCCGGACTGACCGCACCTTTGCCTGCGGACTGACCGGGCTCACTGAAAAATTGAGAATTTCGTGTCCAACGGCTAGTGGAGTGGGTGGAGGCTATAAATACCTCCCCCACTGCCACTAGAAAAAGGGGTTGAGCCTCATTTAACATCTCTTGAGCCCTTTGCATTGTTTCCTACTCTTTGAGAGCATTCATTTCCATTTGCAAAGGTAGTTGAGGTCTTTTCAAGAGCATTCATTGTGTTTGATAAATTGTGGCATTTAGAGCGCTTTCAAGTGAAGAATTCTTGCTCTATTACTCTTGGAGATTGCCGTCTCCTAGACGGTTTGGAGTTGGGTTCGGTGATCTTCTCAAAGGAGATTGTGAGAAGGCCCGGGCATTTGTGAAGGTTGGAGCTCGCCTATCCGGAGAGGAGAAGAGCTACCTCTAGTGATCGAGGAAAGGCTTAATTCGTGGAGCCGGCTTGAATTGATCAAGCTCCCTCAACGTGGATTAGTGAAGACCAAGCAAGTCTTCGATACCACAGGAAAAACTTCCTTGTGTCATTGTGGTTATTTCTAGTCTTTACATTTCCGCACTTATAATTCTAGCTTGTCTATTGTGAAAAATTGCTTAGCTAGAATCATATCTTGTTTAGTCTAAGTAAATAATTGAATAAACTTGTTAATTTGCTAAAAAGTTTAAAAACCTCCTATTCACCCCCCTCTAGTCGGTTATCCTTGATCCTACAAGTGCTATCAGAGCTTGGTCTCTCATTGATTTAGACTTAACCGTCTAAGAGAGAAAAGGATGGCTAGTGAGGGAATTGCTATAGGAAAAGCTCCTCTCTTTGATGGCTCAAATTATGCTTATTGGAAAATTAGAATGTCAATTTATTTAAAGGCCATGAGTCCAAGAATTTGAAAAATCGTAAATGATGGTTATGCTATGTCTCTTAATCCACTAGAACCCACGGATCAAGATACGCGTAACTCTTATTTAGATGCCCAAGCTATGAATGCTCTTTTTGGCGCTTTGAACGCAGATGAGTTCAATAGAGTGAGCAACTTGGAAAATGCTCATGCTATTTGGACAACTCTCTCAGAAATCCATGAGGGTACATCCACGGTCAAAGAAGCCAAATTGCATAGGCTTCGGATTAAATATGAGACATTCATAATGTTGCCTCATGAAAACATCAATGAGATGTATTCAAGACTCAACAACATTGTGAATGAGCTCAAAGGCCTTGGAACTAACCTTCTTGATGTTGATGTTGTTCGCAAGATACTTAGGGCTCTTCCGGATAAATATGAGACGTTGGTGACGTTATTTCTCAACTCGCCCGAGTTGCCAAGGATGACACCAACAGGCTTTTGGACAACCTCATCACAAATGAGTTGTTCAAAAGGACAAAGAAGAGCTTTTGGAGACATCATCCTCAAAGAAGAAAATTACGCATTCAAAGCCAAGGCGGAATCTAGTGATGATGAGGATGGAGAAGAAGACTCGACGAGGAGTATGCACTCCTTGTGAGAAGAATGAAGAGGGTCATGAAGAGGCGCCTAATAGAAGCTATAACTTTGACAAGTTCAAGAAGGGGCAATCCTCAAATGACAAGAAGAGATATAGCAATATTCGATGCTATAATTGTGAAGAAAAGGGACACATAGCTTCTCGTTGTCCCGAAAAGAAGGATGACAAGAGCAAACCATTCAAGAAGAAGGAATACAACGGTAAAAAGAAGCTTTTCAAGAAGCTTTACAAGGATGGCAAAAATGAAGCTCACATCGGAGAGTGGGATTCAAATGATGAGTCAAGCGACTCCGACTCCGATTCCGATGAGGAAGAATCCTCCAAGAAAAGGGGGCTAGTCGGTATAGCCATCAAGGAAGCTTCATCGCTATTCTCCACTCCTACTTGCCTCATGGCAAAAGGAGATAAGGTAAAATCCATTATTGGTGATGAACCAACTTATGATGAATTAATGGATATGCTTGATGATTTAAATGAATATCTTGGAAAAGAAAAATCAAAATATAAGGTCTTAAATAAAGAATACTTTACTCTAAAAAATTCTTATATGGAGCTTAAGGAAACTCACAACTTGCTTATCCAAGAAAATTCACATAAGTCTTGTTCTAGTGTAGGAATTACATGTGATATTATTGATAAAATGCCTAGTATAGAAATTGCTAAGACTAGTGCATATACTTCATGTGATGACCTACTTGCTATGCCATGTTGCTCAAGTGATGATTCAAATGTTAATTTAGCAAATGCTTGTGATCCTTTGCTCATTGTTGAAAATCATGAACTAAAAGAACAAGTGACCAAGCTAAGCAAGAGCTTGGAAAGATGTTTCAAGGGTAAGGCCACTCTTGACAAGCTTTTGAGCGAGTAAAGGTGTTCATTCAACAAGGAAGGTCTTGGGTATGTGCCTAAGAAAGGCAAGAAGCCGGTAAATAAGCCCACAAGTTTTGTGAGGCAAAATGGTATGTATTGCTATAAGTGCCGGGAAATAGGACATATGCAACAAAATTGTCCTAAGGGTAAGGTTCTATCTCTTGGCATATATGATTCATGCTATATGCTTAGAAAATCTAAGGATGGTAAAGTAATTGCTCATTTTATTGGCACTTCAATTATGGGCGCTAAAAAGAATGCTATTTGGGTGCCTAAATCCTTGGTTACTAACCTCCAAGGACCCAAACAAATTTTGGTACCTAAAAGAACTTGACTCTTGTTTTGTAGGTGAACTATAAGACCGGTGGAAAACATTGGGTGCTTGATAGTGGATGCACTCAACACATGACCGGTGATAGAAAAATGTTCACCACATTCGAGAATGGAAAAGGAGTAGACAAGATCACTTTTGGCGATAATAGCAAAGGAAAGGTATTAGGATTGGGTAAAATTGCTATCTCAAATGACCTTTCCATTTCTAATGTTTCTCTAGTAGAATCATTCTCTTGTGAAGGTGTAACTATTTCTAACGCAAATGATAGCTCTTTAGCTTTCAAAGGCTTTAGATTTGGAAATCTTTACTTAGTTGATTTTAGTTCAAGTGAATCTTGTTTAAAAACTTGCTTAATCGCTAAAACCTCATTGGGTTGGCTTTGGCATAGAAGGCTAGCTCATGTTGGAATGATTCAACTTAAAAAGCTTTTCAAACATGACTTAGTTGTTGGCTTGAAAGATGTGAAATTTGAGAAAAATAGACTTTGTAGTGCTTGTCAAGCCGGTAAACAAGTCACTAATTCTCATCCTTCCAAAAGTATCATGTCAACTTCTAGACCATTGGAACTCCTACATATGGATTTGTTTGGGCCGACAACCTATAAGAGTATTGGGGGTAATAGCTATTGTTTAGTCATTGTGGATGATTACTCTAGATATACATGGGTATTCTTCCTAGATGATAAAGGTGAAACCTCCGAAATTCTCAAAAGATTCGCAAAAAGGTCTCAAAATGAATTTGATTTCAAAATAAAGAAAATCCGTAGTGATAATGGTTCCGAGTTCAAAAATACTAAAGTTGAGGACTTTTGTGACAAACTTGGAATAAAGCATGAACTTTCTACAACCTACACTCCGGAGCAAAATGGAGTAGTAGAAAGAAAAAATTCGAACATTAATTGAAATGGCTAGGACAATGCTTGATGAATATAATACTTCCGATAGTTTTTGGGCGGAAGCTATTAACACCGCTTGTCATGCCATAAATCGTCTTTATTTGCACCGTCTTTTGAAAAAGACTTCCTATGAGCTTATTGTAGGAAGAAAACCGAACATCTCTTACTTTCGTGTTTTTGGTTGCAAGTGTTACATTCTAAAGAAGGGTGTTCGTCTTTCAAAATTTGATAGTTGTTGTGATGTTGGTTTCTTGCTTGGTTATTCTTCAAACAGCAAGGTTTATCGTGTCTTCAACAAAAACTCCGGGTTAGTTGAAGAAAGGCACGATGTGCAATTTGATGAGACTAACGGCTCTCAAGAAGAGCATGAAAACTTGGATGATGTAGGTAATGAAGCCTTAAGAAAAGCAATGGAACATATGCAAATAGGCGACATCAAGCCCGAAGATGGTCCATCATCTTCCACTCAAGTTGAACCACCCACATCTTCCACAAGTCAAGTACAAATCATTGAAGAAGTTAACAAGGAAGATGATCAACCATCCAACCTACCACCGAGAATCCACAATGCAATTGCAAAGGATCATCCAATAGATCAAATATTGGGTGACGTAAGTAAAGGTGTTCAAACTCGCTCTCGTGTTGCTTCTTTTTGTGAACATTACTCTTTTGTCTCGTCTATTGAGCCAAAGCATGTAGAAGAAGCACTTGACGATCCAGATTGGGTAAATGCAATGCATAAAGAACTCAATAACTTTACCCGGAATGAAGTTTGGACATTGGTGGATCGACCCAAAGAACACAACATTATTGGTACGAAATGGGTCTTTAGGAACAAGCAAGATGAGAATGGATTGGTCATTCAAACAAAGCAAGATTGGTCGCTCAAGGATTTTCACAAAGTTGAAGGTTTGGATTTTGGTGAAACTTTCGCTCCGTAGCTAGACTTGAATCAATTCAATATTACTTGCTTTTGCATCATGCTTTGATATTAAATTATTTCAAATGGATGTTAAAAGTGCCTTTTAAATGGTGAAATATCCGAACTTGTCTTTGTTGAACAACCTCCGGTTTGAAGATCTTAAAATCCAAATCATGCCTATAAACTCTCCAAAGCGCTCTATGGTCTTAAACAAGCTCCAAGAGCATGGTATGAACGCCTTAGAGATTTTCTAGTCTCAAAAGGATTCAAAATCGGAAAAATTGATTCAACCTTATTTACTAAAGTTTTAGATGATGAATTCTTTGTATGTCAAATTTATGTTGATGATATCATTTTTGGGTCTACTAATCAAGACTTTTGCAAAGAGTTTGGTGATATGATGTCTAGGAATTTGAAATGTCCATGATTGGAGAATTGAGCTATTTCCTTGGACTTCAAATCAAGCAACTCAAGGATGGGACTTTTATAAGTCAAGCCAAGTACGTGAAGGATTTACTTAAAAGATTTGGCATGGAATATGCAAAGCCCATCAAGACTCCCATGGCCACAAATGGTCATCTTGATCTAAATGAGGGAGGTAAACCTGTAGATTTAAAACTTTATAGATCCATGATTGGTAGTCTCGCTTTATCTTACAAAGACATCTAGGCCCGATATCATGTTTAGTGTTTGTATGTGTGCTCGTTTTCAAGCTTCTTGAAAGAATGTCATCTTATGGCGTTAAAAGAATTCTCGATATTTAAAGCATTCCTCTAGCATTGGCCTATGGTTCCCTAAAGGTGCTAAATTTGATTTAATTGGATATTCCGATTCCGATTATGCGGGTTGCAAAGTGGATAGAAAAAGCACCTCAGGTAGTTGTCAATTCTTAGGAAGATCCTTAGTATCATGGTCATCCAAGAAACAAAACTCCGTAGCTTTATCTACCGCCGAAGCCGAATATGTTTCCGCGGGAAGTTGTTGTGCTCAATTACTATGGATGAGGCAAACATTGATGGATTATAGAATTAAATTTGATAAAATGCCTCTTTTGTGTGACAATGATAGTGCGGTGAAAATTGCAAATAACCCTGTTCAACACTGAAGAACCAAACATATAGATATTCGCCACCACTTCTTGAGAGATCATGTGAGCAAGGGAGATATTGAAATTAGCCACATAAGAACCGAAGACCAATTAGCTGATATTTTCACCAAACCTTTAGATGAAGGCCGTTTTTGCAAATTGAGGAATGAATTAAATGTCATAGATTGTTCTAATGTCATTTGATTACATTATGTTCTTGAATCTTGATTGAATTCGCTTTTCTCTCGTGATTCTCCTATTTCATGAACTAAGTTGGGAAACACAGTTATGGGGAGTGCTATACAAACACCATGTATATCACAACTCAAATTGTGCACATATCAACAAACATGCTAGAATGTGTCATTTGAAAAACCTATCCTTTTTGGTCAAAAAGTCAATCTTGGAATTAATCAATCAATCCTCTTGAAAAACTAACTACATCTATCCTCTATTATATTTCAAAGGCTTTTGGGTGAAAAGATGTCAAAATTATCTATCTTAAAAGAAAAATCAAGTTTTGGCTTAAAACTGTTCCTTACCTAGCTTGTTTTTGACTAAAAATGGTTTTTCTCCCAAAAAGGCTTTCCAAAAGGAATTTGATCTTGCTCCCAAAAGGAAAAAAGGTAAAGATGGCTATTCAAGAGCCTCTTCGTATTCACAAGATTTTCAAACACTCAACCAAATCAAAGTTATTTAAGTTTGAATCTCGCTAAAAATAGCTCAAAACCCGAAAAATTCACGTGAGTCAATTCTAGCATAAATTGAGTATTGCTATTTAGGCAATGATCTCCTTCATATATTGCTTCCAAATAGTATTTCATACTCATATATATCCTCACAAAGTGACAAATCTCGTTGTTTGCATGGTTTATTTCTTTAAAATAATTTCCTTCAAAATCTGCTCTATTTTCTTAAAAATTTATATTCAAAAACTAATTCGTTGATCTAATCTCGTTGAAATTGCTCTAAGATAGTTTTTAAGTTGTGTGCTAAGTCTCTGGAGCAAAGACAACACAAAATTTCTGCAAAAATCCTCGAAAATCTCCAGGTGCGGTCTAACCGAAGCTCCATCATGCAGTCAACCCTTGCAAGCTTGTGGTCGGATCGGCCGGGCTTTGCCTCATGGTCATCCGCGATGCGCTTAATGCGAGGCAGTTTCTTCCTTCTTTTTCTTACCAACCCGTCAGTTTCTTCATTTCCTCCCCGTCGGTTCCTCTCTTCTCTTCACACCGCATCGCCACTCTTGGAGGATCTCCTCGCCTCCTCTCTCTCACGCCCTCGGACGCCGCCACCTCACCGCCGGACGCCGCCTCCTCGCCGCCGGATCCCTTTCTTCTCCGCCGTCACCGCAAGGTCTTCATTTCCTCAATCTTCCTTTTAATCTTCGCTCAAATCTGCTAGTTAGATCTTAATCGACTTGGAGTATGTCTTCTTTGTCCTTATTACTCACCTTTTTGTCGATTATTGACCTGCATTGCGAAATATTCCGTCGTTTTGGCAAAACCCTAGTTTTTTTTGTCAAGGCCGGACTAACCGAGGAGTGTTCTTGCGACGGTCATCCCGCTACTCTCATGGATCGACCATTAATCGCCGCCTCACGATCGGTCGACAGAGAAACTTCTTTTTTGTCAACTTGATTATCCTTACTTCCAATTAATTCAATCTTTGGTTGTCTTGTCCATCTCTCCAGTGATCATGGCAAGGACCAAGACGGTTGCTGATCCCGGTGCTTCTTCGTCTCGTCCTCTTCGCCAGGCTACTCATCGCCCTCCGGTTGAGCATTCCGATAGCGACGAAGCGGACTCTTCGCCGTCCTTGTCCTCCGTACCTAGCGCCAGTGACCATTTGATTGAGGAAGAAGATGCTGATATAGAGTTTGTGCCTGAGCCTCGTGTGAACCTTCACGCAATCCGAAATGATGATTTCAAGCAACTCAGGATGCAGTCTCCTTATGAGCAACCAAGGTCAGCCGAAGATGAGAGATTTCACACTCAATTCCGGAGGATTGCTACAATCAAGTGGTGCTTCACAAGCGGTTTGCGATTCGTATACATAAATTGACCTATCTCAATGAACAAGCCGATATGCGACCTTGTACACTCGCTGCAATGTCGGCTTGATGGGCTTGTTAGCATCAAGTGCAACTTCAATGAGGAGGTAAGCCGTCAGTTCAATGCTACTGTTTACATTCCATCCTCCTTGGCCTCTGTGACTTGGATGACAGGCTCGACGCGCTACACGGCCACCAAGCGTCACTTTGAGGAGGCCCTTAATCTGCCAGCACGTGAATATGTTAAGATCCATCTTGAGCAGTAGCTGCGGAACTCTAATGCATCTGATTCTATGAGCCTAATGTTAGAATTGTCCCTGGTAAGGTTACCAATTTGAGGCCTCTCCCTAGTGTCATTAACAGGATTATCAGGGCCACCATCTTGCCTAGGAGTGGAAATAATGATGCTATTAGAGGACATGCATGGAACGTCATAGATTATGTGATGCAAGGAAAGAAGTTTGATATTATGCACTTAATCTTGACTGAGTTGCAATCCTGTCACACTGATTTGGGAAAGAGGATGTATTATGCTCCTTACATCATGATGCTCATTTTGAGGACCACTGATTTTGATGGTACCACTCCTTTTCCTCACAAACAGTACAAGCCAGAGGGTGACCACCAGAGAGGTTTGAGGCGAGCCTCTTCACCCGATTCTTCGACGCCTCGCCTCTCCTCGGCAAAGCAGTTAGGTGGACTTGATCCAGTCTTATTAGAGGTTCTGCATACTGGCATCAACACGATTGTATCTCGCTTTGATGCAGTGGATCGTCGCCTAGAGGTCTTGGATCATCGCATGGATTCCTTGGAGAGTGCTACTCAGTCTTTGGACTCTCGCCAGACAGCAGTAGAGCAGTCCAACTCTCTTGTGCTTTAGCGCTTAGAGCAGATGGTTGGCTTGGTTTCAGGTATTCAGTCCGACATGGCTGAGATGACCACTCGCGTCTCGTCGATCGAGCAGACTGTTACTTATTCTCGGCGTCGACGCATTGATCCTTCTACAGCCCCTACGACTTCGACTGCAGCTCCTCCTCCTCCTCCTCCCCCTACTGCGTAGCTTTTGGTAGTTGATGCCAAAGGGGGAGAAGTGCTAGATGGTTCTATATATCAATATATCTATTAGTTATGGTTAATGAATGAATGCTTGTTGGACTTCTGTGATCTCTTTTGTGTGTAATAATTAGAGGATAAGCTTATTACTCCTTTTTGCTATCTTGTAAGCTTATTGAACCTCTTATATATATGAGCGCTTAATGCTTTACCGTCTATGAGCTTGGTTGAATGATATCTACTTATATGCTTGTAATCGGTTCAATGTTATCTTGATGAACTTGTTAGTTAAACTTGTGCTTAGATTACCCTCTTAAAATGCTGTTTATAATGTTATATATTGTTGCATTTCCTCAAGTTCCATCATGTAAAAGAAACTCCGCCAAAATTTCTCTAAAAATCTACTTGTGCTTGCAAAAATTCTCTACCTTTTATGCACATGTTTAGGGGGAGCTTTCTTTAAACAGGATTTAGCAAGGAAATAATTCTCAAAACTCATTTAAAGCTTATTGCAAGAATTATTTAGTTGTTAAGTCATCAATAGAATATACACTCACTGTATATTCAAAACAATCATTCTTTCACATATTAAGTGTGTTGTCATCAATTACCAAAAAGGGGGAGATTGAAAGCATCTAGGCCCTAAAATTGTTTTGGTAATTAATGACAATATGTGAATATGGGATTAACGATTTATTGAGAATGTACAAGGTTAAGTCCCATCGGCGTTCTTGATGACCTAAAGCGCACTTGAAAGGTTTACATGAAGATCTTTTGACTCAATGGCAAGGTACAATAGTCTAGGATCTTTTTCATTTTATCGGTCTTAAGCGAATTGGTTGGAAGACCGGATTATAGGCTAGACGATCGTACTATTAAGAGGGTGCAAAATTGAGTACCTTGAAAGTGAACAATGCCACAACCGCTCAAATCTTAATTGGTTTAATCTTGGTTTTGCTCTTGGTTTTTGCCTCAAGTTAAATTCTTGTTTTTCTATTGAGGCGGATCGACCGACGTTAATGGCCGGATCGACCGCTTCTGGGACCAAAACGGCGGTCAACATTTTCGAAGAAGTGCTATTTTCGGTTTTGCTAAAATCCTCGCCGGATCGACCGACGGCATTTTGCGGACCGACCGCACCAGTGCAGGGACGCGGTCATTTTTTCCAGAGAAGGTTTTCAAAAATGCCAGCCGGATCGACCGCAGTCTTTGTCGGACCGACCGCACCGGTGCAGGACGCGGTCACTTTTTTCAGAGTGTTCCTAAACGAAATCCGTTTTCAGAGGGCCGGATGACCGCGTTCTTCATGGTGACCGGACCCTCAGAACGGCTCTATTTGATGCATTAAATGCGTATACGATCGACCGTTATAATCGAGGCCGGATCGACCGCACCTTTGCTGTGGTGACCGACCGGCTCATCAAAAATTGAGAATTTCGTGTCCAACGGCTAGTGGAGTGGGTGGAGGCTATAAATACCTCCCCCACTGCCACTAGAAAAAGGGGTTGAGCCTCATTTAACATCTCTTGAGCCCTTTGCATTGTTTCCTACTCTTTGAGAGCATTCATTTCCATTTGCAAAGGTAGTTGAGGTCTTTTCAAGAGTATTCATTGTGTTTGATAAATTGTGGCATTTAGAGCGCTTTCAAGTGAAGAATTCTTGCTCTATTACTCTTGGAGATTGCCGTCTCCTAGACGGTTTGGAGTTAGGTTCGGTGATCTTCTCAAAGGAGATTGTGAGAAGGCAGGGCATTTGTGAAGGTTGGAGCTCGCCTATCAGGAGAGGAGAAGAGCTACCTCTAGTGATCGAGGAAAGGCTTAATTGTGGAGCCGGCTTGAATTGATCAAGCTCCTCAACGTGGATTAGTGAAGACCGGCAAGTCTTCGATACCACGGAAAAACTTCCTTGTGTCATTGTGGTTATTTCTAGTCTTTACATTTCCGCACTTATAATTCTAGCTTGTCTATTGTGAAAAATTGCTTAGCTAGAATCATATCTTGTTTAGTCTAAGTAAATAATTGAATAAACTTGTTAATTTGCTAAAAAGTTTAAAAACCTCCTATTCACCCCCTCTAGTCGGTTATCCTTGATCCTACAAGCGGGGAGGGTCAGGGGGTAGAGGGAGAGCGTGCCGTGTGTACGTGGATGCGGATGTGTGGATGTGGATGCTGACGGGGCCAAATGAGAGCCACGTGTGCAAAACCACCGTTCCAAACCAGCCCGAGGTGTTATTTGACCGGTTTTCGTAAATTCAGGGGGTTAAATAACCGGTTTTGTAGTTCAGGGGGTAAACCAGACTTTTCTGATAGTTCGAGGGAGTAAACCGGACTTTTTCCTATTTCTTAATAACCTTGTTGAGCAAAACAAATGAGCTGTCAATTACTTTGCAAAGGAAGCATCAAGACATTGTTTAAGCTATAGGCTTGATACGATACGTGAAAAAAAACGCTTGCAAGATATGAGGGACAATGGGTAGAAGCCATTGTTCGACCAAGTCAAAAGCTTTTGTGAGGCATATGGGATTGATACGGTAAATATGAATGAAGCCATTGGACTTATGGGTAAATTTGTATATCAGAAGCATACAATGGCTCAACATCATTAGTACAAAATTGATATTTTCAATGCTGCTCTTGATGCAACTATGAATGAGATGAATCATCGCTTTAATGAGGTTTCCTCGGAGTTATGCATGTCTTGTCGTGATCCAAGCGACTCTTTCCCTAAGTTTAATATTGATAAGCTTGTTTGGCTTGCTGAGATTTATGCTAATGATTCCATGGTAGCTGATTGATTTTTGTTAAGAAATCAGCTTCAGGCCTTCATTTTCAATATTAGGAGAAGTGGAGAATTTCATGGATGTCGTGATATTTCAAAACTTGCTCAATTGATGCTTGAAACAAAAAAGATAAAACTTTTCCATTGGTATCTGTTGAGAGAATATTTTTGGCATTGAATATTATCAAAATAGATTTGCGCAACAAGGTAGCGGATGAGTGGCTCAATGACTTGATGGTGTGCTAAACCGAGCGAGACAAATTTAGATCCATTGATGATGATAGAATCATAAAATGCTTCCAAGACATGAAATCTCGCGGAATGAATTTGCCTCGTGAAAGTCATAATTGAAGCTAGCGCTTTAGTGGTATGGTTCGTTTATTTTGAATGTTCATGATCATTTACGTACAATTTGTTATTGTATCACTAATTTTGTTAATTTTGATATACAGATCGTTAATCGTTGGAACCATATTGATATGTTTACACTACTACAAAACAGACTATACTGGACGCCTCATCACAGACGGTTCCTGGCTGCCTCATCACAAACGGTTCCTTTGGAACCGTTTGTGATACGTAACTATCACAGACGGTTTATAACTAGAATCATCTGTGATAATTCATAGATGCTTAAGAACCGTCTGTGATAAGTACAGACATCACAGACGATTCCTAAGAGAACCGTCTGTGAATTATTACAGCCAGTTCTTATTAAGAACTGTCGGACCGTCTGTGATATGCTGGCATTATAAATAAGAACCGTATGTGATATGTTGACATTATAAATATCCGGCCGTCCCGACAAACCCTCTGCCCCTAGCTCCTCCACCCTCTTCCCGTTTGAGCCGCCACCCCTGGTGCCTCCTCCCCCATTGTGCCACCTTAGAGAGGAGAAGGAAAGGAGGAAGCTAAAGAGAGGAGGAAGGGAGGAGAAGGAGAGGAGCAAGAAAGGGAGGAGGATCTCGTGAGATATTTGGATTTTTCGTCGTGAGCTCCGAGGGTAACGATCTGTAACCCTTTTATATTTGCTCTAGGTTAATCTCTAATCAATTTGAGCATGTTTGATCACTACGAAGAGTACTTGCGGTTTATTAATCTAATTTAACACTAATTTGTTACGTGCGTAGTGTAGATGGACCGAAACTAGATGTACGGTGAGAACCGTGTGAGTGAAGAGTACATTAATAGCGTGTTTGCCTTTAGAAGCGCCACCGAGCAGGATATGTTGAAGAATGGGATAAAATTTATGTATTGTCCATGAATTGATTGTGGTAATCTGAAGATGTTTAACAACCCAACGCAGATCGAAGCGCACTTGATTCGAAGGGGTTTCAAAAAGAGGTATACATGTTGGACCAATCACGGTGAAGAGCAAATTATACAAGAAGTTAATAATAAGAGAAAATTGGCTACAAGACACTACAGATTGGCATCCTTTGCTAACGGACACCCAAAATTCGTGGTTACGCCAGAACACACTGACAAAAGGTGTAATTTTGCTGTAAGACACTATAGCAATTATTATATTATTTTCAAGTGGAAGAGGAGAGAGAAAGCAAGCGAAATGTCCCTTTTGCGCTTCGGTCTCCTTCCTCTTCTCTTGCTCTTCTCTTCACTCATCCATTCCCCATTTCTTGCTTTCATGTTCTATGCTTCGACCGAAAGGTTCTGGCGCTGCATCTCCTTGCCGCTCCATGGTGGTCTGGCGCCATCGGCTTGGCCCATCACACAAGATGCTCACAAGACGCCTTGAGCCCCTAAGCTCGCCTCTGCGCCTCCTGCAGACATCCTCGCCCATCACACGGCTTCCACCGGCTTGGGCCTGGCCTACTCGCCCCTTGGCTCGCCTCCGACCCTCCAGCGCCTCCCTGCCGATTGCCCCTCTTCGCGGGCTCATTGGCCGACTCAAGGGCTACGGGTAGGCTACACTAGCAAAAAAAAATTCTACCAGAGACCAAGATCATCGCAGCTTATAGATCACGGTCTTACCACTAGACGCCAAGAAAGCGGAATTGATGCAAAGACGTCAGGCGAGTAGTAAATACTAAGTTGATGCAAAGACGTCGGGCAGGAAGCGATCAGATATTACTTCCTCGTCCTCATCGCAAGGCCCCACGCATGACCTCCTCTCGCGGTTCGTCCAAACGCTACTGATGCTGGCGCCTCAAAGGTATCCACACGTCACGGAGGAAGCGACGACGCCAGATTACTAGATCCGCGCGAGCGACTAGGACGTGGGAGGGTGGCGGCTGTGGTTTGAGGAGGTCACGAAAAACTCATCACCAATCTCAGGCGCCTTGTTCTCCTTTTTATAGACGCCTTACAATGGGCTTCTACTAATAGAGGCCCATTAGGACTCAATGCCCGATCTATTTGGATCCAATCCGAATTAGGCTTCACCCTTAAGTGTGTGACCCTATAGGTTCACGATGTTTAGACATGACGCGAGTATACATACTTGGTCAATAGTTGGTAGCGGCCTCTAGCAAGACGTGCCAACTCCTAAACGCACACAAAGATCATATCGGACGAACCATCACAACGTTATGTACATGCCAATCCCTTTGCCTCACGATATTCTGGCCGAGCTCCAAGTCGACCACTCTTTCTCGATCCCGTGATCCGGAAGCCCTTACTAGGTTAACTCTTAACCTTAAGTAGCATGGCCATGCATTTCGGATCCGATCACTGAGGGCCCAGAGATATCTCTCTCGGTATAGAGGGCAAATCCCATCTCGACCGACCATGCCTCGCAAAGATGCTTCATGACAAACCCGAAGCTACCTTTATAACTACCCGATTCATTGAGTAGCGTTTGATAGCCCCTAAGTAGGTCGATTCACATCTCAAGTACATGCATAATCTCGTGTCTAAGGACAAGGCGTATACATTGTGTAGAGAGAACCATAAGTATAATTGTTATGTCTCATGTTGGGTCGGTCCAACCCCATGTTCTAAACATGTGTCCACATTATTGGTTTGACATCTCCATGTCTATGACACGTGAAACATGGTCATCAACCGATACATGTGCTAATCCATCATTCACGTGTGTCCTCACATGAACTCCGACTAGGGACAACTTTAGAATAACCATACAAGTAAAGAGTTTCACAAACAAGTCACATACTTGTTAATCAATACAATGGTAATATTCAAGGAACATTTATTAAATCATGGATACAACGAAATATCATCATCTCTATGATTGCCTCTAGGGCATATCTCCAACAGACTCCCCTCGCCTCCTTTTTGCGCTGCCTCCCCCTTACATCCCGCCATCTTGGACATCACCGCGCATTGCTGGTCCCATCGCTACACTGTCGCCTCCACCACGCTGGCGACCGTCCTCCTCGTCGCGACTTGGACGTCGCAGCGCAACCCTGTGTCTTCCTCGTGCTGGCACGGCCTCACCGTCCTCAGCGGCGGCACCCTCCTCCTCGCCGCGACCACCAGCGAAGCCGCCTTGCCCCTGCACAACCACCAGTGAAGCCGCCTCCCCCTCTCCACGGCCGGCCACAACATCCTTCTCTCCTCTCCTCTTCCTCTCTAATCGAACCGACCCAATCCGACCATGGGCCGCCTCCACCCGTCTGTGCTTCTCTACCGCCGTCGCCTCCACGGGTCTATCCTCCACCGCCACTAGGCGCTCATGGCTGCTGGCGCCGTCCATCGCGCCGGCGTGCGTCCACACGAGGGGCACCAAGGAATGTGTCGTGTGCCATTTGGCCAGGCCCAGCTGTAGTGAGAAGTCCTCTGTTCTTCTTTCACTTACCGCGGCCCCACTCGTCATAGAGGGAAGGGTATAAATGTCATTTTGTAGTGTTTCTCTCTCTGAAACAACGAATAATAATATAATAATCGCCTTAGTGTCCTACAACCAAAATCCACAAAATTTGAGTGTCTTCTAGCGAAACCATGAATTTTGGGTGTCCGTTACCAAAGGATGCCAATCTGTAGTGTCCTGCAGCCAATTTTCCCTAATAATAACGACATCGCCGAGGAAGTCAGCGATATGCTGGATGTGGACTGTGCTTTTGATGAGGATAGGTCGCATGATGACAATCTAGATCAGATGCTACGCGATGCAAAAGGGAACTACAGTGAGAGAGAGTTTGGTAAATTCGAGGGCTTAATAGATGACTCGGGGAAACCTTTGTTCCCTGGCTGCAAGCCAGAATACATAAGATTGTCATCCGTGCTTGAACTGTTGAAATTGAAGGCAAGTAATGGTTGGTCCGACAAGAGTTTCACGGCGTTGTTAGGTCTCCTAGCAGACATCCTTCTGGAGGGAAACGTGTTGCCCAACACCACATACCAAGCCAAGAAGGTTCTTTGTCCATTGGGAATGGAAGTAGAAAGAATACATGCATGTTCGAACGATTGTATCATCTATCGTAAAGAGTATGCAGACATGCATGTATATCCCGTGTGCAAAACATCTCGATACAAGCGTAAAAATACTGCTAAGGTGAAGCAAGGACATCCTGCTAAGATGTTGTGGTATCTGCCTGTAATCCCACGTTTTAAGCATTTATTTGCGAACCGAAAGGATGCAAGATTGTTGAGTTGGCATTCGGAAGAGCGTAAGAAAGATGGAAAGCTAAAATACCCTGCTGATTTTGCCCAATGGTGAAACTTCGATCGGAGCTTCGAAGAGTTCGGTGCGGAACCGAGGAGCATAAGGTTAGAGTTGAGTACAGATGGAATGAATCCTTTCGGTAACATGAGCAGCCGACATAGCACCTGGCCAGTGAATCCATGTATGTACAACCTTCCTCCTTGGCTATGTATGAAGCGGAAGTACATTTTGATGTCACTACTTATCCAAGGGCTGAAGCAATCTGGGAATGATATTGATATGTACCTAACACCATTGCTAGAAGATCTTGTGACACTGTGGAACGAAGGGGTACAAGTATGGGATGCATACAAACGAGAGAACTTCACTTTACACGTCATGTTGTTCTGCACCTGTTGGGGTACAGTACAAAAGAAGCCAAAGCCTGTCCGCACTTCTTAGATGGTACTAAGAGTGTATGGCTGAACAACTCACGCAAAACTGTATATATACGTCATTGTAGGTTCCTTCCCAGGATTCATCCATACTGCAAAATGAAGAAACAATTCGACGGAAATAAGGAGGACGGTTTAGCTCCAAGGGCTTTTAGAGGGAAAGATGTCTATGATATGGTTAAGGATATCGATGTTGTGCTTGGGAAGGGATGTAAATTAAGGACCCGTCAGAAGAACATCCGGAAGAAGTGGTCATTTTTTTAGAACTTGCCTTATTGGGAGCAGTTAGAAGTTCACCACTGCATCGACGTCATGCACGTGGAGAAGAATGTATGTGATAGCTTGATTGGTCTCTTACTGAGCATTAGTGGCAAAACAAAGGATGGTGTTAACGCACGGTGTGACTTAGTTGGTATGAACATAAGGACCGAGTTAGTACCGAAAGAGACCGATAAAGGATGAACGTACCTTCCCCCAGCTTGCTACACTTTGTCCAAGGCCGAGAGAAATGAACTGTACCAGAGCTTGCATGGTGTGAAAGTTTTGTCTGGTTACTCCGCCAGCATTAAGAAACTTGTTTCTATGGAAGATTTGAAATTAATTGGTATGAAGTCTCATGATTGTCATGTGCTAATTACACAAATACTTTCTGTTGCAATTAGGAGTATCTTGCCGAACAAGATTCGAGTGGCAATCTTGAGGCCGTGTTATTTCTTTAACTCAATTGCTCAGAAGGTCATCGATCTCGAAGGACTAGATGCTCTGCAGGCCGAGGTGGTGATGACTCTATGTCATCTTGAGATGTATTTCCCTCCGCCATTTTTCGATATCATGATCCATCTCATTGTTCACCTTGTGAAAGAGATAAAGATATGTGGCCTGTGTTCCCACGTCATATGTGTCCGTTCGAGAGGTACATGGGAATTCTCAAGTTCTACGTATGGAATCGATCTCGACCGGAGGGTAGCATCATCGAAGGTTATGCAACCGAAGAGATCATTGAGTTTTGCGTCGACTACATGGCTCAGGTGGAACCGATAAGTGTGCCTCTATCTCGTCATGAGGGGAGACTGGAGGGTATCGGGACCATCGGAAGGAAAGTAATCACGTCTGATCTGGATACGTACGCTCAAGCCCATTTCATGGTCTTACAACACATGACCCAAGTGTTTATGTACATCGACGAGCACAAAGACATGGTACGCCAACAGAATCCAGACCGGTCGGAGGTTTGGATCACGAGAGAGCATAACGTTCGGTTCAACGAATGGTTAAAGGTGTAATTCACTGGGAGGTCATCAAGTGATGATACGCTGTTATGGTTGGCAAAAGGGCCAAGATTTACAATTGTGACATGGCAAAGATACGACATAAATGGGCACACATTTTATACGACAGCTCGGGATAGGAAGAGTATAGTCCAGAACAGCGGTGTCGTGATATATGCGCTTTCACGGTTCAAGCGCTCAATATCGCCGCCACGTGAGTTCACTACTACAGAAGTTACATCACGCACGGTTTGAGCGAATCGTTATCACGCATTTGCCAACCGTCTATATTTGTTTGTCTGTGATAACAGGCAGCTATCACAGACGGTTCAAAACCATCTGTAATACACAATATCACAAACGGTTTTATTTTAAAACCGCTCAGGAAGTTAGTATCACAGCGGTTTCCACTAAAATCGCTCGTGATACGCCAATATCGCGAGCGGTTTTAAATAAAAAACCGTCGTGATACGCGAATATCACGAGCGGTTTTATTTAGAACCGCTCGTGATATTCACGTATCACGCACGGTTTTTGTTGAGAACTCGCTCGTGATATTCGCGTATCATAGATGGTTTTAGTGGAAACCGCTCGTGATATTATGCCTTCGCTGCACGGTTTTAAGAAAAATCGCTCGTGATAGTTCATACTCGACTACATTTTTGCTTTGTTTTTTGCTAGCCTCAGAATTGCTAGCCATGCCCTCTGAAAACAAGCATGCACAAAAACAGATTCATCGAGATAATCAATTGTTGACAACTCAAAGTAATCATTACTCAAAATAAATTACAAAAGATCGCATTTGTTCAAGTATTGTCGCTATAGTTACAACCGGATTACAATTGAGTCAATTGTTTTGCGTTGAGAGGTGTCGGCAGGTGATGTTTCAGGTCGGCGACGAGTGAAACTCTCCGCCGTCGTTAATGATTTCGACTTGATAAAGGTGCGAGCTTCCTCGAATGTCCTTGATCTCTTCTGCAACGAGTCCATCACATTGTAAATCCAAGGCCTATCGCTAGCAAGAGTAAAGTGGTAAGCTATATATATTTAAATTTATAATTAGGAAATAATTATTTCGAGATTGACAAACCTCGTGATCCTTTTTCCTAGCTATAAGGATTAGCTGCATATGATAGCAGACGTAGATTGCACATAACTCATCATCTTTTTGCTGGCGGCACTGCAAAAATAGAATTACATATATAGGTATAGTTAGTTCGAGACGCGTTATTATGAAGTATGATATAGGATTATTGTGTTGTAGCTGCATCGAAAATCCATCCTGTGTGTTAGTTAGGCGCTTTTCCATCGTATATTCCTTTGTTGGCAACATAATCGATGAACGACCTACATGATTCCAAAAAGTTATCCTCGGCCATTTCAAACGAATGAATACTACAATAGAGTTATGTAAGGAGGAAATGAGCATACCACTCGAGTATTCCTCTTAGAATGCTGAAGTCGTGCTTGTTGCGGATTAGGGAATCAAGGTATATCACATGGTTCCTCTTGGGTATAATAACTAAAAGGATCCAAAGATGGTACCTACTCATGTATGTCGCTATAGTCATTAAACCTAAGTTCGTGGTTGCAGATAAAGTACAAATGAAATTTGCATAGCAAATAGTGACACTTACCCCTGGTTGTAGGGCACCACTATGTACTTCATGTTCTTCTGATGAAGCAATGACCTCGTTATGTATTTCTTGACGAAGGACGAGTCTGCTTGGATGGTTTACAACGATACCACATGTGGGTCGAGGAAACCCACCGGTTCTTTCCATTCCCGGATATTTTTCATCATGTATCTACACATAAGCAATGAGTTGTGATATTTATCGGTATTACATGAATGTATAATTTGATTGTACGCACTTACAGTGTCCAACATCGTAGAAGCGAGGCGTCGAGGCCAACGAGGTTGAATAGGTCATATAAGTCGTTGAAGCCCACGACGAAATACCTCGTCCCGTTGAAGAAATGCTTCTCCTCGTATTTGACGGTGATTCCAGTATCGCACCCCTTCTTTTGGGTCTTCTCCAAGTACCAGGCATGCAAAGCCTGACAAGCATATCCAGCGTGCATTAATACTGCGTCGGAGCACAACGGTTTTTCGATGATGTAGTTCCCGGATATTGTGGACTTCCCGGACTTGGGAGGCGCCTTAATGTTCGTCGATTTCGATTTGGCCTTAGCGATTGGCAGCGGCTTCTTGTGAGACGACTTGGGAACGACACGCTGACGCTTTTTTTGTTCTTCGGCGTCATCTCCACGGGAATCGAAGAGGTGGCCTTCTGAGGCGAAACATGAGGTGGAGTCATCGAGGGTCCCATTGGAGAGGAATGACCGTGTCCAGATCGCGGCACTGCTGGGTCCAGGGCGATGTCCTTCTTAGGCCACTAGATAAAAGAGTGGACGGCATCCCCTAGTGTTATGATCTCTTCGTTCGGGCGAATCTTCAGTGGGACGGCTAGGAAATTGCCATGTACCATATCCACCTAGACCCTAGCGTAACCCTGCACCAGCTGGGCACCGTGCTGCACTGCCCCTTCCTCGTATGGATACACCATCCCCCGCGCAGCCTCAATAGAAAGGGACCCATCCATCCTCACTTGGAGCTTGTAGGGCGTCGGCTCCTACAAAACGATACGCAATTAGCTAAGGCGTCCTATAGGTCTATCTTTGGTGCATTCCATAGATGTACATTACCTTGATGTCGTCTATCGGTAATTGGACGTCGTCATGTTCAGAATTATGCGCGACGCGACGCCTACTCCGATGTCGAGCAGATCGGCTCCCAAATTAACAGGGCGCTTGCATCGCTCAAGAGTTGATTCATTTGATCCCGCAATGTCGCTATCTTTTCTTCAAATTTGTCGAGAAGTATCTGTACCAACCGGCCGTCGTGCTCGCCTTGGATCTCTTCCTACTCCTATACGTGCAGAGTCGCCCGCGAATCCATGACTCCAAGGCACGTTAACCCCAAGGCCTCGCGTGCGCGACCGGTGCTCCTTGTTTCTCAAGGTCAGTAGATAGTATATCCTTCTCCCCGCCGCATGGAAGGAGCCTTGGGAAGCTTGGGCAGTCAAGTCACGCTGCAAGAGGTCATCATGTTATTATAGACACTTTGAAGTTATGAACTTATTAACAACTAGGTAGTTCGACATATTTACCACACGTTGGAACACTTCTTGGTCTCGGGTTTGTGAAAGAGATGCGCCCAAGACGAGACTTTGCCCTCGTTTTAACCAAATTAGGAACGCGTGTTCGTGATATCGTGAAATGGCCCGGTATGCGTTCTCCTCCTCCGCCGCCCATTCCTCGATTTACCCACGCACCAGCCGTGCCGAAGTCTGTGCGGGTGAGTGTTTCGTGTCCGAGGGCTTTGTGTGCCGTGACTTTGCTCCTTAAATTCGCCGCCGTTTTCATAGCCACAAAGGTGTCCCATGCTTCGCGCCAAGAATCTATACTTCATGAAGGGCATCGACCTGTTCACGCATTTCGTGACAAGAATGCTCTTGAAGGTCCTCCACGATTTATCCATCGTGAGCATCGCCGTCCGCTGCACGGTGCCACGCCTCGCTTCGAATAGTGAACTTCTCCGAAAGTTCTGCCCACGTACGCTTTCGCTTGTTTCATAGGTCCTTCCACCTTGGTGTGGGGATGGGGACCCGCTCCTTCCAAGTATCCCGCAGATGGTCGAGAATCTCGCCACGATCTCTTGGGACTCAGAGGGACCTCAAGTCACCGACCTCGTGATGACCGGCCGCCCGCAGCATTTTCGATTGTCCTCTCGCCATCTCGCTCCGTGTCATTATCGCCGACGGTGACGACGGCCTTGTCGGCGCCTCTTCCATCTCATGCATCGATGTGGCGGCCTCGTCGGCGCCTCTTCCATCTCGGCGTCAAGGATTGGCGGTGAAGACAGTGCCTCCGCCATCTCGCTTACTTGCTATCTATATAAGTTACATATGCAATAAAATGGATTACAAGTGTCCCAAATTAACATATACATTTCAACTTAATAATATGCTCAACATGTGCAATATTAGCAAATAATCATAATTAATTCCAGTATAAATATGAACATAATTAATCTCAGGAAGAAGTACAGAGGTTGACTATAGAGATCAAGATGTCAAATGAAAAGTTGAATGAGCTCATACATACCACTAGAAGAATCACAAACTAGTCATTAGATTACCAATAAAAACTGAATACTCTCAATAGAATTGAACATGAAGACATTTCTACGGATAAGTCTTTGTCTGATGAGAGGGTTCATAATTTTGAGAACACTCAAGCGATTGAGAATGTCCAAGAGGTCTCTTCTGATGGCAAAATTATTGGTTCTGATGCTAATCCAGTCTTAAAAGAGACAGACTTTAATGTTTTAGCTATTGTGCCTTTAGATTACAGTTTTTCCTCTGAATTGGCACAAGACCAGACTTCAAGGGCTCTGCTAGAATTCGAAGGGGTTGGGCTTTTGGAGAAGAAGGAGCATGAGGTTGAAGTAATGGAGGGAAATAGTGGCCAGGTTCAGCAGGATATTGTGGTGTACACTGAGGCCGGACCTTCTTTTCAACCGGGCCTAACGGCCCTGTTTAAAGACACCTCTGAAAGAACAAATTGCTGATGTAGGGCAGCAAATCTCTGAGAAAAATTCTTTTACAGATAATGTGTCGACTACAATGGTCAAAAGGGGTGGTAACAGGGGCATCATCTCGGATCATCAGTCGACATCGAGCATTTTTCCTCATCCTTGTGGGGATGAGATGAAAATGCGCACAAGGGTGGCAAGTTAGAGATTTGTGGGGTGTTTCAACAGATGAAGATAAAGAAGGATGGGTGTCTAGTTATAAAAAGGAAGAAAAAGCAGATTCGGTGAACCTCCTGTGGTTCTTCTAAAAGTGCTAGGATTCGGGATCATGGTATTCCAATGGAGAAGAAGGCTTCTACTCTTAAATCTATCCGAATTTGGATCCTCAAGGTAAGCATAAAACCCTTTTAATGTTCTTAACAATGTCGACATTAATCATTTAGAATTTGTTGCTTCTAGTTGTGATGTTATTGTGGGTAATCAATATACAAATTCTAGGAAGTTATCTCACTATATGCAGCTCAAGAAATAGCTAGAGTCATGGCAAAATTGGCACAAGTTTCAGAGGATAATAAAGGGACAAGTTACGTGGTTGCAAACAAACTCTGGGGTGATAACTTGAAGAAGGTGGAGAATGCCTTTTCAGAGAAAGAGACATGTGATAAAAGGGTGTTTCAGTGTTTCAAGATGAGTAAAAGACTTGGCAAGAAGGCCAAGCAAAAAGTGTTAATTCCAATTCATGAAGTGCCTCTTTTGGAATATTCGGTCCTGGGTCAGCGGCTCAGAGAAGACAGCTCAAGGAGCTGTTGTCAGTATGAGCATTTAGATATTGTGGGTTTGCAGGAGACTATCAAAAAGATTTTTCATTTCGAGAACTTAAAAGCTTGGGGTGTGACTTACCTTTTATCCGCAATGGATCCCAAAGAAGAGGCCATTCAGGGGTGTTCTTTTGGGGTGAAAGAAGATACCTTTGAGGTGGAAAATTCGACACAAAGCAGATTTTTTGTGAGCATGGGGATTAAATAGAGCTTCTAACTCGAGATGGGAAGTGATTGTGGTTTATGGTCCCGCCAATCATAAGTTTTCCCTCTTTTGTCGAGGAATTGATAGAAAATGTAAAAAATCTTTGCTTCCTTTGGTTATGGGAGGTGATTTCAACTTAATTCGAGAGGTCAGATAAGAGCAATGGACATTTGGATCACAGCTTGATGGACCTTTTAACTATTTTATTTCGATAATGGGCTCATGGAAGTTAAGAAAAAGGAGCTAAATTCACTTGGTCCAATAAGGTCTAATCCGGTTATGGTGAATTTAGACAGAGTCTTTGTTTCTACTGATTGGGAAGTTAAGTTCCCTCTCTGTCATGTACATTGTCTGCTCAGAGTGGGCTCTGATCACAGTCCTTTATTGTTGAATTCTGGAGAAGAAGACAATATCAAGATTGGGAGATTTTTCTTTGAGTCTAAATGGCTTTGTCATGAGAATTTCAGGGGGTTTATTCAGAACAAGTGGAAGGAGATTGTTGATAGAGCTTCTGCAGGTTGTTATTCCATGGATATTTGGAATGCTTGCCTGGCTCACCTAAGAAGATTTTTAAGAGGATGGGGTGCTAATATTAATGGGGAATACAAAGTTAAGAAGAGGAAGGTTTTGGAACAGATCAAAAAAGTGATTCAGGTTGCGAAGGCTTTTGAGGTTTAACAAGTGATGAATGGATTTCAAGATACTCTCGAATCGAGTTAGAGAAAATTTATGCAACCAAGAACATCATTGGCAAACAAAGAGGAAGTGTGAATTGGCTACTTAAAGGTGACTCTAACACCGGTTATTTTCACAACTGTGCTAATGGAAGGCGAAGGAAAAATCAAATTTTCAGTCTAGTTCATAACCAAGTCATCTTGACAGATAAAAGGGAAATTAGAGCTCATATAGAAGATTTCTACAAAGCTCTCTTTGGTTGTAAAGTGTCGAGAGGTGGGCTTGGTGAAGGTTTTGGAATGGCGACTCTGAGTTTGAGTTAGAAAACACTATTCTGTCTGAGGATTTTTCTAAAGATGAAGTAAGGAAGGTGATTAAAGAGTTACCCCTAAATTCTGCTCCAGGTCCTGACGGTTTTCCTAGTTGCTTTTATAAAGAATTTTGGGGGGTTTATCAGCATCAGATCATGGCTATGGTTAAAGATTTCAGGTCAGGAGATCTTGATCTGAAAAGATTAAATTATGGGGTCATTTCGTTGATACCGAAACTTATTGATGCTGACAGCATTAAACAGTTTAGGCCGATTTGCCTTCTCAATGTCAGTTTCAAAATTTTGACGAAATTGTTGGCAAATAGGATGGGGCTAATTGCTGACAAAGTGATTAATAAGAGCCAATCAGCTTTTATAAAAGGCCGAAATATCTTGGATGGGGTGGTGGTTTTACATGAGGTTTTACATGAGCTTAAGGTTTCTAAAAGAAGTGGGGTGATCCTAAAGTTGGATTTTGAGAAAGCTTATGATAAAATCAATTGGAGTTTTTTGGAGGAAGTGATGGAGGGCAAAGGGTTTTCTGATAATTGGATAAAGATTATAATGAGCTCACCAAAGGGCAAGAGTAAGTATCAATGTTAATGGAGAGGTGGGTTCAGATTTCAAAACTTACAGAGGTTTAAGACAAGGTGATCCACTTTCGCCAATCCTCTTCAACTGGCCGCAGATGCTCGCGTAATCGATTCATAAAGCCCAAAATTTAGGTTGGATTAAAGGGGTTGTATCTCATTTGATACCTGGAGGGGTTCCTATACTACAGTACGCTGATGACACTGTGCTTATGATTGAATATGGGGATGAGTACTTCCTTCACCTTAAATTCTTGTTGTATTGTTTTGAGTGGATGTCTGGTTTGAAAATTAATTACCACAAAAGCGAAGTCTTTGTGTTAGGGGTGGATGATGCGGAAGCAAACAGAGTTGCTGAGATTTTTAATTGTAAGCTGGCAGTGTTACCTATGACTTATTTGGGCGTTCTTATAAGTAATAGAGCTTTAGGGGTTAAAACTGCTGAGAAGGTGATCACTAAACTGGGTAAAAGATTGGACAATTGGAGAAGCAACTTGTTATCTTCTGGGGGCAGATTGATCCTTGTTAATAGCAGTCTGAGCAGTTTACCCATATATACAATGGGGTTTTATAGATTGAAAGAAGAGTCACACAAAAAAATGGATAGCATAAGAGCTAAGTTCTTTTGGAGAGGAGCCACTGGTAAATTTAAATATCACATGGTAAAATGGGAGGCGCTTTGTCGTCCAAAGAAGTTCGGTGGCTTGGGCATTTTAAATACTAGGGTGATGAATGACCTATCTCATGTCTAAATGGGTATGGAGAATCAAATCAAATAACTCAATTATGGTTTGACATTTTGAAAGCTAAGTATTTTCTCCCGGTGTTTAGGAAGCTAGAGCTGTTGGAGGCTCTCAGTTTTGGAAAAGCGTAATGAAAGTTAACAATCTCTTTAACTTGGGGGTGAGATATAAGGTGGGCAATGGTCAGGAAACTTCTTTTTGGGGTGATGTTTGGGTCAATGACTGCCCTCTCAAAATTGCTTACAGCAACTTGTTCAACCAATGTCACTCTTCAGTGATTAGTGTAAGTGAAGGTCTACAGTCGAAGTTGGAATCACCTTTTCGTATGAATTGCGAGGTGAGAGACAAGATTCATTGGGAGAATTTTAAGAAAGATGTGGAGCAGTAGAGTCGAGGATAGCGAGGATAAACCTATTTGGTGTTTTGAGAAAACTGGATTTTTTCAAGTTGAAATCTCTTTATAATCATTTACTTTTTGGGGTGTTAACAAGTGGTAAAATGATTAAATTGTGGAAAAATAAATGCCCGTTAAAAGTCAGAATTTTCATTTGGCTTTGTTATAACAATAGTGTCCAATCTTTGGACCAGTTGAAGCTTAGGGGGTGGAAGGGCAATCCGAACTGTCTTCTTTGTGGGGTAGAAGAGGACATCAATCACATTCTGTTTTCCTGCGTTGTATCCAAATTCTTGTGGATTTGTTTTAAAGAGATTCTTAACTGGGATCATTACCCAACTTGTTTAGATGACTTCCAATTGAATTGGTTGGAATCTAAAGGGGCTAATAATTACAATGTTGCTTTGTTTAGTTTTGCAGCCACGGCTTGGACTCTTTGGAGAGTTAGGAACAGTATGGTGTTTGAGAAGAATTTTATTAAGAATCCTTTAGATGTCATCTTCAAAACTTTATCTTGTTTGCAGCGATGGAGAATCCTTGTAAAAAAGGATGATGGTGATAAGCTGGACAGTCTCATTACGGCTTCTGAAGACTGGGTTAAAAACTTTTGTAATAGGACAGCTAGTTCTTGTTAGCCCTCCTGTAGAGGCTGTTCTTCTCTGTTCTGTACCTTGTTAACCTTAGATTTGGTTGGTCTTGTGGATGATGGTTACTACCGCTTCTTCGGACTTGGATTCTGGAGGACTTTTCAACTAGGAGGTTTGGGGTGTTTGCTTGCAAGATGCTCCTAGTTGAGTGCGGGCTTCCTTTCGTGGTGGCGATTAAGTTTGAAGGTCAAGCTCCGTGAGTTTTTTGATCGCTTTAGCTCGGATTGCTTGTCTTTCTTTGTTGCTTATGTCCGTGAAACCGTATCCCCGCTCATATCAAGTATCGCTACTTTTGTAAGTTCTTATATGGCTTTCTATAAAAAGTCGAGAATGTCCTTTTCAAAAAAAAAAAAAATTGAACATGAAGACACAGGTTCAGTGATAAAGCCGATTGGCTGACATAACAGTATCCACTTCAAATGCTAGAGATCAAATGAACCAGAAGAATCAGAATAACTAGCTTTCAACCGAAAGTAACCAATTAACAAAGACATCATATTGACAAGAGTAAGTAATACAATAGAGCTCAATTATGAACTAACTATCACATTCAATCTCAGTATAAGACAGAGTTCATCACAAAGCATGTCAACAAATCCCACTGATCAATTTGCAATATCTTCAGTACTAGATTCAGAAATCAGAACTAATACAGATCAAGGTATCAACTAGCACTGCAAATATATATGCAAAGATCAACCAAACTGCCATAGAGGAGTAATACTCACAGAGAGGATGTCGCACAAGAACTCACGGTGCAAGGAGGAGGCCGGTGTAGGGGAGGAGGCCGACGCGGGGAGGAGGGAGGTGCAGGGGAGGAGGCCGACACGGGGAGGAGGACGGCGCGGGGAGAAGGCTGGTGCAGAGGGAGGAGACCGACACGGGGAGGAGGACGACGCGGGGAGGAGGCCGGTGCAGAGGCAGGACGCCGACAGGGGAGGAGGACGGTGCAGTGTCGTCGATGTCGGGGGCGGTGGCGTCGAGGTCGAAGGCAGCGACGTCGGGGCTTACGACCGGGGAGGTGAACGGGGGCGTCGATGTCGGGGGCGCCAAGGTTGAGGGCGGCGGCACCGAGGTCGAAGGTGCCGAGGTCGGGGGCGCCAAGGTTGGGGGCGGCGGCGTCGAGGTCGTAGTCGGCGGTGAACGGGAGGCGACCGAGTCAACCAGGCCGAGACCCCTCAAGCAAGAGAAGAGAGCCTATAGGCTCAATTCTTCTTGGTTCAACAGTCCGAGGGTCTTCGGGAGACACTCGAACCAGTAGCGTCGTGGTGGACGATTCGAGCCGCTCGATCACGAACCGTCCGCCTCGACGCCGCCTACAAAGTATTGAAGACGGAGATAGCAAACTTACCTGTGCCACTAGAAAAACTTTCTTTATTTATAGGTTTCTAGTTTTTTAATCTTTTTATGTTTAACGCCACGCTGTTTGGCCATATATATGAAAATTCCAAAATGAAAAAAAAAGTTTGGAGGTGAAGTTACTATATTAATTATATGTTGAAATATATATATATCAGAGACGGTTTAGTGGAACAAATTAATTAATTATGTGTTGAAGGTTGTACATACATAGATTCACGGGCCAGGTGCTATGTCGGCTGCTCATGTTACTGAAAGGATTCATTCCATCCGTACTCAACCCTAACCTTATGTTCATCGGTTCCGCACCGAACTCTTCGAAGCTCCGATCGAAGTTTCTCTATTGGGCAGAATCAACAGGGTGTCTTAGCTTTCCATCTCTCTTACGCTCCTCTGAGTGCCAACGCAGCAATCGTGCCTCCTTTGGGTTCGCAAATAAATGCTTCAAACGTGGGATCACAGCAGATACCACAACATCTTAGCAGAGGTCCTTGCTTCACCTTAGCAAAGATTCTCGACGCTTGTATCGGGATGCTTTGCACATGGGACATACCTGCATGTCCGTATACTCTTTACGGTAGAGGATACAATCGTTCGGACATGCATGTATTCTTTCTACTTCCATTCCCAATGGACAAATAACCTTCTTTGCTTGATAGGTGGTGCTGGGCAACACGTTTCCCTCCGAAAAGATGTCCGCTAGGAGACCTAACAACGCCGTGAAACTCTTATCGGACCAACCATTATTTGCCTTCAATTTCAGCAGTTCAAGCACGGTTGACAACCTTGTGTATTCCGGCTTGCAGTTAGGGAACAAAGGTCTCACGGAGTCCTCCCTTAAGCCCTCGAATTTACAAAACTCTCTCTCACTGTAGTTCTCTTCTGCATCGCGTAGCATCTGATCCAGATTGTCATCGTGCCACCTACCCTCATCAAAAGCAGTTACCACATCCAAGCAAATCGTTGACTTCCTCGGCGATGTCGTCATTATTAACTTCTGGTATAATCTGCTCTTCACCATGATTGGTCCAATATGTATACCCTTTTTTGAAATCCCTTCGAATCAAGTGCGCTTTGATCTGCGCCCCGTTGTTAAACATCTTCAGATTACCGCAATCAATGCATGGACAGTATATAAAATTTATCCCATTCTTCAACATATCCTGCTCAGCGGCTCTTTTAAAAGCAACCACGCCATTAATGTACTCTTGACTCACGCGGTTCACACCGTACATCCAGTTTCGATCCATCTACACTACGCATGTAATAAATTAGTGTCAAATTGATTAGCGATTAATTTATAGCAAACATGAATTTAAATATGCAAGTGAAGCTTCATAACGAAGTTTTCTTTCTTGCTTTAGGCATCTAATATGCCTCCAGGAAGAGAGAATTGTACCAACTCCAAATTTCAACATTTTCACAAAACATCTAGTCATAGATAACTATTGCATACGACAAACATCTAAGACCATACCAAATAGGACTAGAGTACTGAGCATCTAATCCTCAATTAGCTACAATGTATGGTAGAAGACAGGACGTTTCACATGACAAAAGAATGACCCTATTTGCATCCCATCTACCTGAATTTATAGTGATATGCTGATATTACTTTGGACTAATTAATTTGACCTACACCAAGGTTGTTATTTTCCTACAAAACCACATATGCCTTTTCATAGACATTATAAAGAAAATAATCATATGCAATCACCTATTGGTACTGCATATCAAATTTCATCACCAAGTATAATGGCAATAACATATGACAGTTATTTAGTATTTACAGCGCTATGCCTCAAAATTCTAAACAAAGATTGAGCAAATCCAAGTTGGAATTTTTTGTGCCAATAATCTTCAACCGCACCTCACTATCTTTTTGAATTTTCACCTGAGCCGGACAAACAAGCAGCTCCTAGTTAGAACAAGAAGGAGCAGGTTGGAGGAGCTAGGGCAGGGAAGTGGCGCATAGGAGAGGAGAGCAGATCTAAGTGGAGCCAGCGGCAGGGTTGCTCTAGAGCGGTAGAGGTAGTGACAGAGGCAGCGGCAGTGCGGCAGTGGACACAGGGCCTCCAGAGCGGCAGTGCGGTAGAGGCAGCGGCAGTGCGGCAGAGGGATGTGTCGGGCGTAATTTATATGATGGAGGATATCACAGACGGTTCTTAATTAGAACCGACAGACGGTTCTTATTGAGAACCGTCTGTGATAGTACACAGACGGTTCTGAATGAGAACTGTTTGTGATTGGCTGGATTATCACAAACGGTTTGTGAATAGAACCGTCTGTGATAATTCACAGACGGCTCTATTAATGAACCGTCTGCGATAGATGACTATCACAGACGGTTCTAAATAAGAACCGTTTGTGTTAGGTTGGCAGCGCCAAATGCAGGTCCGGACAGACCCAACACAGACGGTTCCAAAGGAACCGTCTGTGATGGGGCGTCTACTATAGCCTGTTTTGTAGTAGTGGTTGAATTCCTACTATGGGTTTATAGAGGAGATTTGGGAGCTCGACTACGTACTTTTCAAGATCCTCCTATTTCAATGCCATTGGGTTAAAGTTCTGCAGGGTGTGAAGGTCGACAAGTACGACGTCACTATTGTGGACCTCAAACGTGTCGGATACAAGGATGAACCATTCATACTTGCTAAGCAAGTTGTTCAAGTTTTTTATGTAACGGACCTGGCAAATAAAAACTGACACGTAGTTCTTCATGGAAAAAGAAGGATTGTCGGAGTTGAGAATGTCGTAGATAAGGAAGAGTACAATCAATTTGACGAGTTGCCTCCTTTCGAAGACGGCATCAGGCTCGATGAAGAACCCAGTGAGGAAGCTAGCTATATGCGCATCGATCATCATGAAGGGCTATATTTTAATTGAGAATTTATTCCATAACATGAGACATGATCTGTGTTTTCTACTCTTGGTTATTATTTCGCTATCAATGTGGACTTCACTGTAATGTGGAATGGTAATATTATGCACTTGTACAACCTATTTGTCTCATGTCCTAATATGTCAAATATAATGTCTCCCTGCTCTTGTATGGCTTATAAAGGTTCCATAATAGCATATCACAAACGGTTCTATTATGGAACCGTCTGTGATAAGTAATCACAAATGGTTCCATAACAGAACCGTCTATGCTATGGTCGCATATCACAGACGGTTCCGTTATGCAACCGTTTGTGATATGGTCGCATATCACAGACGGTTCCGTTATGCGTATCGTTTTGTAGGAGCCGACGCCCTGTAATCTCCAAGTGAGGCTGGTTGGGTCCATTTCTATTGAGGCTAGGCAGGGGATGGCGTATCCATGCCAGGAAGGGACAGTGCAGCACGGTGCCCAGGTGGCGTAGGGCTACGCCAGGGTCCAGGTGGACAAGGTACATGACAATTTCATGGCCGTCCCGTTGGAGATTCTCCCGAACAAAGACATCAGAACACTAGGGGATGCCGTGTACACTTTTATCTAGTGGCCCAAGAAGGACATCGCCCTGGACCCTGCAGTGCCGCGATCTCGATACGACCATTCCTCTCCAACAGGACCCTCGATGACCGACCTTCAAACAATTGATTCAATTGTAATTCACTTTGAGTATTTGTAATTCAATTGTAACTCTAGCGACAATACTTGAATATATTCTTTTGTAATTGATTTTGAGTTGTAAATGATCACTTTGAGTTGTCAACAATTGATTTATTTGTGATTTATCTATTTTCTGCCTGCTTGTTTTCAGAGGGCATGGCTAGTAATTCCTGAAGCTAGCCAAAAATAAATAAAAAAAGTTATGTATAAAGAACTATCACAGACGGTTTTATCGTTAAACTGTCTGTGAAGGGATACTATTACAGATGATTTTCACCAACAACCGTCTGTGATATGTTGGATATCACAGACGATTCTATTTACTAACCATTTGTGACATGTCTCTAATCACAGATGATTTATAAATAGAACCGTCTATGATATCCTACGTTTCACAGACAGTTTTTGGTGAAAACCGTCTGTGATACTAGCCCTTCACAGATAGGGATGGCAATTGTGCCCGATTACCCGCGTGCCCGCGGGTAAATACCCTAATGGAGCCGGGTATGGGGGCCTTTCTTTGCCCATGGGTATGGAAATGGGGGCAATTCTCGCCCATCTAAATGGCGGCGCAAGCATGGGTAAGCTCCACCTGCACCGCCCTTTGTTTACCCATCAACCCACATCGACAGTGGCCCAAAGAAACCCTAGCTCACAATGCCTTATACCCATTCACCGCCACCCTCCCGCTGTCCCATTGCCGCCCTCTCCCTCGCCGCACCAAGACCATTGTTTCAATCCACCCACTCCCAATCCGGCTCCTCCCTGCCGCCGCCTCCTCCCGGCCGCCACTGTGTCCTCCCGGTGCACCGCCTCCTCCCCCGTCGCCCTCCTCCCGTCCACCGCCCCTCCCGATCGCCGCCTCCCCGGCCGCCAACGCCCTCCTCCCGGCCGCCACGCGTCCTCCTCAGTCGCCGCCTCCCTGCCGCCGCCTCCTCCGGTCCACCGCCTCCTCCCGTCCCGCCTCGCCTGCATTGAACTCATGATGTTTCCATTTTGTAGATCTAGTACTTACACTACATTTTGTAGATCTAGTACTTATACTGCTTGTAGATCCTGCATCGATGCTTTCCATTTTCGTTGATGCTCTCCATTTCAATCATACCGATGTTTCCATTTTGTAGATCTGCATCGATGTTTCCATTTCGACAAAACCCGATATAAACAACTTACTTTATGAGTTCGGTTTTCGTGTTTGTTTTTTAGCATATAACTCTTAAATCGATCTTATTTTACTTATTTTTATGCCGAATTTGTATTTGCCCTATCTAAATTCAGCTTTTCTACGAGTTATGTCGTGATCCTTTAACTTATGGACTGTTATGGATCTCCGAGTACAACAAGTACAGTTCTTTTCTAAGGTTCTCATTTCTTCTTTTGTTCTTTTGAATCAATATAGCTCAAAGTTTGAATTGAACTCATATTTTTCATGCCTCATCGATCTCAAAGATGTTGGAAACATTGGTGTTTCACCACTTCCCAAAAGGAACATTAATCAAGCTCTTCAGACAAGATGCTCCATGAGGTATAATTCTCACACATTGGGCTTTCTTGTTTTCATGATTTTTTAGAAGTTTTTAGAACAAGGGGAATTAGCAAACCGAGAACTAATCCAGTCAAAACTTGATGTCAATCTATTGTGCGATTAAACTTTCTATTGAATTATTCTTGATATATGGAATCGTAGTTTGGATCAAAATGTAGAACAAGCACAATCTGAAAACATGGTGATTTATCGACATGTTTGGTACTTTTTTGAGCAACCTTTTAGGGTGTTTTTCATTTTCGTGAATGTGTTGCATTTGTGCTACTATCTAGGTCTACTTATGCTTTGGAATGTTAATACTTGCAATAATTGAAAAAATGTCGACGAGTTGCAAAGTGCATTATTTGATCGGATAATTTGTTTGTTTCAGAGGACATGGTTGCTTAAGATGCTAGCGTTGGCATTACATGTATCTGATATATCATCATCGGTGTATCGGGAAGCTTGTCTGGCTATTCTTTATCATTCTTTTGGCCAGTGTGCTGAGAACTTGAGGAGTGCAAACATGTTCCAATCTCTAAAATGGAGAGCATCAATACTCCAGCACCCTATTTAAGAGGACTGCTTGCATAGTTTGCATGTTAAAAAAATCAGTACATAGACAAACTGATCTATTTGTTGAATTGTTGTAATTGAACCATTTTCATATGTTCTACTCTTGTTGCAAACATAATTTGTTTATGTTTGAGGAACTATGTCAGTTTGTAT
This sequence comes from Phyllostachys edulis, assembly GCA_036346405.1. Classification (NCBI taxonomy): domain Eukaryota; kingdom Viridiplantae; phylum Streptophyta; class Magnoliopsida; order Poales; family Poaceae; genus Phyllostachys; species Phyllostachys edulis. The sequence continues at coordinate 3,819,570 of CM070549.1, forward strand.
TTCTATTTTATTTGTTGAACTTGATTAGTTGTTTTGCCGAACTTGATGTGTGATTTGCGATAAAATTTCTTAGTTGTTGAATGTGTGATGCACTATTGATGTGAATTGAGATGAACGTGACGTGTGCATTGTTTATGTGTGATGAGTATGCCCGTGGGCGATGGGTACCCGCGGGCGATGGGTACCCATGGGCGGTAGTGCACTGTTCGCGGGTAAATGGGCATGCCTGCGGGCGACGGGTACCCGCGGGCGACGGGCACCCGCGGGCGACGGGCATGGGCGAGGTTCTTCGCCCATCGTCCTTCGCGGGTATGCCCGTGGGGGAAAATTGGGGTCGCGGGCATGGGTATGGGCGAGCACTACCCATACCCGCCGCGCCCGATTACCATCCCTATTCACAGACGATTTCAACAAAAAATCGTCTGTGTTGTGACTTATCACAGACGGCTCACAAACCGCCTGTGATAGCCGCATGTTATCACAGACATATAAATTCAAACGGTTCAAAAACCGTCTATGATGACCCTTTGTGTAGTAATGTTTGGAGATACGCTTTCCATTAGTGAGGTACCTTAAATGTATTTTTTTTTGCTTTACTTTGATTTTATTCATATGTGAATTTGAGTGCACAAGAATACAAAACTATGTTTCTCTCAAATTAGTTTAGTCATTTAAAGCTTTAAGCCTATTGCCACTGCCCAGCGGGATGCCGCCGGAGTCCTGGGGAAGTTCCAGGCGACGTTGGCTGAGCTGAGGCGATCCGAGGCCGCGCTGGAGGAGCACGGGGCGACGTGGCCGACGTGAAGGCGTGGGTGTCGGCGGCCAGGGCGGACAGGGACACGTGCATGGACGACCGCGAGAAGGCGGAGGGCGGCGCGGACCCGGACATCGCCGACAAGATGGGCGAGCTCGGCAAGCCGTGCTCCATGGTCAATCACCTTGTACTAATACTGTTGCATTTGTAAATCTACCTATCTGTGCATGCCTTTCTGTCATTTGCAATGAGCCGATCGATGATGAATTGATGATTAGCTGCGAGTCTGCAAAACATTCTCTGCATATGCCGCCGTGCGGCATGGGCATCCTGCGTGCGTCCTCCGTGCTCCGTGGGCAAGTACGAGTCAACTTTTCCACGGCCGAGCCGAGCCGGCGGGTGCAAACAGTCTCTCGTCCTGCCGGCTCAGACGGACGGCTAAAACGAGTGGATCGAACCCCCACATAGGCCGCTTTCACTCGGCTATTCCGCTACAATTGTGGGTGAGAGGCGGGGACAATTGTGGGCGAGGGGCGGAGCCAGAAAAATATATATAACGAGGGAGAACGATTAGTAAATTTTATGTATTGAAGGACGTTAAATAAGAGTTTACTATTATTTTTTATCTAGCACATCTATACGTGCACAAGAGACCCCTAGCACCTCTGTCTCCGTTCCTGGTGAGAGCCGTGCCCGTGCCAATGCCATGCACGTAAAAAGGGAGAGGGGAGAGAGCAAACAAACGTACGTCCACGAGCAAACCGCGCGCGCATCGCTCTCGGCTCTCCTCTCCATGCAACGCAAAGTAGTATTCTAGTAGGGTAGGTTCACAAAACACTCCCCACCGCACGTACGAAACGGGCGCGCGACACCCACCCTCGATCGTATATATGGCTTCATGCAACTCTTGCCTTCTCGTCACCGCTCCGAAGAATTAGTACCTCAACAGGTAGCTCCAAGAATCAATCCATCATCATGGCGACGCGTTGCAGCGAGCGTGCCCCCCTCCTCGCCCTCCTCCTCCTCCTCTCGGCCGCCTCCCTCGCCGTCGCCGCCGGCGGACTCAAGGAGGCGTGCGCCAAGACGCCGCACCCGGACGTCTGCGCGGCCGTCCTCTCGGCCAGTCCGGACAGCAAGACTGCCGATGTGCGCGGGCTGGCCGAGATCGCCATCCGCGCGGCGGCCAGCATCGGCGCCGCGGCCGGCACCTTCGCGCGCGCCGAGCTGGACATCGTCAAGGACACCGACATGTGGCAGTGCCTGGACGAGTGCGCGCAGGACATCGAGGAAGCCGTCTCCCACCTCGACGACTCCGAGGACGAAGCCATCGACGACGCCAAGCTCAACGACATCCGCCTCTTCGTGGACACCGCCGAGAAGGACTCGTGGTCCTGCGAGGAGAGCTGCAGAGACGCGCCGCCCCTGCCCGTCAAGGTCGCCATGCTCGCCAAGAACAACGAGTTCGAGAACATCTTGCGGGTCACCAACGCCCTCATCAAGCAGGCCTCCGGGGGCGCCGCGCCGGCGCCGGCGCCGGCGTCGTACTCGCCATGAGATCAACTATTTAATAATATAGATATTCGTGCTTGATCATATATATGCTGCAGCTTCTGGATGTTCTGTTCTTCGATCGTCCAAGTCTTTTAGTATTAGGTTAGCACTTCTTTTATTTTGCAAAATGTAGCTGTCAGAAATAAATTGATTGACTAATAACTCCCCTTGTCATTCTTGACATGTTGCTTGTTAATTGTTTTGACATTTTCATTATTAAACTTAACGTATGCAGTATGTATAATTTCACGGTCGAAACAAATCGAAAGGGATCATGCGATTGATGAATGGTAAGAGGCATGCATGGCCCAATTGAGCTAGCTTGACTAGGCTGAACAATCTGGGTTAGTCCAACCATAATTTTCTGGTTCCTGAACCTGGCTATGGCTGGGTTTGTATGGGCTATGGGCTCCATCTTCCATTTTATCAATTTGATGTGGAGGGGATCTACAACAACAACTGAGAAAACGCACAAATATAAAGTAGTACCACTATACTACAGCAGTGAACATTATTGTTTTAAGAGAGTACAAGACTTACAGCAAACACTCAGCACACCACGCTCACATCACCCACACACACGAGTGTGCGTCCTCCATACACTCTAAGAACTTATCAGAGGTACCCAATGCCTTACAAAGCCAGGGCACATGCTTTCGTATTGAACGTGCACATGTATACTCATAAAATTGATGGATACCAGCATTAAGTCTAGAACTTGAACCCTAGTGGGTTTGATGCACACCCGCACACTTAGCTATATAGCCAAATGCCAGCTTCCCAAGAGTGAGCATTTTAAAACCGATGAATTTTGAACGTGCAGAATCAACCTCGATTTCTGAGAAAAATGATACAAATTTCGGTTATCCCTATTACTACGTAGCTAGATGAGCTGCAAACCACGGCATCTCCTTCTATACAGACCACAACAGAATTAGTCCCAACACTCTTGATAAAGGAGTGGGTTCAAACTTTTATGCTCTAAAACAATGGAATTTGTTGGCTGGTTATGATCCCAACGCTAGTCGTTGGTATTCGGAAGGATTCGAATCCTCTACATTCCTGTAAGGTCTATTGTGTGAATAGTATTATGTTAGGAGGTAAACAACGCTCTGCAGTGCAATGTAGTAAAAAAACTGTAGCAACGGCAAGATATATGATGCAGCGATTTTACTGTAGCAAAAATATTGTCGCTATTAATCTGGGTCTTCCATTTTCGATCAGACGATGAAGATTACTTTAGATGCCATACTACTGTATAGATCCTCTGCATTGATAGCTTCAACGCCGAGAATCCCAATCCTATTTACAATGGTCCAAGCAGACTCCGAGAGCCAGACCTGCAAAATAGCTCCGGTAAACAGCGTGTGCAAGACAAGATCGTACCTGAGCCGGTCTTGCAGTCAACAAAGCAAACCTTCTACGAGAAGGTTTTATTGAAAACGTTCGAAAACCAAGCCGCTAATATAGAAGAACGGAAAACACTGCAACTGCTGTATCAGGTGATACACAGGCCAACATCACCTGATACACGGTCCATGTAGAGTAGTAGGAAGGAACCCTTTTTTTTGGTCCCGCTGGGAATTGACAGAAAGGGTTTCGTACTTCCATTGCATTGTCATCAATAACTCTATCTGAAAATCTCTCGCAAAAAACAAAATCTATCCGAAAATATTTTCTTTTTTTTTTTCATGATTCGACGACTAGCAGTAACAAATATAGTTCACCTTGGTTTGTACCTACTCTACGTATGCATCTAATCTAGATATTTTAAAAAGATACTGATAGCCAAAGTTTCTAAAACGACTTTTTTCTTGAACCGGACGGAGTATATACACACATATGCAGTGCAGGACAAACGGCGCACGTCACGGTCACTCGCTTACGGGCTGACCGGGCCGCGCCGGAGAGGTTGGTCGCAACTCGCACCCGCGTTGAGTCGATCGAGTGCACGGAAGCTGCGTGTATCATTCCTACACTGCACACACGTGCATGCACGTTGGACATCGACGCGTTGTTCTTTCTTGTGCGTCCCGCCCTCCCTCTCTCTGACCGTGAAATAAATCTGTATTATGTCGAAGCCTTATGAGCAAAATGGAGTTGCATGTAGATGTCATACTGTACGATCGAGCAGCTCCATATACACTTTTCGGTTTGCGTCACTGGGAAGATATTTTATAGATCTGCAAAAACAGAGTCTTTAGGGACATACATACATTGGATCGAAAATTCGAGGGGAAAAAAGGTAGTCGGGAGTTGGGACATGGGAGAGCAATCGTACATACACGCGATAGATCAAGGAAGAGACAAGTACGCGTGGACGCGCGCGCGCCAACTCTCTGCCCCGACCGCCGACTGAGCACATGCACCCACACGCCGAATTGCCATGTCCGTCGCAGTATGCGTAGACTTTGGCTAATTACCCGTATCACACGCTAAAGCATGTCTGATAGAACTTTTATGTCGATCGCCTATAACTATTGTCACGTAGGATTTTTTCGGCGTGGATGAAAAGAGAATAAGAGAGAAAGATATCATCTGCAATCGCGTAGTCGTATAAGCATGAAACAAGAAAGCGTTAAAAGATTATGTGTACTATAAAGACAACTAAAAAGACTGGCGGTACCGTCTATACCATTGTATGAAATTTGTCTTTAGTCTTTGTCTACAAATAGCGTGGATAGTTGTTATAGGCAGCAATTATCTATCTTATTGTACATGCTTTAAAGAATCTATCATATATAGGAGAGGTCATTATGGTTTCCACATCTCGTTCACCTAAGCTTGATCAGCATGTTATTCAACGTGGCAAAACAATTCACGCATCACGTCACACGAATAATACCATCATACAAAATTAGGTCAAGGTGTTATTTAAACTAAACTGTAAAGTTTCGAGGGTAAAACATCTGGTTTTGTTGTTTGGGATGCAAGCAAAGTTCAGGTGATATATGTATTTTTTTCCGAAATACCTCTACATTATAAATTTTACCATGCGTGAGCTAATAAACTCCTGTGAGAGGCTGGCTGTCAGCTTGAACGACGTACGGCTAATTTGGGTCAACGAAACGCTGCCTTGTTGGACTGGGCTAACTAACCATCTTTTTACCAATCAAAGCGATGGTTAGCTGAACGAGGCACTCATTCATACCAAATCCCACTTGCTACGTGCTCTATATATGCGCCCCCAGCTATAGCTCATTCCCGGCAAGCCAAACACAATCACAAATCGCAGCGACATCGACGCGCGCAGACACAAATCGCAGCCAGCTATAGGCATCTTTTTCACCGATCGATCGAGATGTACCCAGCTAAGCCTACCGCCGAGCCGTCCGCGTCGGCGCCGGTGACCGGCATCCCCGTCGGGCCCCCGGCGCCGGCGCCTGGTCCTCCGGCCTCTGCGACTGCTTCGACGACTGCGGCCTATGTACGCCTCCGTCTGCTCGATCTCCTCATGTCCGTTTGCTATTGCTAGCTTTTTTTTCTCATCGTTCCACACCCCCCCCTCGTGTCGTTGTTGCAGGCTGCATGACGTGGTGGTGCCCGTGCATCACGTTCGGCCGGATCGCGGAGATAGTGGATGGGGGGACGTCGTCGTGCGGGACGAGCGGCGCGCTGTACGCGCTGCTCGCGGCGCTCACGGGCTGCCAGTGGATCTACTCCTGCACCTACCGCGCCAAGATGCGCGCGCAGTACGGCCTCCCGGACTCACCCTGCTGCGACTGCTGCGTCCACTTCTGCTGCGAGCCCTGCGCCCTCTGCCAGGAGTACAGGGAGCTCGCCGCGCGCGGCTACGACCCCGACCTCGGCTGGCACCTCAACATGGAGCGCCGCGCCGCCGTCAACCCGCCCGCCATGCAGGAGATGGGCCGCTGATTCTGAAATCTGAATGAGTCGCATGGCTACATGTCTGCACTGCGTGCATGTATAGCGGATAGTAGGCGCGAAAAATCTTTGAAATATGCATGGTAAATTACATTCTCGTAGCTAGTAATAAGTATGGTGTCTTGCATGTGAGTTTCTCACGGGATTTGGGAGGAGAATGGGAATGCGTCTGTAAAATTAAGTCATTCTGGATTTGTTTACTTCTGTGGAATATTTGTTTAGCCGCCTGCCGGCCCCTTGGTGTGGAATAAAAAGTATCCTTGATGAAATTAATGCGAATTTCCCCTCTCACTTTCAAACCCTTATTTGCAGCGGAGAGATGCGATATTCTACGGGACGACGTTGCTGTTGAAAGCGTGAGCGCAACATTCAATCGGGGTATAAATATGTAGCGTCGGCATTTTGTAACCCTAATCGTAAGAAAAGAAAAAAAATCCTCGTACGGATGGAGTCACCGTGGTTCTGCTTCCGGGGACCAGACTTTGCAGGACCTTGTAAATAAATTATCGTGTTTCTTGTATGTTTGCTATGATTGTTCTCTCGCGCAGACGGCTCTCGCCGGTTCCAACCGTTGAATTCTTGGCTGACTGGCCACATGCAGTGCCGGATTTCGTGTTCAACTCGATCTGCTGGTGGCAACATGGATAATTGTCAACGGAAGTTAGTATCGCATGACAACGCATGATAGACGCTGGTATTAAACAAACACGCTTCTAATCACTCTGACAAGTCAGATGTACCAGATATGCCATTATGTGCGTTAGTCACGCGTATGACTTTCAAAGGAATTGCATCACTAACCTCGCATACTAATCTAAAAAAAAAAAACAAAACAAAACAGAGCAGTCTACGCCTCTACTGTAGGGAACAGAGACAACGTGCATGGCAGCCAAATGCCGCGCACGTCCAAACCTTCCATGGACACCGCGGAAACAAGCGCAAATAGGCGCCACGCGTAGAGAAGAAACCGCGCGGGAAACTCGCACAACTTTGCCCGCTTCCTCTGCTCTCCCCCGGCCTCTCATGATCGCGCGCACCATCGGAAAAAACTCCCAGCCACACCAGCGACGAGCACCAAGAACCACTCCCTGATCAATCCCATGGATGTATATATGCGCGTTCGATCGAGCACTACGACACAATAATCGAATACAAACGGGAAAATAATCCGCAAAGAAGGAATTAGGAAGGAAATGGCGGCGTCTATGGGCTCGTCCCTGTTCGTACTGTTCCTCTGCGCCTCCCTCACCGGCCTCCAGGCCGCCGACGCCGCGCGCGCCCCGCCCGGCGCCAGCCCGCTCGTCTCCGCCTGCATGACAGCGCCGTTCCCCGTGCTCTGCGTGCGCGAGCTGGGGCCCCGCCTCCTTGACATCCAGACCGCGCTGGCGTCGGCGTCGGACCGCGGCGCCGCCATCGCCGGCGCCCCCGGGCAGGTGGACTTCCCGTCCCTCGTGGCCGTGGCCATGGAGGCGGCGACGGAGGCCGGCGCGGTGGCGGCGACCGTGTTCGAGGGCAAGCTCCCGGGGTTCAACACCAGCGTGCCCGATTTCAAGCAATGCCTGGAGAACTGCACCGTGACGATGAAGAGCGCCATGAAGAAGATCCACGGCGCCACGGCCGCGATGAAGGCCGGCGCCAACGACGTGGCCAAGACGCTGGCCACGCGGGCCATCACCGACGTGTCGTCGTGCACGCTCAGCTGCAAGGAGCTCACCGGCGACGTGCGGCTCATCCTGGAGCATAGCCTCGTCCAGTTCCAGAAGATGATCAAGATCGCCGTCGTCTTCATCAGCAAGATCAAGACCACACCTCCTCCTCCGCAGCTGCCATGAGAACCGCTCGCCTGCATGCTACGCACATTGGATAAAATACGAGGGATTCTTAAGAGAGCGGAACAAAAGAGCTCCTAATTAACCCTCATTTTAATTTTGAGATTTTCTTTAATTTTCGTAACCAATTGTAACGAGTACTCCGTAAAGTAAGAAGTCTCATGAGAGGTTAGCTCTGGCCTCACGCTGTCTGCGAGGGGGGCTAAGAATAAAATGGAGTCCTCGTCGGCTCATCCCTTGGTTGTTTGTTCCTTATCTACTCAGGACTAGTGCATGTTCTCTTGCCTTCTTTGAAGAAACCTGTACCTCTCAGTGCTCTCACTCTCGACGATCAATGCACTCTCTGTGGTTTCATATGGTTTATTTTATTTGACGCAATAGACCAGCTTGTGAACTACTACTGCACAACTGAAACAATTCTCACCTGATTGGAGTGTGTAAATTCCATTGGAATTCAGGCCAATTTCATATGAATCTGAGAAAATTACCATGTTCCGAACGGACTACAAGATCATATTGACGAAAATGCGAATACGTCGTGATTTCTTTCACCGATCGAGTGGTTGTCAACCGAAACCATTGGTTGAATAATACAAGTGGCGTAGCCACCGTCCGGGCAGCACGGGCGTCTGCCGGGCTCGCCGGCGAGCCGCCATTGATAACACAGTTGAGCCTTGCCACAGTGAAGAACAGAGTGTTTTCCGACTCTTAATTTTCTCTGGGAACTAGGACAGGCTACTATAGATAAGCACGGATCCCTCGTTCCCTCTTCTTATAACAACCGGTGCAAAAGTAAACAAACATGACGTGTAGTGGAAATAATTCTTTTTGAAAGATCACGTGTATGAATAATCAGGATATATATTCAGAGTTGCTGAGCATCTTACGTCTCAGTTCCTCATGGGGATCTGTATCCCCGGATCCTTGTCGCAATGCAGAGATAAAGGGGGCAAACATTATTCGACAGTGGCACTATAGCAAATACGGTAGCAACACATAATTATTTAATGCATCGATTTACTGCAGTCTGCAGCGGGAAAACTCTGTACTAAAAAACACTGTAGCTATTGGCCAATGCGCTGGCTCAGCATTCTTACTGTGTTTATCTACAACTGACATGGCTGCAGAGATCAGGAGGGTGAATAGTATTCGACAGCGGCACGATAGCAGATACGGTAGCAACACATAAATATTTAATGCATCGATTTACTGCAGTCTGCAGCGGGAAAACTCTGGACTAAAAAACACTGTAGCTATTGGGCCAATGCGCTGGCTCAACATTCTTACTGTGTTTATCTACAACTGACATGGCCGAGTTTAATAAATCTTGATATGAGCTGATATATTACAGTCTCCCCAAGCGTTAAGCATCCATCCATCCATGATTTCATAATTAATATTGTAACAGTAAGACATAAAAACGACAACCAATGATTCAGAAAAAGTTGAGGTAACACATAGAGGACAAGAACAACCTGCCCCAAAGTTTCGGCTTTCAGCCCGGCACCATCTGAATCCTACGAGATGCATGCTTGGTAGAAGAAATCTACTCAGATTTTTGACAGCAGATTGTGAAATGACCAGAGATTTGGGAAGCCTAAATTTTTGTTAAGGCCTTATTTAGAAAGCCTAAATTTTCGATCCATCTCTGTGGATGGGTCGAGATTGCCAGACAAACCCTAAGTCTCACAACCCTTGGGTCAGAGTTTAGACAAGTATTATAATGCAAAAAAAAAGAGAGAGAGAAGGGGGGTTGAAATAGCATCGTTTTAGGCCGGGAATTTAAAGAACGAAGAATTAAAAGAGAAACCCTGCTCATTCTGAATTGTGCCTCGCAGTACATATTAGCCTCACATAACGAACGCATCATTACCTCAGATGAGGCACCTGTCAAGGCCATCTGATCTCTGGATGACAGATGGGCTCATATTGCTTTGTTTGGGCTGGTGGATGGAGGCCGTGGCTCGTGGGCATTTGAAAGTAAATTTCCGACTGACGAACGAGAGAAGCTACAAAAGTTGGTGATGGCTTACTACTAACTCTGAGAGAACTTACTACAACTGAGCAACACAGTATGAATAATTCTTTTTGAACTGCTACACGACAGACAAAATGTTCTTACTTATATTCAGAGTTGAAAGTTCACAAGAGGTTATGCATTCTCTCCCTGGTAGCTAGCTAGTGATATGGTCTTGCAGTAATCTGCTGATTAGCTCCATTTGCTCGATCGATCGATCAATTCGTACAAGCATTGCCATGTAGATGCATTCCAAGGGAGTAATGGAATTAGTATTGAGTGGTCATTGAAGAACAAGTACATGCATGTACCACCCGACATGCACGGGTGCCATATAGATGCATGCATGCAATCCTCTCCTACTCTCCTCTCCTCTCCCAGCCATTGGTGCCTACGTACGCACGTGAACTCATCTCCGCCTCAAACACAGCCCAATTCCCGCGCGTACAAATACACGCACATCACCAACACAAAACGACCGGATTAGCTAGTCAATTCGAGTCTCGAGAAACGGAAACAATGGCTTCCCTTGCCTCGTTCCTCTTCCTTTTGTCCCTGATCTCCCTCTACATTCCCTTCCAATCCCTCGCCGGCGCCGTGCCACTACCAGATCGGCCCGGCGGGAAGGACGCGCCGAAGGCCGGGCCGCGCCGAGCCATGGCTCCCGCACCGTGGCAGCCGGTGCCGGGCTACGCCGCCCAGCCCCTGCCGAAGCCGCTGATGAAGGCGTGCGTGCAGACGCCGTTCCCGGACCTGTGCGCGCGCGCGCTCTCCTTCCGCGTGGACCCCAAGGCGGCGTCCGACCTGCGGCGCCTCACGGAGCTGTCCACGCGCGTCGCCATCGAGGCCGGCACCGCGCTGGCCTCCTTCGGGTACGTCCACGCCGCCGGCGCCAAGAACGACACGCGGCTGCGGCTGTGCGTGCGCGAATGCGCCGTGCGCGTGGACGCCGCCGTGAAGAGCCTGAACGCGTCGGCGTCGGCGCTGCGGCGGGGCGCGCGCGGGGAGGCGATGCAGCTGCTGGTCGAGGCGGCGAACGGGTGCGGCGTGTGCTGGGGCAGCTGCGCGCGCTTCACGGGGGAGGCCATGCACGTGATGCAGAAGCGGGCGCGCCAGTTCGAGAAGCTCGTCAGGATCGCCGCCGCGCTGCTCCAGCTGCTCATCATCGGCGCCACCTTGCTCCCCTAGCTTCCCCTGATCGACCGGCCACCGGAGTGCGTATACACGCGCGCATGCATGATCGGCAGATGCATGCATACGATGTCTTGAAACCTATGCTATGAAGTGATCGATTATTGGCCGTTGGATGGTTACTTTAGTAGTGCAATTAGTGCAGTGAATAAAATGTACGGCGGACGATTCTGCTGAGCCTGCCATTCTTCGTAGGTAGTTCATCACGGAGATGATGCTACATATAACGACATTGCAATGGCGTCATAAATCATGTAACACTGCGTTTGCTTTGCTTGCAATGGTACGTGTGCTTGACAGGTTACTGATTTGCAATAGCTGAATAAATCATGTAGATTGCTCTTGTTAGTTTTTTGTTGGCAGAACTGAAGTTTAGAACTATGAACAAATTGTTGCCGTTGATTGTTGAATGATATATGCCGTTGAATGTGCATGTTGCATTGTTGTTGCACTTAGCCACTTACCTTAATGATTCATTTTCTGCTTCATAAATTTCTAATTTTTTGTATTGTTGTGAGCTTGATTAATTGCTTGCTTCATTTTCTGTATTGCTGTGAGCCTGTGAGCTTCATAAATTGTTCCTGTGAGCTTGAGGTGTATTGCTATGGGGTAGCTTAGCTCCTGTAGTCCTGTGAGCTTGCTGTGAGCTTCATAAATACTTAGCCCGCATGGGATAGTCATTAGTCAGTAGCTCTGCCTTTGCGGGCCGGCTGGACGGTTAGTGCATGCACGTGCAGCTGGGCGCTGGTCGGGAAGCCGGCTGGGCACTTGCCTCCTACCAGCGTTCGTAATTCACGTCAGCTTTAGTAAATAGTATGATATATACCGATGCCGTACCGAAATAAATTCAAGTTTACCGATACCGATCTTATTTTCGAAAATATCGTATTTACTAAACTAACAACAAAGTATTTAACGTATATCATATGTACCGTATTTACCAAAAACACTGGACGAACATCTCTACCCGTAGCGTTGCTCTCCCTACCCAAAAAAAAGAAAAGAAAGAAACTAAGAAAAAAACCTATGGAATTTTTTATTAAATAATATTTTTAACTTTTATTTTAAAAGTAAAGAAAACGTCAGAAACTAACGGGAAAAAACCTATGAGACATCGAAAATACTAGGAAATCGCGTAGAAGAAAAATAGGAGCTTGCATCGGTGCATCCTGACATAGGGTCTGAGGAAAAACTTAAGACCCACCATTTCTAATTTGATTATGTTGATTTTTCGCCGATCATGGCGTCAAATCCCAAAGCATCTCGCTGCGAGACTGGGTATCGAAGTATATCGTTGCCTGTGCACACCACCATGTTGTGTGGTCTGTCACAATTTGCTAGAATTTGCTGACGTTGCCAAGAAAAATTGGATCAACGGCGTGCACCTATGGATGGAATCGACAAACACGACGTGAAGCCACAACAGTAACAAATGTGAATAGCAAGGTACTACAGTCATATAGGATCAACTCTGACGGAATCAAAGGCAGATGTAAACAAACTACCGCCGTACCATTAGCACGATCAATGTGATCAGATTTGCATATACGAGTGTGCTCCCTGAATAAGTATATATCTTAATTAGGAGCAGGAATTTCACACGAAAGAGTTCAATTTTCGAAAAATCGCCGTGTTCCAAATAAAGCCTCTAAGGTCTTAGCATCAAAGAGGGCAGGTAACAAAGCGTACGACGAAAAACTCAACATGGACACAAGTAAGCATACATGTTAAGGAGATTGTGAGCATCGACCCTTCCTTCATATCTAAGCTAATACCATGTTTCTTTACTTTACTGATTGGGACAAGGTTACGAATATCTCTCGTGAACCTTAATTACTGGATTTTTAGGAGTAAAAGTATCTGGCATATATGGCCAAAAAAAATCTGACGTGCATCTGTTCAAATTAATATTGAAGTTTATTTCATATTAGGTCAATTTTTAAAATATATATTTGCTGATTCACGTATATATGTTGTTAACTTCAGCTTTTCCCATGTTTATATTATAATTCACATATTCTTATAACGGTATAGATTGAAAATATATTTACAGATATCTTCAGAAGAATAATTCTAATCCTTAAGATTATCAATTATGGTGTTTTTCAAAATCAATTCAGATACACCTTTTTAGTCCCCAGGTTGATACACGTGGATGTGATTTTTTTTCCTTAAGTTTAATTCAATTGTTGTGACCGTTTGATTAGTGCAGAGATTGACGTGATATATGATTGGATTTTGATCTAATGTGACTGGTTAAGAAAATTTCAGATCTTCCGAATAGACAATCCCATCTATATATATGGTAATTATCACGTCGAAGCATACTATTTCTGGTGTGCATTGAAAATTAACCAAACTTCAAACTCGTAAGAAAAATCAACATAACCAAACGTATACTATAGCCAGCAGTAGTACATCCGGAAGGGTACTGAAAATTAACCCTGCACAGAGCAGACTTCATGGCTGGTACAGTACGTGGTAGTAGTACACGAAAAAAAGATTCTACTGACCATTCCAGTGGAACAGTAGTAAAATTGTTACTGGTAGTAAAATATATAAGATTCAGGCGTGCGTCGCCGTCGCGCTGATCGCTCGGTCACTGGACGGTGCAGCAACCGTCGGGCATCTCATCGTCGAGGTACACTGGCTTGCCGTTCGGCACGTACCAGCTGGGGTACGACGGCCAGTAGTTGCCGCCGTAGTAGCCCACCGGCTGCGGGGGGTAGAGATGATGCGGATACGGCGTCGTTGTCCCCCAGGAGTACGTAGGGTTCACCTCCGGCTGCGGGGCGTACTGTGGCGGCGCGAGATGCCTCATCCCGTAGTAGTGGTGGTCCGGCTCCGGCGGCAGATCCTCCGTGCCGTCGCTCATGATGGTGACGGGCCTCCTCATCTTGTGCTCGATCCGCCTCCGGAGCACCATTGCGTCGGCCGTCCCGTCGACCACCACCAGCCCCGTGCCCGGGGACGCCGACACCCTCTCCACACCTGCATGCACGCACAGCAAGATGCATTAACGTCGTCAGATCGATCAAATATAGCGACTTAATTAACTGTGTAAGTCGTACATACTACGTAGTATTGCATACCAAGCAGGTTCTTGATGGTGTTCCGGATCTTCCTCGCGCAGAAGTAGCAGTGCACGTTGGTTCTGAGGACGACGGGCGCCATTGCTGCTGCTGCTTAACCTTCTCTCCGATCGGTTGCTGCCTAATTTTGCCTTCTAGCACGTAGGTGCGTGGTTTTTATAGAGGGGCTAGCAGCTGGGAGCAAATCAAGCATGGGGAGCGGAAATGGGAAATGAAGATACCCTAATTACTAAGTTTGATTCGAAGGACCACGTAAATAATTACGTGCAATCGATCTCTTTCCTATAGTTTCTTCATCTTTCCATCTTGATGAGCGGTGAGCGCCTGACAAACTGGAAATGGGCGTGAGCGTTTCATGGGCCTATTGTGCCTGGGCTGGTTCGAAGCTTGGGCTGTACAGTGCTCCACGTCGGCCCATATTTACCATTGCACAGCAACTCAGCAAAGTGTGAATGTGTCGTGTCCACGAACCAAACGAACCAGCAACGTCTCGCCTACCTCAGTTCACACCTCACCTGTCTCAGCTCTCGAGTCTACCCTTCACATCCAATCCGAGGGCAGCACGGCACGACGTCGCAGCGACACTGCGGCAGAGTGGAGACCATGGCGGCGGTAAGGCACCGGACGGTGGAGGCGAACGGCATCTCGATGCACGTCGCCGAGGCCGGCCCGGCCGGCGCCTCCGCGCCCGCAGTGCTCTTCGTGCACGGCTTCCCGGAGCTCTGGTACTCGTGGCGCCACCAGATGGACCACCTGGCGGCGCGAGGCTACCGCTGCCTCGCCCCCGACCTCCGCGGCTACGGCGGAACCACCGCGCCGCCCGACGTCTCCTCCTACACCATCTTCCACATCGTCGGGGACCTCGTCGCGCTCCTCGACGCCCTCCATCTCCCCCAGGTAATTAAGCGCGCCCCCTTTTCCTCTTTCTCTGTCCCCAAAATTTTCGGTTGTGAGATCGGCGGTGACTGACGCGTTGGGTGATGCGGTGAAGGTGTTCGTGGTGGGGCACGACTGGGGCGCCATCGTGTCGTGGAACCTGTGCCTGCTGCGGCCGGACAGGGTGCGCGCTCTCGTCAACCTCAGCGTCGCCTTCATGCCGAGGCGACCCTCCGAGAAGCCCCTCGACTACTTCCGCCGCGCGTACGGCGACGACTACTACGTCTGCCGATTCCAGGTGCGCAATTGCTCCTACGGCTGCCGTCTAATGAGTAATCGAGGGATCAGAACTAGGTCCCTGCTGCAAATGTGTGACATCCACCAATTAGCAACTTATTTCAATTGGAGCATAATTCTGAACATGATTAGCGATTTCTGCAGTTGGTATGCTGCTTATGTTTTTCCCCAATTGAGGGATACGATGGCGCTGGCGTGACATTTTATTTTAGCTATTCAAATAAGAAAGGGCTATGCTGGACATATGTTTGCATGTGGAAAGAGGACAAAAGAGACAATATTGCTCAGTTGTGATCCAAACTCACATGGGTAGATTATCACAAGGGTTGTGGGACTGTGGGGTTCAATTGGTTGCATTGGGCGTTAGTTGGATCTATGCTACAAGTGTGGTACCAAATACAAGCCCAAAGTGGTGCTCACATGTGAGCTTCATCTTATTACATTAGTGACAGTTCCTTCAAAAAAAATTACATTAGTGACATGGATGAACATAGGAGTATAGGACATTCTTGTTGAAGTTCATTGTTGTGCATGTGCTGGTTGGTGTGTCAAATTTTCGTGGCAATTGATCTTCCAGGGGTTTAATTTAGTGTGCACCTATAAAATTTCCCTTCTTCTCAGTTCTTTTTTGAGGGGTATTAGTTTCTTAATAATTCTGCAAACTGCAGTTCATCACTTGTAAGGTGCCACTGGCATTTTGGAAGAGCATATCTATGGTTTAGCATAAATTTATTTGAATGGATCAATGAATATATATTATTTAGCTAAAATAACATGAGTTATTTACCAATAATTTGAACCACTATGCGGACTAGTTGCATTTCTGAGCCATCTTTAACTTGGGCTCCTCTTTTGTTTTTGTGAAGTCCATACCTTTGAACCTAAGTTTCAGTCAAGTGATTTCCAAAACTTGCGTTTACAAGTGTCACAATTGTTGGCAGGAACCTGGAATTGAAGCAGAATTTGCTAGTTTTGACTTGAAGAGGTTCTTCAAACTGGCATTGATTGTTCAAACCACAGGTTCTTCTGCTATGTCCCTTAAAAAAATGCAGGCAAGCAACAAGCAAATAACACTGCCTTCTTGGCTCTCCGAGGAAGATATCAGTTACCTAGCAAGTGTATATGCAAAAACTGGCTTTGCTGGTGGCATTAATTACTACCGCTGTTTGAACCTGTAAGTCTCTAATTATTTTAAATTTCTCTAGCAAGAAACTAAACCATCATCTGCGCAATTTATACATGTCACATTATCCCAAAACTGTCCTTCACATACTAAACTTCTGAACCACACATGTATCATCTATTTCCAGATGGACTATAGTTTTTGAAGCAGCTGACAGGCCATTAGAGAGATGCAGCATGGTGCATCTGATTGTGATATACTGATAATAATAACAATGGCTGAAACATTTTGCCTTTAGCTTTTATGTGTTACAAATTCTAGAATAGGACCAAGAGCATAGTCCTGTCCTGTGTGTTCGTCAATTCATTTCTGTTTATGTTGTAAGCTAGATATGTTTGACTGACAGTGTATTTTAATCATGGTTTAGTATTACCATTCTCCCCTATCATCCTACTCCTGTTTTGAGCATAGAAAGCATGAGCTCACGAGCTACATGAACTGCAGTTAGGAAGATGCCAGAAAGAACTGTTCATTTTAGACAAGGCCAGAAACATTTGCCATAACTATGAAATTCTTGTTTGAATAACATGTATCATACATATTAAATTCTGATTCGTATAGTAGATTGTTTCTGCTAGTAGATTAGATTTTGAATATCGTGGCATTGGCCATGATCGCAGTCATATATTCTAAAAAACTAGAGGATTGCATCATTGTATGCACAACGCATTATATATGTATCAGGAAACAGTAACCTCTGGGGCTCTGACATGCATGCACAGGAATTGGGAACTGATGGCACCATGGACACGAGCAAAAGTGCAAGTGCCAACTAAGTTCATTGTAGGGGACGGTGACCTGTCTTACCATCACCCAGGAGTAAAAAGCTACATACACAAGGGTGGGCTAAAGAGAGACGTGCCTATTCTTGAGGAGGTGGTGGTAATCAGGGGTGCTGGGCACTTCATCCAGCAGGAGAGAGCACAGGAAATCAGTGATCACATCTACGACTACATCAAGAAGTTCCACACGGGTGGTTCAACACCTAAATTATCGAAATTGTGAGATAATCGATTGCTTTACAGAATCAATTCAAGAGGCTAAGAAATTGTGTAACTACTAAGTTTTGGTATTACTGAGGAACTTTTGTAATGCCAAGTTTGGCTATATTGGTGAACAAGAGATGGTTAGGATTTGGCTTGATGTAAAGATTTTCGGGCAAGATGAACATAATATAATACCTTTTCGGTGCCACCAGGCACGAATAGGTTGGTTTCCTCTACTATTCGTATATCTAATGCATGAGCAAATTCTTTGTAAGCTTTGGGGGCGATCGGAATGGGGTGAATAGATTTCTCGACGAGCTACATATACCAGCCCTTGGTCCACTCCATTGCAAATCCATCCTCTGAAAATCAATATCTATCTATCATAAGCACAGAACGATCCTCGTTGCGAACAACATCTGGGCCCAATACATGGGAGAAATATTCCTGAACCGATATCTGGGCCAAATAGACGGGTGAAATTTACTAGATCCGCCTCAGTGATTCTCGGTGACAAATATCGTCGTTGCCTGTTTGCTTCGAGCCTGGAGCAACTTGGCGTCTGGGCTTCTCTGACACATCAATTCTTTTTGCTTTGTCTTGATTAATGCCGTAAAGGTGATATTTTATTTTATTTCATGTTATATATTTTTTCAGGCCCATGTTTCCATCCAAACATCATATTTATAGACTTCTTTGACCAAATAAAATAATCTGATTTTCAGACCACCTCCGGTCACTACTTTTTTTGGGCATGGAGCCGAGCGTCAACCAAACAAGCCCTAAGCAAAGGAGTATGTGTCGTTCCGTTTCAACCCGGATGCTAATTTGAGCAAAGGAGACCATGAGGAGGCCGCCGCCCGTGACCGTGATGAGGCCGATGCCCGCGACCGCGAAGAGGCTACCGCCCATGATGATGACGTCGCCCGGGCGCTGGTCCTCCACGAAGCCGCTGTCATCGCCAATCTTCACGACTAGGCGGTCGCCGTCCAGAATATTTGTGCGCTGGTGCCCATCGTCCTTGACCTCGGCTCGTCTAACTACAACAAATGGTGCGGCCGGTTCCTCATCACGTTGGGCAAGTACTCGTTGACTTCCCACGTCCTCTCTAACGTCGTCCGCCGCGACTCCGCCGACTGGAGTCACATGGATTGCGTCGTCCTCGAGCGGCTATACGACATAATCACCCCCGACCTCTGCGAGATCGTCATGGAGAACGGCGTCACCGCGCGCGCTGTCTGGCGAGCACTCGAGGGACAATTCATCGGCAACCGGGAGACACGCGTGCTTCACCTCACCGCCGAGTTCCGCGCCTTCGTCCAGGGCGACCTCACCATCTCGGACTACTGCCGTCGCCTGAAGAGCATGGCCGACGCTCTAGGCGCCCTCGGCAAGCCTGTCCTTGATCGCACTCTTGTCCTCGCCGTCTTGCGCGGGTTGAACGAGAAGTTCGCGTACATGTCGGCTCTCCTCAAGCGACAGCGGCTGTTCCCGACGTTCCTCGAGGTTCGTTCCGACCTCCTTCTCGAGGAACTCGAGATGGCATCGCACCCTTCCCAGCAGACGATGACTGTCCTCCTCGCCACCGCCCCATCTGGCGCAAAGGGGGGCGCCCAGCCCGCTAGCGGCCAGGCTACCTCCTCGGGCGGCCGCTCCATGGCGCCTCCTGCCATGACGCATGGTGCCACTAGCTCCTCAAGCTGGTCAAGCAGCGCCAACCGTCGACGACGCCGCAACAATAGGGACGGCAACAGGGGCGGCAAATCTGGCACCACTGGCGCTCCGTCCGGGTGGCCTTCCTTCTACAACCCGTGGACGGGCACCATCCAAATGTGGTCCAGACCACAGCAGAACGCCGGTGCCCGCCCCCCAGGAGCCAACGCACCGCAGTCGCGTGGCGGTGTGCCCATGCCCCACGCCATGGTGGCATACCCACCACTGCCAATGACGGCGCCCGCCTACTACTCGCTACCGCCGCAAGTTCCTTCGTCGGCACCCGCTCCTCCCGCTTGGACTCCCATGTCTGGGCCTGGGACCTGGGACCAGACGTCTCCAGCAAACGTGTTCAACACTATGACGCTAACGCCACTGCCGAACACGGACTGGTACATGGACTCTGGGGCTTCCGCGCACATGACTTCTGACGCCGGTACCTTGTCATCCTCCTTCCCGCCTAAGTCTTTTACGCCTTCATCAATCATTGTCGGTAATGGATCATTGCTGCCCGTTACCTCCACTGGCTTCACTAATCTTCATGGCCATCTTCATCTTAATAATGTTCTAGTCGCTCCAAACATTATTAAGAATCTCATATCTGTTCGTCAGTTTACCATCGACAATAACTGTTCCGTTGAGTTTGACCTTGTCGGCCTTTCTGTGAAGGATCTTCGTTCCAGGAATGTGATCGCCAGGTGCAATAGCTCCGGTCCCCTCTACCCTCTTCATATGTCGGCGCCCACCTCTTCATCTTATGCCCTCCTCGCCGCCGCCCCCGCTTCACTTTGGCACCATCGTCTTGGTCACCTCGATGGTGATGCTCTTTCAAGGCTTGTTAGTTCTTCTGCTATTTCATGTAATAAGGGTGCTAGCGATACCCTATGTCATGCTTGTCAGCTTGGCCGCCATGTACGCCTTCCGTTTGTCACATCAAACTCTAGAGCTCTCAATAATTTTGACTTAGTACATTGTGACCTTTGGACCTCTCCCGTTGCCAGTGTCTCCGGTTACAAGTACTACTTAGTCATTCTTGATGATTGCTCTCATTTTCTTTGGACGTTTCCTTTACGTCTTAAATCCGACACTTTCTTCGCTCTCTAATTTTTTCTCCTTTGTGGCTACGCAGTTTGGCCGCAAGATTAAGAGTGTCTAGTGCGACAATGGCCGCGAATTTGACAACTCCACTGCCCGCACCTTCTTTCTCACCAATGGTGTCGCTCTTCGCATGTCTTGCCCCTACACTTCACAACAAAATGGCAAAGCCGAACGCATTATTCGTTCCACCAACAACATAGTGCGTTCTCTCCTTTTCCAAGCAAGCCTTCCGCCTTCCCACTGGGTTGAGGCCCTTCATGCTTGCCACATATCTTCTCAATCGCCTCCCCACAAAAACCCTCTCCTTCTCCACTCCGCCCGCGCTTTACAGCGTGCCACCCACATACTCCCATCTCCGTGTCTTTGGCTCGGTACTATCCCAACTTGTCCGCCACTCGCCCAACAAGTTATCTCCACGTTCCACCATGTGTGTGTTTCTTGGCTATTCCTCCGATCATAAGGTTCTGGGTGTCTCGATCTCTCGTCCAATCGGGTTATCATATCCCGACATGTGACATTCGATGAGAACTCGTTCCCTTTCGCCGAGTTGAACAGCCAACTACCTCATGGTGTATTTGATTTTGTTTCGACACGGCCGTGCCTTAAGCGCCTGTTGGTGCATCACGGTCCTCTCTCACTGGTCTCCCTGGTGGTCCGGCCGCCCGTCGTCTTGGCGACTCGGCCCATGCGCGGCTTGGTCGGCCTGACCCGCACTGCCGACCCGATCGCGCCCGGCTTCGGTGCCCGCCTTGACCCTCCACCTAGGTTCGGCATGCCTCTAGGCGCATCGGCCACCCCCCGGCTCGGTGCGCGCCTGCGACCCTCCACCTGGGTTCGGCGTGCCTCCAGGTGCATCGCCCATGGCCTCGGTCTCGCAGCCAGGGACGCCAACCTTCGTGCCTCTGGTTGAGGTGCCCTCTTCTCCATGTGCCAGTGCTTGCAGTAACACTAGTGGCTCTCGCCTCCGGCGTCCGGTCGGTCTTTGTCTTGCGATTCGCCCATCATCAACGAGCACTCAATGGTGACGCGAGGCAAACACGGTTTCCGCCAGCCGGTTCAGCGCCTCAACTTGAACGTGAGCGCCCTATCGCCGATTCCCAAGACATATCGATCTGCCTTGGCCGATCCGCAGTGGTGCCACGCCATGGAGGAAGAGTACACAGCTTTGCTGGCTAACAATACTTAGGTTCTTGTGCCACGACCATCTCATGGCAACATCGTTACCGGCAAGTGGATTTTTTGTCACAAGTTCAAGTCTGATGGCTCTCTTGACCGATACAAAGCACGATGGGTTCTTCGTGGCTTTACGCAGCGGCCTGGTGTTGATTTTGATGAGACCTTCAGCCCTGTCGTCAAGCTTGCCACCGTCCGCACTGTTCTGTCTTTGGCCTTGTCTCGGGATTGGCCTGTTCATCAGTTGGATGTGAAGAACGTGTTCTTGCATGGAACCTTGACTGAGACGGTATACTGCTCTCAGCCCACTGGCTTCGTGGATTCCTTGCATCTAGACTATGTCTGTTTTCTGAATAAATCCCTCTACGACCTCAAACAGGCACCTCGTGCATGGTACAGCCGTTTTGCTTCTCACATTTTATCTCTGGGGTTTGTTGAGG
Organism: Phyllostachys edulis; assembly: GCA_036346405.1. Classification (NCBI taxonomy): domain Eukaryota; kingdom Viridiplantae; phylum Streptophyta; class Magnoliopsida; order Poales; family Poaceae; genus Phyllostachys; species Phyllostachys edulis. Next base: position 3,841,655 of record CM070549.1, read on the forward strand.
CCAAGTCAGACACTTCCCTGTTTATTTACCATCGTGGTGCCGACATGGCCTATTTGCTGCTTTATGTGGACGACATTGTGCTGACTGCCTCCTCATATGCTCTTCTTCGTCGAATTATTTCTGCGCTTCAGCAAGAGTTTTCTATGAAGGATCTAGGCCTTCTCCATCATTTTCTTGGTGTCTCAGTGGAACGACGCAATGGCGGCATGTTTCTCTCTCAACGCCAATATATGTTGGACATTCTTGACCATGCGGGTATGACAGATTGCAAGCCCTGCAGTACACATGCGGACACTCACTCGAAGCTCTCATCTACTGGTCCTCCTGTGAGCGATCCTACCCACTACCGCAGTCTTACTGGCGCTCTTCAGTACCTCACATTCACTCGGCCAGATATTGCTTACGCAGTTCAGCAAGTCTGTCTTCACATGCATGATCCCCGGGAACCTCACTATACTGCACTGAAGCGCATCCTATGATACATCCATGGCACTCTAGATCACGGCTTGTTTCTCAACCGGTCACGTTCGACGGACCTGGTTGTTTACTCTGATGCTGATTGGGCAGGTTGCCTAGATACTCGCAAGTCCACTTCTGGCTATGCAGTATTCCTGGGTGCGAATGTTATTTCTTGGTCTTCAGCGTCGAAGCAGCGATGTCCGCTCGATCTTGAGGCGAATGTCGGTCATGGCCAATGCCGTTGTCGAGGCCTGCTGGTTAAGACAGTTACTTCAGGAGCTTCACAGTCCACTTCGTCACACGACTCTTGTCTACTGTGATAACATCAGTGCAGTCTACCTCTCCACGAACCCGGTGCAGCATCGGCGCACCAAACACATAGAGATTGATCTACACTTTGTTCGGGAGCGTGTCACCCTCGGCGACATTCGTGTTCTTCACGTCCCGACTTCGTCCCAGTACGCCGACATCTTCACCAAGGGGCTTCTGACGTCGGTATTCACTGAGTTCAGGTCTAGTTTGAACGTTCGCTCCAGCAACGCTCTGACTGCGGGGGTGTGTTAGACAGAAAACTCTCGTGCCTCTTCAGTTGCCCAACGCCTTGATGGTTGTGCCGCTTCAGCTGCCCAAATGGCTGTGCCTCTTCAGTTCCTATGCCTCTTCATTTTCTTTCATATGTGCCTATATATTGTAACTCTTGTAACTCGAATTAATACAACAATTCACTCGATCACATGCTTAAACATTCGCGGATTGCTGTCAGTTTTGTTGAGTAGCAACCATGATGTGAGATGATGCAGGTTTAGGAAGAACTGGAAATAGATGATGCAGGTTTATACCTCGAGGATCTTTCGGTCCTCTTGATTATTAATGACAACACCATGCTCCCTTCATTCATAGAATCGCCACAAGCAGTTCAACAAAAAAACGCGCACCCAATTTCTCCCAGTATAGTTTCTCTTTTGGCAGCTACCACTTAGCAACAATTTGCTCAAGACTCAAAGCTACTGGTAATATAATACATCAGTATGATGATGCAATACTGTCTAGATCATTAAATAAATTTCCAAGTAGGAAAAAAAAGCCATGAAAGACTTGGGCTTGTTTGACAGAGTTGGCACAATTTCCATGAGATACTTGGGGAACATCTGACTTTAAATGATTAAAGGGAAAAACAAAATGCCCTTTATCGAATCCATTTTGGCTTAGCTCATATCCCAATCCTACTAATGCACAAACAAGCCTAGGGGTGAGATTGGGACTTACTTCGGGGACTACAGACTACATTTCCAGGAGGGCTGAACCCGATTCATTCATTCAAACATGCCTGTAGATATATAATTTAGGGAGATCTTATGTAATCAGGAATGAGCACCATCTTAGACCAAGATTTTCATACCAGTGGTGGTGCCTGGTAAACTGGTCGTGCCAGCAATGGGAACTGTTACAAAAATCATAACATCTATACAATTACGTGCTCGGAACACGAGACGGGCCATGCCATGTAGGAGAAAGTGTTCCTTTGGCATGCTTAAGTATTGTCTTGTGTCCCTGACTTTAAGTGGCTACTGGCCAGGTAAATCAGTAAATGTGCCCCCTGTGTGCTAGTTTGTCGTTTAGAGTTAGGTGGTATGCTAGCAGTCTCTTGCTACTGAACAGAAGAACTAATAGCTCCTGAGCTCCGAAGCATATAGGTTCTTGATGTGAATATCACCTAGCGAATTCTGTGTGCTCATCAGTTTGGCATTGAGATATACGAGGTATAGTCTCTTGCTAGTGAACAGAACAACTATAGCTCCTGAGCTCCAAAGAATACAGATTATTGATGAGAGTATCACCTAGCTAATTCCAGGGAATTTTTTATTCTCTTTAAAGTCGAATCTTAGTCTACTTTTTTGTTGAATTATGTAGGCAAAAGATGCATATAATGATAGTGTCTCTGCTCTTCCATGCAGGGAGGAGCCTGTGTACGTATGATGTAGTACCATGGCAGACCCCTGCATGTGCAAAAGCTGCTCTGGAATACTACAACCAATTAAATGAGGTTTGTTCTTCTTAAAATTTTCATGCTAATTAGTTCATATATGTACCACCTGAGTACCGACTTATGTTAGTGAATATGTTAGCAGGATGAGCCTGAGCTGGTTAACTAGTGCATGTCCAGGCATTATGTCCTTTTCGTTCAAATATATACGGGGTGTGATGTCATCAGATATTTATAATGCCTGCTCGGACTCAGATGCTAGTAACGAAATGCCTGCTCAGATGCTAGTAACGAAAATAATGTGATCACATCACACCTGAGCACATCTCCGTAACGAAAAGGACGTGAGAATATGAGATCGTTTTTACTCCCTCTTTTTCCTCTTTTTCCCTCAGTGACGTGCATATTAAATACCGTCGTCTCCGCCACGACGTGCACATTAAATATCATCGTCTCCATCCTGTCGCCTGGTCCTCCTCCTCCCTCTTTAAATGGAGCACCAGGGAGCCCCTTTTCCCTCTTTTGTTTTCCCCTCAACTCTCTCCCTCTCTCACTCGCCCTTGTTTCGTCGTGCTTCAAGTTTCGCCACCGCCTCTAGCGCCACCGTCAAAGCCTCTCCGTCAACGTTGTCTTCACCTCCGACTTCGCAAGACCACGTTCTACCTGAGGCTCCCCTTGTCTTCGTCGGGAGTTCATCGGAGCCCCTGAAAAGCCCGACTGAGCATCGCCGCCACTGCCTTCACCCACTGCCGTTCGCCGTCCACCGATCTCCGCCGGCCTCTCTCTCGGTCTTGGTGAGCTCCCCAAGCCCTGTTCTCTCTTGCCCTCTCTCGACCACGCCGGGTAGTCGACCCCCCTTGCGACCACGTCGGGTAGTTGAGTCCCTCTCTCGACCACGCTGGGTAGTTGAACTCCTCTTGCGACCATGTCGGGTAGTCGAGTCCCTCCTTACCACGGGCACCCTTTACCAACCATATTAATACTCTGCTTTCATCTCATTTCTCATTTCTCAATTCTCGTCTTTTCTTTCATATTTCTTATCTTTCTCAGTTCCATCTCATTTATTTGATTTGAATTTTTGAGAAATAGTTTTGGTGCAATAAATATATGGTAGAACAATATACGGTTTACATTTAATATAGCTAAGTTAATGAACAGGGGAGTAGCTTGCCTTCAGGAGTGTAGAAAAGATCAGCATCGACGGAATCGAAATTAAATACTCTTGTCTGCGTCGGTTCTTTTTCTGCAACGAATTGACGGCGCAAATAATAAATACATAAGTAAATACTTAGTGTTATTTAAATGCTCTCAGGCATACCATAATGGGTTAAATGGACTTTGTTAGCCGATTTTAATTTAATAACATTTTTCGGATCCCCTGTTGAGTTAGCACTCCCCAACTGCGGTCATTCTACGATCTATTCGCTCTAAGGCCGAGGTTGCTGAAACTCATGTATTACCGCACGGAAATTAACATACTACTTGTACTCACATTTTACTAAGTTTATCAAATTTTATTTGTGCAAATACGCTTAATTGAGTTTATTAAATTGCGGACGCATTTATTTACTCCTCTGACTAAACTCGGCATTGTTCATTTTAATTATTTAATCATAATAGAATTATTTTCAACACCACAGATTATTTACCTAATCTATTGGGTTCTACCGGTGATTTGTTTGTTCTAAAAGTCTCATATTAATGTTTTACACCTTTTCTTATTGTTTTTTTTTGACCGACCTATCTATTGTTATTTACTTGTACGGGGTTTAGGAATTCACTTTTATGGTGATTTGACCGACACTCACAGGTAACGCGTCCAATTGTTTATCTAACGCATTGGCGATTTTATTAGATTTATTTTTATCTCATTTTCTATGCTTTTAATTTTTCTATCGGTCAGCCTACGACTAAATACTCTGATGCGGTCTAAAACTCTCTACTTTTGGTGGTTCGTTCGAAAAATTGTATGATTGCTACAAGCACGTTCTGTCCTATTATTTATATTTTTATAACATTTTTATTTTTATTTTCCTTTTCTTTTCTTCTCGGTCTGCGGCTATTTAACTGCACGCGGCTTGACTAAATGCGTTTGGTTCAAAAATTACACAATGCGAATATTTATTAATACCGGTGCTCGACTAAATTTATTACTAGTAATATCCACTAGAAATTATCTTACCTCTAAATTCTAATTCTTTGCCTAATCTTTCCCTAATTCTTAATTTCCTTTTTAATTAACTTCCTTTTCACCTAACCCCAGCTCTCTCTCTCTCCACCTTATCTCTTCAAGGCTGGACACACCAGGCTACTTCCTCCTTTCCTCATCCCATTTCTTCCTCAACTCCCATCTGGTCATGGCGCCGCCCCCAAGACTCCCCTCCGGCTCCTCCTCCGGCCTGCTCTCGGCCCGGCCGCGCCCGGCCCTGCGCCTGCTGCCGCCACTGGTGCATCCCGCGCCGCCGGCCCTGCGCCTGCTGCCGCCACTGGTGCATCCCGCGCCGCCGGCCCTCGGTCCCCTGGCCCGGCTGCTTCCCTTCCAGCTCGCCACCGCCGCCACCCGGCTCCGCGCTCTCCCTCTACGGCGTCTCCTCCCCGGCCGCCTTCTCCCTTCGGCCAGCACGGCGCCGCCGCCTCCGGGTCCAACCGCCGCCTACGCCACGCCCTAGGCCCGGCCCGGCCCGGGTCGGGTCGCCTCCGCTTGGCCCGGTCCGCTGCGCCGCCTTGACTCGCCCCCGTGCTGCTTCTCCCCTCGGCGCGGCCGAAGGCCAGCGCCGCCTCGCCGGTCTGGCCTCCCCTCCTCACGCGCGTGCGCCGCCACCGCCAGGTCGGCTTGGCCTGCGGCCGCCGACCCTGACCTCCACTGCTGCTACACACCTCCAAACCCCCCTTACTCTCTAACCTCCCCTCTGAAATCTTGCTTTGATTTAATTAATTTTGTTGATTTGCATTCACTGATGTGGGTTTATTGCTTATGCATGATAAATGAGTGTTGAGGTGGCTAAGGAGCTTGCTAAAGACGGTGATGGTGGTACTGCTAAAACTTCGCTCTACGGTATACTCCCCCTCGCCCTCTAATCTCAATCCTCCCCTTGCTCTGTGATGTTGAATGAACTGAGAGCTACCAGTGAGCATTACTGTGGGCTGCTCTATGGTGGATGAGATGCATATGGGGAGCGCTGGGATTCAGCTGTGGGTTACCTCCTGGTGAGATCAAGAATGGGGAGGGGATTGAAGTGCTGGCCCTGGCGCTGGTACTCTCCTCTTCACCGTCGCTGCGGTTGGCTTACAGGCAATGATGAGGTGAACTCTGAGCCTCCTCCTCCTCCTCCTTGTGGCTTGATGCCTGGCTATGCCGATGGTCCAGGTTCTGTGGTTCTTGCTCCTCCCTTGCTCCCTTCCTCTATGCTCCCTTTCCCCCTTAGCTTCTGTGATTGGGTTGGATGGTATACTAATGACTGGTTTGGCTATGGATGAACTTATGCTGCTTGTGAGAGGCAGTGAGGGGAAAATGTGGTTTTATGCCCTGGGGTGGCTTCGGCTGGGTTATCTGGTGCCTGTGTGGTCTGGCTTATCTCTTGCCCCATGTCGGTTGGCTTATCTCTTGCTGTGCAGGATTTTTCCTGGGGGTAAAATTGCTCTCATACCCAGCACTGTGCATTTCCCTCTTTACCCTTTCCTATTCTTTTTATTACTATGGTCCTATCCCCTGGTCTTTCTTTTGTCTTTGCTTAATCTCCCTAATTATTAATTATCAAGCTCCTATTTACCCTAATCCTATTACCAATCTATTTATGGCTACCCTCCACTGTGATCTGTTTGATCATACTCCTATGCACCTTTGTGATGCCGGCTTGGCTTGGGAGAGGGCAGGGGTGATGATAACTAATTGTGACATCTGCCTGCTTATGCATTTGTTTTGGTGGCGCTGTGCTGCAGCCTCTGTCTGACGGTGGCTTTGTAAATGTGAACCTGTATGCTACACATGAGGATTGGGGCTTATTAGAGGGATGTATTTCAGTTGACTTCATTGTGGCATGCTGGTGACTACTATGCCCCTTGACTTATCTCTATCGCCCTCTCATGATACTATTGAGGCAAGGACTTGTTGGTCCATTGGTTACTAGATGTGGATGCATTGTGAATGGACTTGTGTTGCCTCCGGCTGGAATGGAATGAAGAGAATACTACATGTGGGTTTATGTTGGCTCTCTTGTGGTATGCTGGTCTCGGTATGCCCGATGATGCTTGGCTGAGGGTGGGTTCGATGGAATGTGAGATGTGGGCTTGTGGGATCCTAGGATGCTCCGGCTGAGGGTATGATTTAATGGGAATGTGAAATGTGGGATTGTATTGTGGTTGTGGTAATTACAAATGGTAAGTGTTAGCTCTAATGATGCCGTATGATGAAACCTTCGGAAGTAGGAGGTGCCAACTAGCTTAGGTTGGCTTGGATGTCTTAATCATCAAGAGTCGATCACTTCGGTTGATCCAGGTACTTTGGTGATTAAGGGACCGACTGACCCAGGTTGGTATGAAAAGCCTACTGAACTTTGGAAAATTCTGACGGCAATCCTCTTTTACTTTAGCTAGCACTACTACTTTCGGTTTTGCTAACTACTCGTTGAGTTCTTGGTTGTAAGACAGGAAAAACGGAGGAGGGTTGAATGAGGTGACAAGGAAAGTTTAGAGAAAATGGATGCCAGCACATTAATTTGTAAATTGATTGATTTATTTTTGTAATCGGTGTTGTAAAAGATTTGTAACATTAATTCTAAATTAAACTTTTGATTGTAATATTTTAATTTCGTTTTTGTAAATGGACTGCTGATAAACTGTGTTGTGGATAATGTTTGCTTAATTACAATGTTCATTGCGTTATTTATGTACTTGAATGATTAATAAGATTATGCTTGAGATAGTTTAATAAAATTTTTACTTATGTTAATTACATGATTACTGAGGTTAGGCTTGAGATTGTTTTAATGAAATTTTAATTATGCTAAACACTGATTACCGTTGATAAGCTTAGTTTAATTACGCGGGTTCTCGCAGCTTCCATCCCAATTCATCCCAAGGACCACGAGCTCATCACCGGCTTCCTCGTTCCCAAGCTCGACGGTAAACAATTTGACGCCGGCTTCATCCACGACGCCGACATCTACACCGCCGCTCCGGACAAGCTCGTCGCCCAGTACATGCCCGCGCCGGGCAGCGGCAACGACAATGACAGGGAGTGGTACTTCTTTTGCCCCGTGAGATACGTCAACGAAAAGCGCCCGGGTCGCCGACGATGGCGTACGGTCCCCGCCGAGGGCGCCAAGGCGAGATGGCATCCTGAGAGAGGCCCTCAGACGGTGGAAGGCGGCTACCTTCTGAAGCTCTCGTACGTGGTGGTGACCAAGGAAGGCGAGAAGATTAGACAGGGTTGGTGCATGGTGGAGTACGGCCTCGACCACCACCACCGACCCCGCGGCAATCTAGTCCTATGCAAGCTGTACAGATCTCCTCGAGCGCCTCTCTCGGAGTCGGAGGCATCAGCCACGTCGACGGAGGCCGTGTCCGGGTCCGGCTGCAAGAGGAAGGCAACCGACGATCACCCCGATGCTCGAGTTCGACCCAGCGTGCGGTGGCAATGGGGGAAGGACGACGAGTTAATCCTCATGCTGCGGGAGCGTGAGCTGTGCTCCGAGTGCAGGAGCCGTTTGCCTGGCGGCGAGCCGAGTGAGCGTGAGCCACGACGCTCACCTCATGGTGAGGTCGACGGCATCGAAAACTTTCTGATGACTGACGACCCGGCGCTAGGGCCGGACGACGACAGCGCGGTATTGAAATACTTCGGGGGAGACCTGCAGCTGCAGGAACTGCTCAAGGGCCAGCCGCCATGCGCACCGCGCGCAGAGCCGGAGGAGGATGGACTGATGGAGACCGTACTTGCATGGTGCATGGAGGGTGACGAAGGTGTGCAGATTGATGCATGATATTGAATGCCGAAAAAATAATAATTGTGACGGCGGGTGAATCTTGTTCTATGTATTCCACGAAAAGAAAGAAGTGTCCTATATATTTTTTATTAATTTGAGACTACTTCTTACCACAAGTCGTATCAGTCGAAACTTCATGAGTTAAAGATGATGATACTGTACCCCAATTTGCTATCGCTTTTGTTGTTCCTACCTCTTGTTTTGTTGTCATCACCTTGCTTGGGCCCACTTGTCATTGAGGGGGAGAAGAGGGATATGGTTTTGGAAACCTTATCTCCATCCAGGTGATGGAGGAAAAAATCCTATAAGACCTGGTTCACAACTCCATCTTAGTAGACCAACTCCACCGCGTGACACGTGTATTTTTGTCAATCTCGAAGCGCACAGCCCCATAACTCCACCGTGTTCACACCTTCTTTGCTGCAAACTAAGGAATAGGGATTATGGGGCTGTGCGCTTTGAGATTGGCAAAAATACACGTGTCACACGGTGAAGTTAGTCTACTGAGATGAAGTTGTGGACTAGGTCCTATAGGATTTTTTTCTGGTGATGGAGGGGTCGTGGCTGGCCTTGATGCGAAAAGGGAGGAGCTCTGTGTTGGCTGGAGGCGCTAGCAGCCCGGACTCTTCGGAGCTGGCTGTTGGCTGCAGCCGCAGCCCTAAAGCCTTGAGGCACCCACCTCTTTATTTGGCCAGTTCCTTCTTCTTTCCCAGATGCGAAAAATCCATGGTTTGCAGGTTTCAATATACCGTACCGTATATATTGGGAAGAGCTTGTGAGGTGAGCTGCGGGCATGCTTTGGCGGACAAGGTTACTTTCGCTCAACTCAACATGCACCGTTGTCCGCCAAAGTAAAGTAATGTTGATATACGCAGACGTACTTCTCCTGTATACCCAGTTACGTAATCCTAGTAATGTTGATATACGCGGATTTCTCGTCAACCCAGTTACGAAATCCTAGTAATTAATGTTGATATACGCAGACTTCTCCTCAACCCATTTATACACGCGCAGACTTCTCCTCAACCCATTTACCTAATCCACACAGTTGTCCGCCAAAGTAAAGTAACGGACTGCATTACTTTCAGAAGCGCGCAAACATGATCCGAGTTTGCATGGTGATTGTGACGCTCTAGATCAAGTTTGCATGCCGAGTGTAACATCCCAAAATTTAGAATTATTTTAAAATAGGTAAAAATGTGATTTTTTAAAAACTTTTGATGGATTTTATCAATATTTGCTTTTCTGGATTTCAAGACTTTTGTCTAATTAAGAAATTTGATAATCAAATTCTGGAAATCCAAACTTCATTAAGAAATTAAAATGAATTGAAATAAGAGATGATAAATAACAATCCAAACCTATCGATAATTAAAACAATTTGAAACAAAATATAATAAATAGAAATCCAAACTTGGTGAATTTATACTGGTAATAAAATAGGAAGTTAATTGAAGCATGTATTGCAAATTTCCCACATCAAATAATAAAAGTGCATACCAACAGAAGCTTAAAAGAATTTTAGAGAAATATACAGAGATCATAAAATTCTAAAACAATTACATAAAAATCTACATTATTTCAGTAACCTCCCCTAAAATTTACATAAATTTTAGACTTATATTTCTATGTCTAAAAATTATCTAAAGTCCCCAGCCTTTTAGGAAAATATGGAAACACAAAATCCTTTTCCCACTCACTGACTAACCGGCCCCACGTGCAGTCATTCTCCTCCAGGCACCCAGCCCCGATGCCATGCATGCCGCCACGCCGTCCTCTTGCCCATCTTTGTCGCCACCTCGTTGCTCTCCTGGCTTCGCTTTATATAGGCCAAAGCATAACCCTCCTCGGCCTTCCCTTCCCCTCCTCACCATCTCCACTGAGCTCAACTGAGAAGAAAAGCCGAAGGGAGCTCAAGCTTCAACGCCGGCCGCACGCCGCCAACGCTGCCCTCGACGTTCCGGCCACCTTGGTGACCTCTCCCCGCCGGCTGCGTCACACCGTATCCCATGTATAATTGTGACGGCGGGTGAATCTTGTTCTATGTATTCCACGAAAAGAAAAAAGCCGAAGGGAGCTCAAGCTTCAACGCCGCCATACGCCATAATATTTGCCCTCAACGTTAAAGCCACCTTGGTGACCTCTCCCATGCAATTGCGTCACTGCGTATCCCATGTATAATTGTGACGGCGGGTGAATCTTGTTCTATGTATTCCACGAAAAGAAAGAAGCGTCCTATATATTTTTTATTAATTTGAGACTACTTGCTTACCACAAGTCGTATCGGTCGAAACTTCATGGGTTAAA